>JAKOGI010001500.1:0-225954 GCA_029747015.1 Carnegiea gigantea
TTGAAAGCTCTTGAGATTCTGGCTTGATAGATCTGCACATTTTGTAATGCTAACCTCCTCTCGTCTATCATTACCAATTCTTTGTGCATGGCTTTGACCTATTCTGACTTGGAATTTGGCTTTTAGAGATCACCCTAAGTGAGGCTATTATTATTCCTATTGGCAGCACTGCTTCCATTCTATACACAAGGGAGTACGCTATTGCCCCTAGCGGAGGTCCGGATTTACATATCTTGTACCCCCAAAGAGCAAGTGGGAGTTTATCGAGCCAATCTTTATAATTCTTGGCCATTTTTTCATTATCCTCCAGGTAAATTTTTTCGGCAGCTTCGACTGCTCCATTTGCCAGAGGGCATTATGGTGACAACTTATGATGCTGAATTCTATACTTTTCAAGTAGAGTTAACCTCCTTTTTAAAGTGGCTCCATTGATGACTTATTAGTTCGTGTTAAACCCTATACCTACAGGTGATGTTGTTGAGGAGGAACTTTGCCACATGCTTGGAAGTAATTTTCACACAAGAGGCGGCCTCTACCCATGTTGTGAAGTAGTCAACTGCTACAAGCACATATTCATGTCCCTCAGTCCCTTTCGGGGAAATTGTTCCAATTATGTTGATGCCCAAGACTGAGAAAGGCCATGGAGAGGTTAACATCGAGAGAAAGGAAGGTTGTTGGTGTTGTAAGTTAGCACACACCAGGAACTTGTGGTATCTTCTTATGTATCCATAGCAATCCCTATCCATTGTGGACTAGTAATACCCCAGCCTTTAAACCTTTTTTGCTAGCATTCTCCCGTTTATGTGGGTTTTGCATTCCCCACCATGAACTTCCTTCATGATCTCACAAGCCTCATCTAGGGTTACATACAGTAAGTTTATGCCCATGTCTGTTTTCTTGTATAGCCTCCATTTATCCTTGAAGTATTATGAGGAAAAACAACCTTAAAGCTCACTGGGCTTTTGGGGAACATCCTGGTTGATATTCTTTCTTAGTTATATATTAGTAAATTTCACAGTAATAGGCAAATAGACCGATATTGTACATTTTGATGGTGTAGTAGTGCACAGGTTTACTCCTTCTTGTCACTGTTATCGGTATTAAATGGTCACCTCTAGGGATGTTAATGATCGAGGCCAATCGTGCTAAGGAATTTGCAAACTAGTTCTCTTCTAGTGGGAATATATGTAATATGGTGAAATGTCGGTGAGATCTATGAAGTAAGCTTGGTATTGTGTGAAGGCTTTGCTCCTTACCTTCCACTTCTTGACCCATATCTCTATTGCAGCTTATAACCTAATGATGCAGACTTCATATTCTGTCATGTTGTTAGCAACCTCAAAGTCTAGCTTAACTGAAAGGGGAATATGTGCTCCTTCCGGTGAAACCAAGAGGATGTCTACCTCATATTCTTTCTGATTGGAAGCCTCATCAAAGTAAATTTTCCATAGATCCTCTTCCACCTGGAGGATTTCTTTATCGGGCAAGTTTAAATGTTCTTCCCATTGGTCTTCTATTGGTAAATTAGCTAAAAAGTCAGAATCGGTCCTCCCCTTAATGGAATTTTATAACATATAATGTTGGTAAAATTCCAACAACATTACTGTCCACCTAGCCACCATGCTGCTCATTACGGGTTGTTAGAGTAAGTATCTTATGGGATCTATTAGAGTTACCACATGTACCATACGGGTCAACATATAGTGTCTGAGCTTCTTGGTTGCCCATACTAATGCCAGGGTAGTTTTTGCTAGGGTTGCATAGTGGATCTCCTATTTGAGGAACGTTTTACTTATGTAGTAAATGGCCCTTTCCCCTTCCTCTATTTTTTGGGCTAGAATGGCCCATGTTTGTTGCTATGAGGTATACGATTAAAGGAATGCTTGGTTGTGGTGGCATTAGAACTGGTGGATTAGACAAGCACTCTTTGATTTTATCAAATGCCCCCTGACCCTCCTGATTCCATTCAGTCTTTGCTCCATTCTTCAAATTCTTAAAGATAGGCTCACATACCATTGTCAGCTTTCATATAAACTGAATAATATATTTCAGATATCCCAAAGTTCCTCAAATCTCCGTTTTTGTCTTGAGTGGCTACATTTCCTGTGTTACCTTAATTTTTGAAGGATCAACCCCAATTCCTCGAAGACTGACGATGTACCTAAGTAACTTGATCAAGGTGACTCCAAATGCGCATTTCTATGGATTTAAGCACATGTTGTGTTTCCTAAGTTTAGTGAAGAACTTCTGAAGAACTTAAACATAACCATCTCTCTGCTTAGATTTTCTGATCATGTCATCGACATATACTTTGGACCCCTTATGCATTAGGCCGTATCGCAAGGTAATAGTTGTCCTTTGATCGATAGCCTCGGTGTTTGTTAACCCAAATGGCATCATAGTGTAACAATAGGTTCCCTATGGGGTGATGAAAGTAGTGTTTTTCCATGTCTTCTACTGCCATCTTTACATGATTATAACCTATGTATCCATCCATAAAAGAAAGGAGAGTGTAATCGGTCATGTTATCGATCAAAACATCTATTTGTGATAGTGGGAAATCATCATTTGGGCTTACCTTGCTGAGATCCCTAAAATCTACACACATTCTTACTCTCCCGCCCTTCTTTAGGACTGGTAGAATGTTTACTACCTATTGTGGGCAGTGCGCAACCTTAATGAATCTTGCATCCAATTGCTTCTACACCTCTTCCTTTATTTTCAAGGCCTATTCTAGCTTCATCCTTTAGAGTTTCTGTTTTATCCATTTTGTATCTGGACAAAGAGAAATTTTATGCTCTGCAAGTCCTTATCAATTCTTGGCATTCCTTGTAGGACCATGCTAAGACATCTATGAATTCTTAAAAGTGCAATAAAATTTTCTTGGTCCTCTGGGTTAATGATTTTTCTTTTTTGAGTTTTCAGGGTCCATCGAGTGTCCCCAAATCAATTAGTATTGTGTCGTTAATTATAGAAGTTCGATTTCATGATGTTCCATGCTTTGATTAATTCTTTTAGGGTTTCTTCTTCTTTTTCATTTTCATTATAAGAGGCAAAGCATTCAGAAGGAAATGAATTAGACGAGTCATAAGCAGAAGAGTTCATCTTATTAGAATTTGAAACAAATATATCTGATGTAGCACTTAAAAGCACAGAAGCTAAAGACTGACTCTGAGGCCCTCTCTTTGGCTCCCCTAAACTACTCTTAGAGCTCCAATAAGCACTTTTGCTTTCTCTTCAACTATCCAAGTTCGGTGCTTGTACCCCTCAGCTTGAACTTCGGTGATGAAGTTAGTAGGATCAAATCCCTATTAGACATGGTGAGAGAGAGAACAACAGCAGGGTCTTCTTTCTTCCTATAACCTTGACTGAACAGCATCCCAAAGATGTTACTTTTAGCTAGATCCACATAGTCTTTTGTGGACTATTCTTTTTTCTTAGTTGTAAACACTTCTTCTTCTAGCCAGTGGTGGTTGTTAAACATTTCCTATCTCGGCACTGAAAGTCCCTTTTCTATTATATAGCAATGTTTAGGAAAGCCATAGAAGGGGAACTTGTCTCCTTCACACATCCTAACAGTGCGGTTTTTTGGGTATCCCCTCCTAGCAGCAGTTTTCTGGGTCTGTACTTCATACCTAGCCTAGACTACTATCTATGCGGGAGTTAAATAGTATCCTAATCTGAACTTATAGTCTTCCCTCTATGGCAAGGGGAAGGTAGTCCGCCCATATGATCTCCATCCTATAGCCATTCTTAGGAAGTAGCCCTACTTCTTTAGGATGGCACTGACATTCAGATTAGAATAAGGATCAAAGTCAAAAGAAACTATGTCTTTTTCCAATGCCACCATCATTTCAAAATTGTAGAGTTCATCGTCATTGCGATCATGCTCTATTTCTAGTACTTGCTGCTTACTTGTGATCATAGCACATAGGTTATCTCCTTCACCAGTCACTACTTTGGCTTTTATTAACATCTTCACTTTCTGATGTAAAGTGGAGGGGACTGTCTGATGGTCATGAATCCATGGCCTCCCCAGAAGTAGGTTGAAGGTAGTCGGATATCGAGGACTTGAAACTCTACATTCCTCTCAATAAGGCCTACATTAATGGGAAGGTGAATAGTACCTAGCACGAACCTCTTTGAATTGCCGTATGCCCTTAAGTAAGTGCATGGTGCTGACAACTATTCTTGTTTAACCCCTAACCTTTTAGCCATCCTCCAAGGACACACATTCACCGTTAAGTCACTGCCGACCAATGCTAAAGGTAGATGCTTCGAAAGGCATGTTGTAGTGAGGTACATGGCATTGTTGTGTGCCACACCTCTTAGCATAAGATCTTCACTGCTAAAGCTTATAGTGTCTTTGTCAATTGTATTAAGCTTATCATCACAATTTTATTCAGCGCCTCTGTTAGAAGTTGTCTATGCTTCTGAGAGACTGCTATAAGCTGCCATATACTTACATATGCTTTTAGTTTCTTCAACTACTTCATTACCGGATCCTCTTCTTAGGCTAATGTCGCTTTAAACTTCTCGGGGGCCTATTGTGGGACCTCTTCAGCCTGTTGTCTCCTGAATTTTGTAAGGTACTGAACTGTCACCTAGTCCTCCTCTCCCCAGACGTCCTCTTCTTCATCCTCCCCCCAAAATTTATTATCGCTGATTTTGGAGGGCAAGTTATAGGCGTCATCTTCATCCTCATTGGGTCAGCCTAGCATGTGGGCAGCGTTTGCCCTCCATCTACCCAAGTAGTCTGTAAACCCTTCTTTCTCGTCTTGCTTAAGTAACTCTAGATCCCTAAGTGTGATTGGGATATCAGTGTTATAAGAATATTGATTTAGGAATTCCTTGCACATATGATCCCAATTCGTGACCTCTTGTAGGTCAATGGTGTTATACCACTTCATGACTCCCTTATTGAAAGTCTAAGGGAATATTAAGTGAAAGATATCCTTATCTATTCCCTTTAGAGTCGTAGCGCTAACGAAATTCCTCTCGTGCTGGTGAGGATTTTCAGTCCCATGAAACTTGATATTAGGTATGGTGAATTTTGGCAGCAACTTCCCTTTTGGGATCCTTAAGCAACTGCTCTATACGATCTACACAGGGATCAACTTGGGGAGTGTTCGTCTTCGATTCTTTTCCATTTCCATCCTCTAATTCTCCCTCTTCTTTATCATTCTCCTCCTGGGGTGGAGGATTTTGTTCATTATTCGGGTCTCCTTGCCGAGGTTTTGAAACGCAACCACTACTGACTCCACCTTGTTGCTACTCTCTTTTATCTTAGCTTGTATTTTCTCAATTACCTTCATGAGTTGGGCAAGCTGATTGTTCCTTGCCATTGGAATAGGCGCGTGATTCATCATTGACTTTGACCTTGACTTTAACCTAACCGATGAAGCTTCTGCCGGTTGTTCCTTATATAAGAGTCTCGCGGTTTGTCGGGCTTCGCTTGTACACCTTCTTAGACTTCCCTACCCTAATAAATAAGGGGTAGTGTCCAGGACTGGCCCATCTAAATATTTTTCCTAGGAAATGAGGACTTGAAATATGCTGACTTGTGCACTATGAAAATCTAAGACTGAGAGCCCAATGTACAGATTGTATGCTGACTCAAACTGACATAAAATAGGCTGGACCTATTTAAAGGTACCAACCGGCATCTGCACTAACTCTTTTCCTTTTTAATTCGAAGTCCAAATCTATCCAGATGTATTATAACTGCCGGAAGCCAACTGGCCCCTTATTGTTATTCCCTTCCTAGTTCTAGACCGATAGCAACTCTAGACTCTTACCAGAATGTAGACTCCTTTTTTCTTTTCTACAGATACCTAGTCATACTTATAACTTGGTCTTCTTTTAAAACTTTTATTCTCTGGATTAAGGTTTGAACCTAGTCGAGTTCGAGGTCAAAAGTCCCTGTATGGATCAATTGGCCCTAAAGACAACTCAGTCTATAACCCAATCCACTAAGTTCGACCTCTCACAACCTGGGCTCTCCTAAGACCTGAAGCATCATTATATAAACCTTAGGGCTAAACAGTTAAGTCATACAACAACACATCCAAGCATGGACATGAGTTCCAATCCTAAACCAAGGTTCCAAGTTACAAGGGTTTTAGGTTAGGTTTACAATAGTCTTGCCATGACCCAAATGCTCCATACATCATCCATGGGGGGCATGGGAAGACTGGGACACTTTGGTTGTTTCCCTAAGTCGTGTGAACTGGAAAGTGTGTCATGAGTGGGTGGATCAACTACTTGCTCGCTTAAGTTTAATGGACCCATTGAGTAGCCAGCTAATCTCGCGAAGGGTGATAATGGTTTGTGCTACCTAGAAATGTCGTTATCCTATGTAGGGCTGCCCTTTTCAATGCATGATATCTAATGGAAATGTAATTAAAACTATTTCCCATATTGAATTTCAATTCTCACCCACTGAAAAAAAAATGGTCCCCAGTGGAGTTGCCATTGTAAGGATCCATCTCCCTGGGGATGCGAACCCCCACGAATGGTTACCCTATTGCTGTGGTGCTTTATTTTGATTTTTATTATTTTTTTTTTAAAAAAGAGAGTTGGCGGTTATTCCCTTTTTTTGATTTTCTAAAAAAATAGGCAAGAAGAATGAATTGAACTAGGAAGCTGGTCCCTAATTTTAAGCCAGGAACCGGCCGGTTCTTGGACTAAAATAGTTATCGTTTTTCCTAGTCCTAATATAAGGCGGTGATGACTGCTGATCCAAAAACTAGGTTTCCTACTGATCTAGCAACCTGCCAATTCCTGGGTCAGTTTAGGACCCTTTTTTTGGTCCAGACAATCTCATTGTCTAGGATCAGTACAACTCTACTAAGTATAAAGATCAGAAAAGGGATAGAAAATAAGAAAGAATAAAAATAATTACAATTATACAATTTAGTGGAGCCACCAGTGTGTTTTTAGGAAAACTTAC
Organism: Carnegiea gigantea; assembly: GCA_029747015.1. NCBI lineage: Eukaryota > Viridiplantae > Streptophyta > Magnoliopsida > Caryophyllales > Cactaceae > Carnegiea > Carnegiea gigantea. The sequence goes on from JAKOGI010001500.1 coordinate 6,953, forward strand.
AAACCAAGTCTCTTTTCAAAGTGAATCATATCAATAGTGACAACAAGGGGGCACCAAAGGGAGGAATCAATTCAACTTCAAAAATGTTTTCAGAAAACCCCCGTACAATCCCTGGTATGGGACTCATCTTGATTTCTTAGTCTCGAATCAAGGATCCAGATTCGAGGACGAAGGTATGATGATGCGATGGGGTGCATCACATCATCGCTCATCATCCCTGACGCCTCTACTATTTAACATGGGAAAGCTAAACCTTTGATTATACCAACACACAATTCTGCAAACATTGGTAATATTTCATACAAAATCAAGCAAAAAGGCACAATCTTTAGTCGAAAGCAAAAATAGGTAAAATAAATAATTTACAGCTTGCGGAAACTACCTAAAAGATTACATCTTTATTGACTTATAAGAACACAATAAGTATGAAAAGTGAAAGCAGGAAGGGAAAGATGAAATTTTTTCCCTCAGGACAATCCATTTGATTACCCGGGGAACCCAATGGAGTGATTATGGTGCTAATCTTGGATGAGAGACTTGGGATTATAGTCGACTACTAATAATTTCCTCATGATCTCTATAGTGATCTCTCAATAGCTCTGACCTCACAAGTTGACTGGGTTCCATTGATTGTTTGATTGCTCATTCCCTCCTCCTTTTTTTCCGTCTCCTTTTTAACACTTAAGACACCCCAATTTTATACATGATAAATAGTATTAGGCCCATGCTTCGCATAGGTTGTTGTAATTTTTTTGTTGAACAAATCTGTATGCGATAATTCAACATATTATAATAAATATATTATTGGGCAAAACTGTTGTTCATGTCTTCTAAGATAAATTCATATTTTGATAAATATAGTCTACAAGTCTAATTTTTTTGCTAATAACTGAAGTACACGCAATTAAACCCATTGTGTCATCAATCCAATTTTATACTTGTGGTTTCAATAACTTTTCTAATACTTTAACAACCATCTAGTCATTTTTTATATATCCCCATGATAATAGTACTAAATTGATAAATTATCCAACACTCAAAACATAATAAGAGTAACAAAATCCTTTGAAGAAACAATAGAAGTATAAAATATAAAATTAAAATATTTTATGAAAACAACCTTCCTCCACAAATTATAAAGATGCTAGGACCGACTTAGCCTATTGCTCTTAGAGCATATCTTCATGAGGCTTACTTTCTACGTGTGGGGAAAACTTGAAATATTGGAACTAATATTGATCAATTAGGTTCAAAGAAGAAAGCTCAATTACAAATATTGATCAACTACAAAGGTTTGATTAAAAAAATTAAAGTGTCATCAATCAATATCATCAAAAGTTAAAAGAATCAAAGAGGTGATAGTTATTTTACTCATTGTGGAAAACAAACATTAAGACTAAAACTTAAACCTTTTTCGAGCAAACTAAATGTTTGTAAATATATATTAATGAAACTATGATAAAATAATTAATTCAAATCGTAATTTTTTAGAACAATATTCGTAATACTCTTGACCCACGATTTTGCCATTTTCTATATTTATAATATTAAGATTATGAATATAGAATTTGTACATATTCTAATAAGACACCGATTCTTTTTTTAGAAAAAAGAAAGAAAACTCGGAACACAAAATTGGACTTGTAACTTTAAGAACTTCCCGAATACAAAACTAAACCTATATATTGAATGCCAACATTAATTTGATCTAATTACATTTGCTAGTAAGTCTTAATTAATACCTTAATCAATATTTTAAAAAAGAAAAAGAAAAAAATACTTATATCCAATGGGTCATTGCTAAGCGTCTATACATTATGTGATCAGTCAATTTTACGTATAGTTAGATAGATTAGACAGGCTCTACCTAAGAAAAGAGTACTACTCCTAATCACATTAGACTTAATCATTCTTCTAATGTTATCAAGAATTTGCCTTTAACTACATGCACCTGCAAAATTAGCACTAATAATCGCGTTGGACTTGAACTCAGGAAAAAAGGGAGCAATAAAAAAGAAAAAATTAGTCGGCTTCTAGACAAGATGAACCAGCCAGCTGCCATGCCCAATGGGCCTTGCTGACTCGAGCCACCTCTCCTCTAATTTAACCCTCATTATTATTTTTTGCCATTTTATTTTGATTAATCACCTCATTGGGCCTCTGGGTTTAGATTGTGTTAATTTTCTCATCATCAAACAATTAAAAATTCGACTACCATTTTTAGGTTTCTTCACCCTCATTTCAAACTAAAATTAATTAAAATGCGACAGCTCACTAAATAGTGAATTTTATTCTTTATAGTACAGGGGTGAATGTAATGAGCCTCTGCCTATCTTTCGAACATTTTGTGCTTTCATGTTGTAGGTTGAGCATTTGAAAAGTGACACATTCGGCGTTGCTAGTGAAGTAAGAAATTAATCAAAGGGGATCTCAGCAAGTTCACAGTGACATCTTTCTAAGTCTTGGGGTGCCTACAAGTATATAGGTGGGTCATTGAACTATCATTTAGGTTTAAGCATGTGTAGTTTACACATCACTTACCTTATATGTACCATGGGTTGTTATTAAGTTGGTGTCGAGTATTCTAATTAGTTAATCATTATCCTTTATAAGATGGCAGTATCGCACTAACCTGATATTTGCCACTTTATTGACCTCTAATGTCTAATTAAACAAGGCTAGTCACATGATTAGAAATTGGGACATTGCAACCATAAGCATAATTATTTATCTTCTGGTAGATAAACTAATAACATGTTGCTGTAAAAGCCTAATCTGCTATTCTTGTTTATATGACATCAGTATCACGCCCAAATTTAGACAGTTTAATGTAGGGCTGATTGAACTTTAGCTCCTACATGGATGCTAGCAAATCGACAATTTATTACATGATCAATCTGTGGTCTCATCTTTACCCCCTTTGTACCACTGTTGATCTTGATTACAAGTATTTGCTCACCAACTACTCATTTTTGTGTCTATTAATTTTTTTCTCCCTAATAACAAATGCTTACTTTGGGACGTATTGATAAGTCCATTCTTTTTCCTGATTTTTTAGCCTCCGAACATCCATAGCTAGTTTTTACATGTAGATGCAATGTTTAGATTATCTATCTTGATCAGTTGATTCTCATTTTGCCCATGACATAGATTTCTTAACACTATGGAGTTTAGCTCCTCAAGAGAGTTAATGTCTATGATTGTCACACATATAGCTTCTACAACATTCTAGATGTGTTGGCAGGTATGTAAGAATGAATATCGAGGAACCAAGATTTTATTTTCATGAAAATTAGTTAAGAAGAACTTTTGAATCAATGACAAACCTCATCTGAATTGCAATATTATAGTACTTTATTACTAAGTTTTAATTTAAGACTGAAGGGAAAAGATCTAGAGTGCTTCCTCTCGACCATCTGCCTTATTTTTATTTTCTAGATCCCTTTCTATATACTTCATCTTTGGCTTTTTCTTTCCCTCCTTTCAAATTATTTCTTTTCTCTCCACCTTCTCTATCTACTGAATTTTCCCTATTATGTTAATATGATTCTAGTGCAACAAATTAATCTCCAAAATCTAGATTACAATGACCTTTTTCTTACCAAAAAATAACCAAAAAATATCCCCTCTCAAGCTTTTGCTAACATAATATTAAATCTTTTCATGGGTTTTGATGACTTCGTCATCTGAGATACGTAAAGAGCTTCATTTAGGACCTAAATTTATAATTTTGTCTCTTAGCTTATGCTTCATTGCTTTTCTCCCTTTCTTTTGCTTTGTTCTTATGGCAACAATTATGAAAGTCAGAGTTGGCTGTTTGATGATGATATTTGTTATAGTTGTGGAATTCACTTGCAATCTGAAGTTGATTTTCCCGATTTGGATTAGGAGACACTTTTTTCTGTGAGGAAGCCTATCTAACAGTTTGCCTAATATAGATAGGAAAGAACAAACCATTAGTGGCCATTTATTGTTTTTATATCTCTAACTCTTGAAACTCATAGATTGATTTTTATTTGGGTTTTAGGGTCCCCCCCCCTCCTTTCGTGTCTTCACTGTCTACCTCATCTACTTTTGCTCTTTTGGTTGATTAAATGTTGAAAATTGATTTTAAGGTCAATATAAAATTTCAATCTTATATCCTGAGGCCCAGGGCCTTGGCCAACGCTCTAGTTATATAATGAGGTGTGGTTTTCCTTCTTCCAATTCCTCACTTAAACGTTATCAGTTACTTTCATATTTTTCATTTGGTGCTTGTAGAGTGTCCATTTCTGAAGTGCGAAGGCCTAGTAATGAAAATTGTGTAATTCTAAGTTACTTCACTGTTACTATCTATAGTTTCCACTTGTGATCTTATAAAATGCCTTAATTTTCACATATTCTTTGTTCTTTGCTAGAGACAAGGTCTTTTTTAACGACTTTGCATACTTAATTTCTCCCTTATATGTGTAATACTAAGTTACTCTACTGTACTTTTGGCGGTTTTCACTTGTGATCTTACAAAATGTCTTCCTAAGTTTCATATATTTTGCACTCTCTATCGAAGATGAGATCTTTTTTCTAATAACCTTGCCCCCTATTTTCATCCTCGTTACCAACTTGCTATGGTTTTCTTCATGTTAGAAGTTTCTTCTTATTTTTGTTTGTTAAAATCTTAATTTTCTGTGAACTTTTGGGTGTGATTGAACTTAATCCATCTAATAGCCTTTTAGAATATCTTTGGAAAAAGAAAGGGCTACACCTATGGCTCCAAAGTTAGTCATTAAGGGTTTAGGGTCATTCATGTTTTGTTTCCTATTTTACATATTGAGCATTTGATATTAGATTATGGTTGTTGATGCTTGAAATTCTGCAAAAAGGCAGTTAAGGTTGAGAGTTTTATTACAACATAAGATGGATAAGTTGCAGTGCTACATATATTCATCATACAAAATTATAAGAAATTTCCCTTTAGAATTGCCATCACCTTTTCACCTTTGTTTTGTAGTTGATAAAGATCAGCATTTCAATTTCAAGCCACTTCTTATAATTTTCTTTTGTTTGCGAATCATTAAATCATCTATGTTTCACTGCCACAGTTGGCTTTTTATTGTATGTTCTTTGCCCCAAAAAAAGGAATAAAAAGAATTTGTCTAATCATGTCTGCCTTCACTCCATCCTGATCATCAACATAGAGAATGCTATTAAGTTGTTTTCTTAAAAATTTATTTTGTATTTGCTATTTGTGAGTCTAGGAGTTTTCTAAGTTGTTTCTCAATCTTCAATTTCTTATTGTTTTAGGCCTTAGAGTGTTGTAATGTGCATTATATTTTGAATCACAACTAACTAGAAAAGCAGGCAATAGGAATGGTTGCAAAAGATTGAAGGCAAGTAGTTTTCTTAGAATTTACATTGATTTTTTGCTAGCAGCTTGCTTTCTCGGAATAAGTCGTATGATGTGGTATGAACTTAATAGTTTATTTTTGAGCTACTATGTGATTTTCTACTGCTACAAAGTTACTACTAGAAAGAAAACAAGGGATGGGTCATAAATTGTGGCCTGTTGTGGGTGAGCATTTGCAAGTTGGTGACCAATTATGAATGCCCTATACTCCTATTTACTATGGTAATAGATCTATTATGCTTCGTTGGTCTGATTGCTTTTATGTGATTTTGCATTCTTGTAGGTTTTTTTTTAGTCATATATACTAACTCAATTGTTGCTTTAAGATGTTTGCATTGGATGTAGTTGTAACACAGCAGTTGTGGATGCCTTGATTTCAGTTTCTTTATGACATTGCACTTTCAATTGTTTTCTTTTGCTCTAGTGTTTTCTACTTTTCCCATGACATCATGTCTTTAGTGTCCATTAGGTGTTTTCTTTTCTCCTCAACATTTATGCTCAATAAGCTTGCCGATCTTCTAGATGGCTAAAAGGGCTTAAACTTGGGTCAAATCACGCTTCTAAGGGTTAAAGCTAACTTTTCTAAGGAGACAATTGAAGATAGCAAGTTGTCTTTGCAATCTTACCTGATTTTGTGGTGTTGATGCGAGCTTACATTTTAAGCTATAACTTTAGTATTTTTGGTCTTCTCCTATCATCGCTAGGATTGGACAGGTGGCTTACAATCTACTACTATCCCTAACATCCAAGTTAGATCCTGTTGTTCATATCGATAAGTGAAGAAACATGTGAAGCAGCACCTATGCAAAGTTGTTTGCTAGAGATTTGTAGATCTGTTAACTAGTATTGAATGTATGGCTATATCTAACAAGAAGTTGCGAAAAAGGGGCAACCATGCTATGGTTTATGTGCTCACACAGTCACTATAAGAAAATATCACACAGCGATAGATTTATACAATCATTGATGAAATGGCGATGAAACATCGTGTCACTATTTTACTTATTGCTACATACCTAACAACGGAATCTCAAATTTCGTCACTAGCTAGCCGCAAAAAAACTGATGGAATCTCAAAATTCGTTGCTAGCTCGCATCGAATTTCGGTATTTGTGCTAACTAGCATATTTTTTACAAAAATAAAAATGGTTAAGAGGGATATTCCATTACCAATCCATCACTATTTTTATTTTTTAATTAAAATACTTATTTTTTTGAGTACCCCTTAGTACAATACATTTAATTTCCTGTAGAAAATTACAAAGAAGATATCCAATCCCTTCGACACCAATGCTTCTTTTGGAGCATTCTCAACAATTCCTAAACCATAAACAAGCCAAGTATCACATACAAACCAAATAATTTTCAAGTGTTTCTTCACAACTCAAGTCATAAGTTCACAAAAATAACATGCAGTTCCTTAAAAGGGTGGAGTACTTAACACCCCCATGAGCAAGAGAGCATTGTCCACAATCAAATGCGCATGCATATGCTTGGAATAGGGAGGGGAGAAGCAAGCAACTTAGGAATCAATCTCTGATGGTAGTATCATCATATGCTTCATTCTCATCCTCATTCTTATTCTCATCTTCATCATGTTGTGGAGGATTAACATAGGGTGGTTGCGATCTTCAGTCAGAAGCTTGTTACATTTAGAAAAAGCTTACATTCGCTCATCGATGCTCATATTTTGTTCCTTCTTGCTTTGGCTTAGCATTTGGTTGGATTCCTCTAATTGCTTATGTTTTTCCATAAGCATCTGGTAATTTTTAGGCTGTGACGTTAGCTTACCCCCGAAGTTGGTTACCACATCCCTTATATCATTCAACTTCTCTTGTGATGGCACATAACTTGTATCTATTACATATCATTTACGTGCAGTATACATTAGTAACAATAACTAAACTTATCTTAAAGCAATGTTGTGCAAAACCTTAATATTAGTGACCTAATTATAGTGTTAAAATTAACTTTATTAGCTCATTGAGAGGTACTAAAGTTAGAGGATACCTTAATGTTGATAACCTCACCTCCAATGTCATAAATACGGCCTTTTTTATTCATATAGTCCTTCACCCATAACTCATTTGGATTTGGAAATGATTGAGATGAATCTTGAGAATTTCCATCTGATGGCCTTTGAGAGTTGATGATATTTAGAAATTCTTGTTCAAAGGATTCCTACGATATCAGAAAATTTATAAAAAATCAAATATATTATACTTCATGAAATTGTATAAATCCAAATGGAACCACTAATTAGGATTGGCCATCGAGAATAGCTTGCATATATTTTCATGATTTCTTACAAACCCAAGTTTCATTTTCTTTTCCATGAAGTTTGTGAGCATAAGTGAATAGCTCAACAATTGAGGGATCCATCTTAAGTTGTTCACTTTACGTGCCAAACAAATTTAGAAAACACATGAAACACCATGCTCAAACAAATAACTAAAAAAAGTTACAAGAGGTAATGTTAGTTACGAAATGCCTCCTATGCTAATGCATAGGGATCAAGCCACATATGTGGAGAGATGGCTCAAGACTTTCTGGATCACCAAGTTGATTTTTTCGGGCTTGTTCATACAATTTTTTGTACGCTTCACTCGCCCAATATTGTTTAAGTGCTTTCTATTGATCATCACTGAGCCACTTAGACTACTTGTTGAACATTGCCAAGAAAGTCCCTCAAACATGCATTGCCTTAGTTTTTAAAATTCCTCTTGTTTTAGGTGTCATAGGTAAGATGCCAAGTGAACTAATTATGTAATTAGGACGATAACAAACATATCAAATAATGTCATAATAATGGACCAGGTTCACACAAAGTGTTAATATGTAGTCACTTTAGTTACCTTGAACTCTCCAAACCATAAACCCTGAATAACTCTAGGCACTTTACCCTAACCAGGCCAAACTCCATCATATTTGCATTTAAAGATCAAAGAAATCCTAGTGATGGCACTATCAGTTGGGATAAACCTATTCAATAGAACACATCAAAATAACACCACATGGCACAAAATACTTCAAGTTAGAAATAAGTAAATCCATCCGTCTTGCCCATTACCATTTGGCACAATATACATCTTAGTTCGAGTGCTCTTATGACTAGATTGTGCTTTATTACCTCTAATTCTAATGCCTTATTAGGACTACTTAGAGTTAGGGTCAATGGTTTAGGTAGTGTTGGGGTAGGTTCACAGTGTTGGCAATAGGGGTGTGGTTTGGTATGTCATATCCAAACTGTTCATCAGTTAATGTTTGTTTCCCGATATATGGGTTATGATAAGGGAACGACCACGTAGGAACTATGTCAAATTGATTAGGGATTTAGATTGTTCCTAAAACACCTATAGTGCAAGCACTCATGCTACTGCTAGGAGAAATGTGGAATGAGGTGTTTAGGAGGAAGGTTCATTAATGCTCATAGCACTACGATGTGCAGTGGAGCTCTTATGCCTTCTTCCTCTACCTCGAGTAGAGGACGTACCTCAACAAGAGTTATAATCTGTACCTGAAGTACTTGATAACAAATGTAAGTACAAATAACAATTGTACCTATCGATAGACCATTCAAACAACAAAATCGGCAAGGAATAGCAAGTTCCACAATTGAAGCATAGTAACATGAAATTCTTAACCAACTGTTACAAAAATAAATAAAGAAATACATAACAATTTAAGAATCTAATTGTCTACATCATCCTCATCATCATCCTTATCCACATCTTCATCATCATTCTCAGCATCATCATCGTCATTATCATCATATAAATGCAGATCTTCCTCTACTTCATCTGTTTCATTCTCATCATCCCATTTAGCCTTTTCTTTACCATCATCATCTTCTTACTCATCTACATTATCATTTACTTGAATATATGGAAAACCCATATCATTATTAACCTCTTCCAGTGGCGCACTTTCATCCACAAATAAAGTAGGGATAACATCATTCATAGCTTCCATGAGTGTTGTCATACTCATTTGTTTCCCTTGACCAACCTGGATGTGGCATGAAGCACACTTGTGATGTAATATTTTAGAAGATGAATGGATCATACTTTATGTACCTCCTTGTGCGATGGACCTCCTTAAGTTTGCTTAGTTTATGAGATCGTGTCCCATTCAATGCGGGATCAAACCACTCACGACTGAATAGTACGCATCTTTTAAGTGGTTCACCTACATATTCAATTTCAATATCTTTACGTATGCCATAATAATCATTTCTTCACCAAAAAAGAACAAAATGAATTTATCTACGCATGTCCATCACCACGCCATCCTGATGTCATCAAGTTGTTTTCTTACAAATTCAATACATATTTTCCATTTGTGAATCTAGAAATTTTCCAAGCTGTTTCCAGATCTTACATTTCTTACTGTTTTGGCCCTTAGAGTGTTATAATGTGCATTATACTTTAAATGGAGAGCAATTAGGAAAGCGGCGGATAGGAAAGATTGCAGAAGACTGAAAAGCAAGCAGTTTTCTTAGAATTTCCATTGATATTTTGTTTATAGCTTGCTTTCTTGGAATACCTCTCATGATATGGTATGAACTTAATAATTTATTTTCTACTATGTAATTTTCTCTTGCTGTGAAGTTACTACTGGGGAAAAAAGACATGGGTCGCAAATTGTGGCCTCTTTTGGATGAATACTTCTAGGTCAGTAGCTAGTTATGAACACTCTATACTCCTATCTACTATGGTAATATATCTCTTGTGCTTTGTTGGTGTGATTGCTTGTATCTAATTTTGCATTTTTATAGGTTTGTTTTAATCATTTTTCCCAACTCAATTGTTGCTTGAAGATGTTTGCATTTGTTGCAACATAGTAGCTGTGGAAACCTTGATTCTAGTTTCTTTTATATTAGATGTAGCCAGCTTCCTTGACACTGCACTTTTAATTGTTCTGCTCTCGCGTTTTTGTGCTTTTCTTATAACATCGTGTCTTTGGTGTCCATTGGACCTTTTCTTTTCTTCCCAACATTGATGCTCAACCGGCTTGTCGATATTCAAGATGGCTAAAAGGGCTTAAACTTGGGTCATGTCATGTTTCTAAAGGTTAAAGCTAACTTTGAGTTCAACAATTTATGTTGCCCTGTTCCGCCCTTTTGTAGGGAGACAATTGAACATAGCAAGTTGTTTTCTACAATCTCACATGGTTTTATGGTACGAATGTGAGCTTGCATTTTATCTTCTAAACCATATTTGGGTTCAAAGCTTTGAAGCTATATTCTAGGAAAGGTGCAGGGGAATTGGGTCAACAGGAAGAGATTTTTAGTAGTTTTAGCTAATTTTGGCTAAGCATGGTTGCTTGGCATCTTTTTTTCACCCTCGATGTTATAAATGCTGTTGGCTAAACTATTTGAGCGAGTCTACTACAACACTGGGCAATCTTACAATGAAGTTAGGAGTGAAATTGTATATTAGAAGTCTACTTTAGGTCGCTCGTTGACCACCATGTAAATTATATTAGCATGCTACATTAACTTCTAGTAATAAAATACAAGTTATAGAAGGGTTAATAATTGAACTCACAATTAGCGTTGTAACGCCCCTAAAATGCTAATGATATGATTTACAGAAAACTACAGAGGAATACTTGATAATAGAAGGTGTTACCGCCGTCCTGATAAAGACAAGACTCACTGAAACCATTTAATCTTGCAACTCGTGCTCACAATCACAAAATCTATTCAATTGAAACACTTCAAGATCAAAGTCCATAATAACTCGCATTCAATATCACACAAGTAACTTGACCCTAAGGTCGGTTCCAATATTCATGCTGTGCTGAATCCACTGTGAGCATCTGACGAGCTCCAAAAGGGCTTGCTAAATGGAGAAACATGTGATACTTCATCACCTAAAATGGAAAATATGAAAACAATTCGAAAATATGAGCAAAACTCAGTATATATATTCCTGTATTGTGAAATGAGCATAGAAACACTGTTGATGGGTATCCGTCTTTGCAATTCATTTAGTTGGCAATAACAATGAAAATGAAAGTAATATGAAACTGAATTGCTTATTATTATCTGGATGTGAACCCCTTGTAATGATATGATCTATATATAGGTGTACACCTGCCAATCCAATCAAGAGTTAGCCTAAAGCCGCGCGGGTAAATGATGAGCTGACATCTTATAGATGATAACTGATGGGATCACAAGTTAAATGGCAAATCATTGTATAAACTGATTCATTGATAAACTCATTAAGAGGTGTAACTTGATAAACATGATCAGCTTTCTAAAGATACCGGCAATGTGCGGACCTTGAGTCTTTAAAAATATCATCTGACTTGATAAATATGTTCTGACTTGACAACACTTATGCATGATGGGGAACGATAACTAGGCCTCGACTCTGTTTCATAAATGTCATTGTAAGTGTGTGTAGTCGGTAAATGATCCTTGCTCACATAATTAAGTAAAAGTATGTGTAATAGAAATTGAGTAATTAAATGATATACACAACTTGGCTATTCCAATATAATTTCAAAACTGAATTATTGAAAGTAATTAAATCTCATATGCAGTAAATGAAAGTAAAATACTGCACAATGAGATAAATGACATTACAAAGGAAAAGACCTTGATGGTAACAATTGAGAGAGAGTGGTTGTAGCCTTTTCTAAAATAGGCTGCTGATACGAGTTTAAGGCTCGCTGATATATAGCTTGTTTCAAGAGAGATAGCCTTGATAAATACATTTGATACATTCTGAATTGAGTAAGTAATAAAGGTTTGAGGCCAAGAGAGATATATCTGGGTTCACAATAGCATAAACTGTAATAACTTGGTCTGATAAATATGGTTTCTGAGTCACAACTCTCCCCACTTCTCATATTTCATTCATAAATCCATTAGATATAGAATTCCACCCCAAATGAATCATTGAACTCAATAGAAGCTATTAAGCTCACTAAATATGGTATTTTCTTTGTAAAATTCATAAATGATTCAAAGCTCATAAACAAGCTTCCAAATTGCATACTTGTCTAAAAGCTCCATGAAAGTCCATGAATATTCATTTCCCCCTCAAATGACCTTGGCCCAAAATACGCAAAATGAGTGCATGATCAATCTCATTTAATCCTTATTATTGCTCTTTACACAATTATTCAAAATGTTTCCAAAAATCACCAAACTCAAAATACTCAACCAAAGTTCATAAGATCTTACAAGAAATTTGCAAATAATATGGACAATCTACATTAAAATTTTTTGAATTGTTCTCCAAGTATACACTGCACAGAAATTGTAATAACAACCTGATTTACACCCAAGTAGGTCAGTTCATTTCAAAAATTCACAACTTTCATTATAGACCTCAAATGGAGACCTAAAACCCCAATATGAAAAGATTAAGAAGTCTCCAAAAACCTTTATTTACAACACAAAACATGATTCCCACAATAGGATTCCCAAAATAGGGCTAAAACACAAGTGTGTCAGTTTTTGGTCCATCCAGCACAGTTTCGGTAAGACAACCATAACTTTTTCCATAGACCTCGGATTGAGGCAATTCAAGAGGCATTTTAAAGATACCACACTGAGCTATCTACCCATCGAAAATCATAATTTTTAGCTGGACCGATCATTACCAGTTTAATCCCAAAGTCAGCCCTATTTTCCTGGAATTCCAACCCTTCACTGTTTTAGATTTCTCTTCCTTTTTCACATAAAACCTCACTTGAAATCATTCCAAATCACCAAAAATATTATAATAACCATCAATAAAACTAAAGATTACAAAATCAAATACAAATCAATCCATAAACATGGTTTTAATTTAAGCTCGCATGAACATGATCACGCCCTAACCCTGGCATAGTTCAAGCTCAACTCCACAATGATCATTACCAAAATAACTCTTGTTCTTATCAAAACTTCATGATCAATGATCAAAAATATCAAAATAAGAATCAAAACTAAAATAGAACATCAAAACCAACAAGATCAAGTTCAAGATTACTCACTTGAGCTTGGAAAAAGGAAGTGTGAATGATCCTTGATACTTGTGGGAGTGGGAGTGGGAGTGGTGGTTGGGGTGGTGATTGGTGGCTGCGTGGTGGCTGAGTGGTGGCTAAAAGGGGCTGGTCTATTAGCTGCAGTGAGGGAGCCGTGAGCTAGAGTGAGAGAGGAGAGAGAAGTCCTGATATTTTTGCCTTGATGCAAATGCTTGGTGTGAAATGAAGCAAATGAATACTTGGCTTATATTCACCCTCCAAAGAAGCCTTTGCTAATTACTAGTTAGGCAGGCATAAAAATGATAATTAACTAAATAAAACAAATGGTAACTTGTTGGGCCTAAATTGGGCTTATACGGTTTGGGCCCGGGAAGGAAAAATAAACCGTATGTGATTGAATTTTCGTACCTTGAAATTAAATCTTGGCAAGGTTATAAAAGTAGTAGTAGTAGTAGTAGTAGTAGTAGTAATAATAATAATAATAATAATAATAATAATAGTAATAATACGAATAATTTCTTAAACCATAATTGTTGAGGCCTACTATCGATGCACGCAATATGTAATTAATTAACAAAACTCGAATTAACAATCAATGAAACTTGAATTGCAAAATGAGACCCAAATGAAGTATCCGCCAACCGGGGTGATCAAATACGATAAATGAAAGGGGAAAATGTAAATGACATAAGGTAATTCGATAAATATATAAATTGAGTGTAATTGAATTAATAAACATGATTTGGTTAAGCAAATAACCATGAGTGATTTGGTTAATAGACATGATAAAGTAAATGAATAAATATGATTAATGAAATAAATAAAGATAATTTCATTAAATAAATATGGGTTAGAGTCGGGTTATTACAGCTTTTCCCCCTTAAAGAGTTTCGTTCTCGAAACATATAACACTTGTCAACTGTATGCAATGCTCTTTCAAAAGCTATTGGCCATTGGTTCCCATTGCTTCTCTCTGAAGAGGCATAATTTGCTAAATGCACTCTGACTAAGGGTATCTACGAATTGTATAACTGCTTAATCTCATGTTTCAGTGGAAGATCCAAATACCTCGCACAATATCCTCAATAAACTCAATTACTTTGATTCTAAATTGATATTCTCTTCGAAAGAGAAGAACCTTATTACTGCAAACTCTACTGACTCATAAAGCCCAAAGTAATGAGGACTCAATTATCTCCGATATCCAATCTCCTGACGCTCTTGACTAGATAAGCCCTTTGGAATACTTTATATCTCATCTGAACTTTGATTGTCTCCTTCTTTGATCAATATGACCACATGATTCTTGTATAGTCTTTGTGTCACATTAGCATGTCTTTGAACTGTCTCATTATTCTCGATACTTCTTCTAGCTTACTCTAATACCGTAGGGCATTGCTTGAGGTTATGCTCTTATCAAAATGTCTTCATCTGATGGTCTTAATGCATGACATGATCTTCCGACATCAGACTAGTCTAAGATCTGCTCTAAATCCGAATTAAATGCTAGAATAAACATGGTCGGAGATAAAAATGATGGAATTGGTAGTCAAGTGATTCATTAGGAATAAAAGAAATAAACAATGAGACTAGAAAAGATTTATAAAGGAGGGATTAACATGGGGTGGTTAGAATGAAGATAGGCATAAGTGTAATATAATGCCACAAGAATTGGGGTTTATAATTATGGATCATAAGGATCCAATAAATAGTCCACTAAGGAGAAAGATGGCATGGTTATACTCGGGTTTCACTGATGAATTGGAAACAAGATGACAAGCAACTGAGTTTCAACTAGGTGACTTTATAGCCACAAGGAACAAAATAAGTGCAATAGATAGATGGGATAAGCAATGTGCAATAAATAAATACATAGATTGGATAAGCAAAGTACAATAGATAGACAACTAGATTGGACAAGCAAAGTGTCATGGATAGATAAATGGATTAGACGAGCAAAGTGCCAATGGATAGATAAATAGATTGGATAAACAAGGTATAATGGATAAATAAATAGCTTGAACAAGCAAGGTCTAATGAATAGATAAATGGATTGAATAGGTTGCAGTGGAAACACGCATTTGCTTATATGGAGCCAAGTCAAGTACGGCAATAAGATTAAATAAGGATTACTGAAGTGTACTTATGAGGATATAAGATATAGGTGTGAGAATTGTAAGTGCCATAAATAGATCAATAGATTGAACCAGTAAAATGCAATAGATAGATCAATAGATTGAACGAGCAAAGTACCAATGGATAAGTAAATAGATTGAACAAGTGACATTAGAAATGTGCCTTTGCTTATATGAAACCAATTTAAGTCCATTAATATGATTGAATAGAAAAGCTAGAGTTTACTTATGAGTATGTAAAATAGATGTGTGCGAGTTGATGTTCGCAATAAGGAGAGTGAGGGAATTATGACACTGGCAATCACCCACACCAATGAGAGTAGAATTACATTATAAATTCAGAACAAGTTATATGAGCATATTACTATGAATAAATAAGATATAAGGTAGATGTGGGAATCATCTCTCAACGAAATAAACTACAACTCAAGATCATGAAATAAAGATGGTGAAGGTTAAGAGCACGGGAATGTTGACAGCCATATAAGATTGAACAAAAATGTATTGCACATTTAACAATGGGTTTGCAAAGATATGGAAGATCATGCTAATAGGAATATCGGGTTGAAATGCAAGGGAGCTTAAACAATATTGGATAGTATCAAGTTTTGAAGATGAGACAAGCAAACAAGAATTACTATAAATGGGTAGTCTTGCAAAAGATAAATTGTAGTTGTATGGTTTACGTGTGATATTCGAACCTTAAATCATTCCTGGAAAAGACTTCTGTTGCTGGCAGTTAACCCTATGAATCATTTATGCAAGGCATAGGGCGCTTATTTTGATCGTGATCTTGTGTAACTCTCTGTACACAGTACACAACCACAAAGTTCTGCCTTCCTTCTTCACACATATAAAACTAGGTTTTCCATGGCGATACACTTGGTTAAAGAACTCCCTTCTGTAACCACTCATCTTACTAAATCTTTAGTTCTTTAAACTCTACTGGGGCGCATATGGTAGGGGCTCTAAAAATGGATTGAACACCTAGAACTAGGTTGATCTGAAAATCAATGTTTCTTGGGGCAAAATAGTCCTGAAAATCCTCATATGAAACATCTCTAAATTCACAAAGTATAATTATGGATATGTATATATCGAATGTGGATGGCATATCACTAATAGTCAATGCATTACTAACACAATGGCTCATGTTCTTGCACAATGTAATTAGGGCGGAAACAGGGTTTTTCTTCCATCAACCCATAGATACGCACGCTTAGCCAATCCTCGTCTCTCAAGCTAACCTTAAGATCCTTACCAATCATCGTAGTCTTGTAAGTACACAGTCAGTTCACGCCCATAATGATACCGGATCTGCCAATCAAACTGGATTGAATGTCCAGTGAATATGGTTCCAGCAATACTACTAGAGGCATGTGTATAAAAGATAAACATTCAACTGCCTACTGGTCTCAGTAAATTGAAATGACAAGGGGGTAATCCAAAATGTAAAGAGATGTAACCACAACATGAGCTCTTGCAAAGATATTTCTTTATTGGTTAGAAAGGATCGACATGTAAGCTGAATGAATGAAAGGACGAAGAGTCGAAATGAAAGAGGCAAGGCATAAAAATAACCTGTAGCATATTCAAGACATGCAGTTTATTCATGATGGTCATGATAGTAAAGTAAATGATCGAAGTTGTGAAGTTGAGAGGGAGTATTAAGTAATGAAGGTAAAGAAATATAACCGGTTACCAAAGCGGCTTTTGAAAAGTCATACGGTATCCGTATGTGAGTAAAATGACGAAGATAAGGGTCAACACTACCAGAAGGAAAATTTTATTCATGTGATGTTTGAAAGGACAATACGTCAAGATGAAGGAGTCAATCTTATGACTGAACATGATGACATCCATCAATAAAACAATTTGCAAAAATGCCAACATGATGTTATGGTGCTATAGAAACACGAACAATATGAATACATTTAATTACGGAAAGGGCACTCAATGACTGGGTCTGAAGCAACCAAAGGCTTTGTAAGCAATAAATGAATAGTGCCCAAATAGAAGCAATGAGTTCAAGTAGGTGACAGTAAAAATATGAACATAGTGATGATTAAGCTATAAGTAGAATAAGTCAAATATGCTTAGGAAGAACTGCACATCACATAGAAATCTGCACCGGGGTCATTATAGGCTCCATTATGAGAATAGAGAATTAAACGGTTATGATTGTCAGGGTTTGAATCACCTAAAAGAAAGGTTGCTCATATGTGTTTGAAAAATTCCCCACATACCACATATGAGAATTTCCATAAACACCCCATTACAAATCAAAAGAGTGTTAGCAGCAAAGAAATGATGCCTCTGAATAATTCAAGGTAACTAGGGTAGAAATAAGTCAATTACAGGAAGTAGTAGGAGTATTACTGATGTAAGGTCTTAGTGTCAAGACCAGATAATTCCTATATATGGCAGCTTAATCTTACTTGTCCCACACATAAATATATGCCAAGTAGCACACCATAAGCTACTAATTGTTATCACCATATATAAGCACTGATTGTAACATTCATCTCATACTGTTCACCTCAAAGATATTGCCCTACAAGGCATTTCCTCATCTAGAGGTTTACATCTAACTTAAAACTGTATTGATCCCTTAAGATGTTGTAAATGGCATCCCCACATTGGGTTTCAACCATCACTATACCCAAGAGTAGGGATATTAACACACCTCAATAAGACTCTCAAATCCTAGACTTACAATAGATACCTGAAATGGAGAGAAATACTTCAATAGGTTAACGGCCACACGTCAGAGTTTATAACTCAATGGGTCATACACCTGGAGTGCACAATTGCAAAAATTTAAACAAAGGAGAGGAATGAAACATACAATACAACCCCTAGATAAATGAGAGCATGCCTCACTAATAGGTGACCCAAATGGTTACACAGTCCACTTTGCTCATGCTTGAATCTCATGATATTAACAAATGATTGAGTCACCTAAATGAAAATGGTTTCTCCATATATGCCCAAACATATGAACTTATAAGCAATAGCTCATTTACTGGATCCAACATAACTCATACACACTTTGATAGCTAACTCATAAACACTTGATAGCTCACAGTGGCCCTTAAACCTTAGCTCTGATACCAAATCTGTAATGCCCCTAAAATGCTAATGATATGATTTACAGAAAACTGCAGTGAAAGACTTGATAATAGAAAGCGTTATCGCCGTCCTGATAAAGACAAGGCTCACTGAAACCATTTAATCTTGCAACTCGTGCTCACAATCACAAAATCTATTAAACTGAAACACTTCAAGACCAAAGCCCATAATAGTTCAACCATACCATGTACTAACTCACATTCCATATTACACAAGTAACTTGACCCTAAGATCGGTTCCAATATTCATGCTGTGCTGAATCCACTGTAAGCATCTGATGAGTTCCAAAAGGGCTTGCAAAATGGAAAAACAGGTGATACTTCCTTACCTAAAATGGAAAACATGAAAACCATTTGAAAATATGAGCAAAACTCAGTACATACATTCCTGTATTGTGAAATGAGCATAGAAACACTGTTGATGGGTACTCGTCTTTGCAATTCATTTAGTTGGCAATAACAATGAAAATGAAAGTAATATGAAACTGAATTGCTCATTATTATCTAGATATGAACCCCTTGCAATGATATAATCTATATATAGGTGTACACCTGCCAATCCGATCAAGAGTTAGGCTGAAGCCGCGCAAGTGAATGATAGGCTAACGCCCTATAGATGATAACTGATGGGGTCACAAGTTAAATGGCAAATCACTGTATAAACTGATTCATTGATAAACTCATTAAGAGTTATAACTTGATAAACATGATCGACTTTCTCAAGATACGGGCAATGGGCGTACCTTTAGTCTTTAAAAATGCCATCTGACTTGATAAATATGTTCTGACTTGACAACACTTATACATAATGGGGAACAATAATTAGGCCTCGACTCTGTTTCATAAATCTCATTGTAAGTGTGTCTAGTCAGTAAATGATCATTGCTCACATAATTAAGTAAAAGTATGTGTAATAGAAATTGAGTAATTAAATAGTATACATAACTTGGCTATTCCAATATAATTTCAAAACTAAATTAATGAAAGTAATTAAATCCCATATGAAGTAAATGAAAGTAAAATACTGCACAATGAGATAAATGACATTACAAAGGAAAAGACCTTGATGGTGACAATTGAGAGAGAGTGGTTGTAGCCTTTTCTAAAATAGGCTGCTGATACGAGTTTAAGGCTCGCTGATATATAGCTTGTTTCAAGAGAGATAGCCTTGATAAATACATTTGATACATTCCGAATTGAGTAAGTAATAAAGGTTTGAGGCCAAGAGAGATATATCTGGGTTCACAATAGCATAAACTATAATAACTTGGTCTGATAAATATGGTTTCTGAGTCACAACTCTCCTCACTTCTCATATTTCATTCATAAATCCATTAGATATAGAATTCCACCCCAAATGAATCATTGAACTCAATAGAAGCTATTAAGCTCACTAAATGTGGTATTTTCTTTGTAAAATTTATAAATGATTCAAAGCTCATAAACAAGCTTCCAAATTGCATACTTGTCTAAAAGCTCCATGAAAGTCCATGAATATTTATTCCCCCCTTAAATGACCTTGGCCCAAAATACGCAAAATGAGTGCATGATCAATCTCATTTAATCCTTATTATTGCTCTTTACACAATTACTCAAAATGTTTCTAAAAATCTCCAAACTCAAAATACTCAACCAAAATTCATGAGATCTTACAGGAATTTCGAAAATAATATGGGCAATTTACATTAAAATTTTCCGAATTGTTCTCCAAGTACACACTGCACAGAAATTGTAATAACAACCTGATTTACACCCAAGCAGGTCAGTTCATTTCAAAAATTCACAACTTTCATTCTAAACCTCAAATGGAGACCTAAAGCCCTAATATGAAAAGATTAAGAAGTCTCCAAAAACCTTTATTTACAACACAAAACATGATTCTCACAATAGGATTCCCAAAATGGGGCTAAAACACAAGTATATCAGTTTTTGGTCCATCCTGCATAGTTTCGGTAAAACGACCATAACTTTTTCCACAAATCTCGGATTGAGGCGATTCAAGAGGCATTTTAAAGAACACAATGAGATGTCTATGCATCAAAAATCATAATTTTTTGCTGAACTGATCATTACCAGTTTAATCCCAAAGTCAGTCCTATTTTTCTGGAATTCCAGCCCTTCACTGTTTTAGATTTCTCATCCTTTTTCACATAAAACCTCACTTGAAATCATTCCAAATCACCAAAAACATTATCATAACCATCAATAAAACTAAAGAGTGCAAAATCAAATACAAATCAATCCATAGACATAGTTTTAATTTAAGCTTGGATGAACATGATCACCCCCTAACCCTAGCATGGTTCAAGCTCAACTCCAGCATGATCATTACCAAAATAACTCTTGTTCTTATCAAAACTTCATGATCAATGATCGAAAATATCAAAACAAGAATCAAAACTAAAATAAAACATCAAAACCAACAAGATCAAGTTCAAAATTACTCACTTAAGCTGTGAAAAAGGAAGTGTGAATGATCCTTGATTCTTGTGGGAGTGGGAGTGGTGGTTGGGGTGGTGATTGGTGGCTGCATGGTGGCTATGTGGAGGCTGAGTGGTGGCTGAAAGGGGCTGGTCTGGTGGCTATAGTGAGGGAGCCGTGAGGTAGAGTGAGAGAGGAGAGAGAAGTCTTGATATTTTTGCCTTGATGTAAATGCTTGGTGTAAAATGAAGCAAATGAATACTTGGCTTATATTCACCCTCCAAAAGAAGCCTTTGCTAATTACTAGTTAGGCAGGCATAAAAAATGATAATTAACTAAGTAAAACAAATGGTAACTTGTTCGACCTGAATTGGACTTATACAGTTTGGGCCCGGGAAGGAAAAATAAACCGTATGCGATTGAATTTTCATAGCTTGAAATTAAATTTTGGCAAGGTTATAAAAGTAATAACAATAATAATAATGATAATAATAATAGTAATAATACCAATAATGTCTTAAACCACAATTATCGAGGCCTCCTATCGATGCACCCGATATGTAATTAATTAACAAAACTCGAATTAACAATCAATGAAATTTGAATTGTAAAATGGGACCCAAATGAAGTATCCCCCAACTGGGGTGATTAAATACAATAAATGAAAGGGGAAAATGTAAATGACATAAGGTAATTCAATAAATACATAAATTGAGTGTAATTGAATTAATAAACATGATTTGGTTAAGCAAATAACCATGAGTGATTTGGTCAATAAACATAATAAAGTAAATAAATAAATATGATTAATGAAATAAATAAGGATGATTTCATTAAATAAATATAGGTTAGAGTCGGGTTATTACAAGCGTCATGGCCACATTGACATTGAGGAACCAAGTTACCTAAAAAGTTGAATATTAATATCTAACTTGAGCAGCTTCAAGCCTTGTTCTTTCTCTTTGTCTCCCCTCTTCTTCTCCTTAGAATGTAATTTGGATATCCTTGTAGCTTGAAGTATATATAAGAGAAAGATGAAATTGATTCACTGATAAATGCCAATGGATATAGTATTTGGCCCATGTAACTTATTCTTCATTTGTGATGCCTTTAGTAAGGGTTTTTGTCTTCATGGTGGAATTCACCACATATTGGATATCTTAAGCCTCATTTAGGTTTTGATATCAGCTATTAGTGCACAAGTTTTGAAGTTTATCGGTAGGAATCTATTAGTTTGTTATTTTTATTTTGACTACTTCTCCCATTACTTCTGTAGGTTCTTCCTTTTTAATATCTAGTTGATTATTGTAAGAGATCATTTATGAATGGAATTGAATTATTTATCCTTCTCTCGTTATATTCCATTTTTATCTCTCTATATCTTTTTTCTTAGCTACTAATTCAATTTTAAGGCTCCATTGAAGCTTGAATTTTCTCCGATTAATCACTCTTGGAAGACTAATAACATTTGGTTTTAGTGTATCCAGTCTTGAAAACCTTAACTTTCTTGATCTTCAATCACTTGGCTTGATTCCCCAATTGGTCTAGCTTCATTACAAGCAAAGCACAAGTATTTCTTGTCGAATCGATTAATTGGATCGATTCTTCATTTAATCTCACCTACATCACAGAATCTAGGACCTTGAATTACTACTCCCTTAAAGCTTAGATAGTGATTTCTAACAATACTAGGTCTATGAGCGATCAAAAGAAACTAGAGAAATTTTACCAAGGAATGCAACATTCATGGGCAAAATTTTAAAAAGAAATGATTGACTAGATGTTGTATCATCAAAAATAGCAGGAGAGAATTAACAATCAACTTAGCCAGATAATCACTGGGCTAATAGGGCAAGTACTATAGACTTCAACAAGAATGATTAAATTGATGGATTCATCATTAGGAACTTCATCATGTTTACAAGTAGCCAAGGCTGACTTTCAAGATTCGATGGTAAAGGTGTTTCAGGTTGGGTCTACAGGTGTGTCAAATTCTCTGAGGTGGATGAAACTCCCACTAGGTCTAGGGTGAAGATTACTGCGATTCATCTTGACCGGAAGGCATTGATGTGGCGTCAAACATACATGAAGTCAATGCTTGCTGGGTAGTGGCCATCACTGAAGGATTACAAGCAAGCAATTTCTAGGAGATTCGATAAGGACCCCTTTGATGACCCACCAATTGAATTCATGCAACTAAGACAAGTAACATCTATTAAGCTTTATCAAGATTCATTTGATACCATATTGACTAGAATTACTTATTTGCTTGTGAGTTTTTTGAGCAGATTATTTGTTGAAATGCAAAGTGTAGTAAGAATGTTTAAACTTGCCACCCAAGTACACTACATTACAATTACTATTTGGCTAAGCTGCAAGAGGCCACTCTACTTTCTATGAAAAGGAGTACGCTTATTCTTGAGAAACTAGCCATTGTCTCAAATTCATGCTAACCTCTTCCTTCAACTTCCAACTTTTCCATAAACAAAACATCTTCGCCTGCCAAAACCTCTTAGCATTCATATTCTAGAAGTAGTTCTAGCCAGAGTAATGCAAGTTTTAGACGTAGGAGGCTTGGTAAGACCTTAACTACTCAGGATATAGAAGAAAGAAGAGCAAAGAATCTTTGTTTCTACTATCATGGCAAGTATGTTGTAGGATATAAATGTAAAGCTCATATTTATAATCTTGAGTTCCTTGGGAAAATTGATGGTAAAGTAGGAAATATACTCCGAGGAACACACTGCTTACCAAACTAAAGTGGGGGAAGAAATTCCTCACTTATACAAATGCATCCTATTATTGGAGTTAATACATACCAAACTATGAGAGCTACATACAAGGTTCAGAAGAGTATATTACATATTTTAGTAGACTCTAGAAACACTTACAATTTTTTAAACCTTGCTACAGTTAAGAAATGCAACTGTGATATTAGAAACACTTGTCCCTTGCAAGTTTCAACACTAATGGAGCAAACTTGATTAGGTCAGCCATGTGTAAGGGGTTTAATTGGTGTCTACATGGGGAATTATTTAGTTCTGATGTTATGCTAGTGCCATTAGGAAGTTGTGAGATGATTTTAGGGTGCAATAGTTATCACCCATATGTCAAATCTTGTGGACTTTTGATGAATTGAAGACGGTGATTCTCATAGGCATAGGAGTGTTACAGCACACTAGATGGAGGGGAAGGATATGTTGAACACCTTAATCTCAGCTTCTACACCTTATATTTTTGCTATTTAATTGCTACCTCTACAATAGGTGCCTTTATGTGCCAATTTTGAGGCAATTAAACCTCAATTGTCTTATTTACTTTAGGATTACCTTAATATGCTTGTTGAACCTAAGGTTTTGCCTCCCCATGGAGTCCATAAGCATTACATTGTTCTTAGGGAATGAACTCCATATGTGAATGTCAGAGCACTTAGATACCCTACACTACTAAAGGATGTCATTAAAAGCATTGTGAAGGAGATGTTAGAAATTGTTGTGGTAAGGCCTAGTCATAGTCCCTTTTCATCACCAATTGTGTTGTTTAAAACGAAAGATGGCACATGGAGAATGGGTGTTGACTATAGGTAATTAACAAATATACTAATGGTGGCCCCTAATTTTTTTTTCAAAGATTGGCTTTAGATCGAGGTATTGGCAAGTATGGATGGCTCCTGATGATATTGTTAGAACTGCATTTAGAACCCATGAAGGGCATTATAAATTTGTAGCCATGTCTTTTGGCTTGAGCAATGCTCCATCAACTCTTTAGGCTCTGATGAATCATGTGTTTAAACCTCATCTTAAGAAATTCATCTTAATGCCTTTTCATGACATGCTCATATACAGTCCCTCATATCAGATGGACATCTCCCATTTGAGAACTACTTTTGAACCATTAGAAGCAAATTGCTTACCAAGATGAGCAATTATTCCTTTGGAGCCACATAAATATCTAGGACATGTCATCTCCAGTAAAGGAATGGCTATTAACCCTAACAAAATTAAAGCCATGGTGAATTAGGCCACTTCTATTATAATGAAAAAGTCAAAAGGATTCCCGGGGTTAAGTGGATATTATAGGAAGTTTATTAAGGTTTATAGGATTCTGAGTAAGTAAACCTATAACATAGCTACTTAAGAAAGATTCTTTCCACTGGAACCAAGTAACTAAGCAGGCATTTCAAAAACTCACTAACATTATGGTGCCTTCACCTATCTTGGCCTTGCCTAATTTTGAAGAATACTTCCCTATTTAAATTGATGCTTCTAGAATATTAGCCTACAAGCTATTCTCATGCAATAAGGACATCATATTGCCTAGCTTACTAAGACATTGGCTCTAAGACACCAAGCTTTTTTAGCTTATGAAAAGGAGTTACTAGATGTGGTTAATGCTATGGAGAAATGCAAACCCTATTTGATTGGGAGGCATTTCACTATTAAAACTGAATGTTTTAGTCTTAAATACTTTCTTAAAAAGAAGATTTACACTGATCTTTAAAGTTGCTCCCTAAAATGATGGGATTGGACTATGACATAGTTTATGAGAAGGACAATGACTCCGCTTTAGATGCTCTTTCAAGGAATTCTAGTGCTAAACTAATAGAGACTGCAATAACCACTAAAGACACTAATATGAGCATTCAAAAAAAAAAAAAAAGAGAACAGCTGGATAGAGGATCAACATCTTCAACACAATGTTATAGCTTTATCTCAATCCCCACGGTCTTTCCTAATAAACTTACAATTAAGGGCTTCTTAGTAAGATGGGAATATTAGTGGTTGGAAAGCATGAATCTTTAAGATGGCATCTTATCATTAGTGCATGATTCCGCTTTTGAGGGACACTCAGGTGTAGAGGTCAATAGCAAAAGGCTTTCCAGTTTGTTCTTAGGAAATGTATGAGCAAAGAAGTTAAGAATTTGGTTAGAGCTTATGAAGTATGTAAGCAGTGTAAACCACTTTTGCAATCACCTACTGAACTTTACAGCCTCTACCTATCCCTAATGCAATATTAAAGGTCTTCTAGTTTTAAGGGGAAAAGATACCATTTTAAGCTTATTTTGAATACATTTACAAACTATATGGGTTACCAAAGACCATTGTCAGTGGTATGAATAAAATATTCATGAGCCATTTTTAGCTACATTTTTCACACTTCAAAAAGGTGGATTTAACATGTTCGGTGCCTACCATCTTCAAACAGATGGTCAAATAGAGGTTGTCAATAGATGTCTTGAGATTTATTTGAGATGTATGGTAGGGAAAAGGCCAAAAGAGTGGGTTCTATGGGTTTATGTGGTTGAATGGTGGTACAATGCCCACTAGCACTCAGTTATTGGCACTATTCGATATTAGGTAGTATATGGTCAGCCACCTTCACTGGATGTTCCTTATGTTACAGGGAATAGTAGGGTGGAAGCTATAGATAGCTGTTTGAGAACTAGAGAAGATAGCATCAAAATGCTAGATTTTCACTTGGAAAGGGCATAGAATAGGATGAAGGTACAACCTGACAAAGTAGGATGACAAAGGAGTCATAGATTGGAGATTTAGTGTATGTTAAGTTATAACTTTAAGTATTTTGGGCCTTTTCCTATGATTAGTAGGATTGGACAGGTTGCTTATAAGCTGCTACTACCCCTGACATCCAAGGTACATCCTGCTTTTCATATCTCTAATTGAAGAAACATGTGGGAGAAACATATGTAAAGTTGTTTGCTAGAGATTTGGAGATGGGTTGACTAGTATTAAATCTATGGCTATACTAGGCAACATGTTGGGAAAAAAGGGCAACCATGTTGTGGTTTATATGCTCACACAATGGTATAATACTCCTAAAGAAGAGGCAACATGAGAGCTATATTCTGGTATTGAAAAAAGATTTCCAAATTTCAAATTTACAATCTAGAGCACTAGCTTAAAAGCACTGATATCAACTAGTTAGTGCACAAATTTTACATGTGATTTCCCGCTAATTCTATTGGTTCTTTGTTTTTAATATCTAGCTGATTATTGTAAGAGATCATCTATGAAAGGAATTGAATTATCTATCCTTATCTCTATATATATTATGCTTCTATCTCTCTTCATCTCTTTGCTACTAATTAAGCTTTAAGGCTTTATTGTGACTTGAACCTTCTTCAAGTTAATAAGTTTTGGAACATTAATAATGGGTTCTGAACTTGCTGAAGTTAAAGAAGATATTATATAAGTGTGATTCTTAATTTTTTTGAGGTCAAGTGTGATTTTTCTGAAAGTCTCGAATTTTGGGTGCTCTAGTATGGACTGGTCATGATGAACTATTGTGTGATTTAACCCGCTTCTTTTTTAGGGGGGGCTCTTTTCTTGGAATCTAACCTAAGAATAACTAGGTATACTTGCCAATAAAATTTGATTATTTACATTATCAAACTTCTAAAACTACCACAAGAAGTTGCATCAACTTACACATGATATGGGCATTAATGAAAATCAAATACAAAAGAAAGGATAGTTGAGTTTTACTTAAAGGAAAAAGACCTATTGCTTACAAATGCTTGGTGATATGCCTTCATGCAACAACTCCATACCAGATTTGAAGAGATAGAAATGTTGTGGTATTCCAGCAATAGTTTGCAATTATAGCTTAAATTAGTAGGGTGATTATTGATACAGTAACGGAAAGAATGGAGTTCCTTGGTTTGTACAGCAAAAATATAGAGATCAATGGATGAAGAAGACCTTTTGCTTTGTTCAAATGAGAAGTTTCACATTTGGAAAGAAAAATTTGGCAGTTTCAGTGGTTAAAGTAGTGATGAAAGCATTGAGCATTGAGTGGAAGCTGACCAAGATAAAACTATGCATATCCCAAATGCATGTGAAAAGGAGAAAGTGGGACTTTTGAATCCCTATATAATTAAGAAATTCCCAACGAAGAACTCAAAGGAAAACATTAAAAAAAAAAAAAAAAAAAACAAGATACTAAAACTAAGTCCTAGAGAACCCTTTGTTAAAATGAAGATCTGGATACCTTTCATTGCAACTTTCATGTTTTTGACAACTTCACTCTTTGTCTCAGCTCTAGTTCCTGGTCTTTCCCCTTCCCCTTCCCCTCCCTTTTCCCCTCCACCTGGAATGCAGTTTCTGGTCGTCCAATGGCCTAACACACTACGTAAAGCCTCCAACTATAAGGGTCGAGTAACATTTTCTGATCAACTCATAATTCATGGCATTTGGACAACATATGCCAATGGCAGTAAAATACGTTGTCGAGCTAAACCCTTTGGTGTACTTAGCAATGTATGAATTTCATTTTCTTCTTTATTTTTCGAATCTTGTGGTATTACATACTTTTAATTTTTTGCAATTATACTGAGTCTTTATTCCCTAATTTTCTCTCGATAACCTTATGTAACATCGTGACCCCACTTGGGCTGCGAACAATTACCAAGACCATCTTCAACAATCATTGACTAGCCCCATAAATCACAACAAGTCTTTCCGGTGTACTTTGTTCTTACTCACACGCTGCTTATGAAACTTTTCAGGATGTTATCCATCATAAGATTTCTCCCCAACGAGCATGCTTAATTATGGAGTTCTTAAGAGTAGGCTTTCCAAAAAGTAATGTGCACCTTTAGTGATATGAGTAGTCACTTTAATCCTTTTTAATCCATACTCGGAGTTGTTAAGAGTATGACTTAAAAGGATAGAGATTTTGGCTAATGTTTTTTCTCATAATCTGTATGAGGATAAGACCACAATTTCCCCAAATTTGTTAGTAAAAACTACAACAGTTTGCTTGAATATATTCTTCAGGCCTTGTTTATTGCAGCGACTATGGCAGTCAATGTCCCCAATTTTCTACTACATAGCTTGATTGCGTTTTGTAAATTTTGAAGATCTTAGCAGTTTGTTCAATGTTCGATGCTAGATTTCTTATGATAGAGCTAGATGTAACGCCTAGGGTCATGAAAGTCAAAAAGAGAGCTAGAAAGGGACATGCAGCCTCTTAGTGCTTAGGTATGTGAATCTTCTTTGCTAAAAAGCATCTTGGAAAATCAGTAGTGAACACATTCCCATCCCTACTAGCAACGGTTGATTGCATTTGTTATTTAGCTAATTTGACTCGGTGTATGTATCATTTTTCACAAGATTCTTGGTGAAGTTGTTTGAAAGAATACGTTGATTATGTAATGCCATGGAGATGTTTTAGCCTGAATATATATAATTTTTTAATAAAAGCTATTTGATGAGGAAGTTAACAAAATTTGATAGCTTTTTTGGCTGATATTTATCTTGAACCAATCTTGAACTTTTCTTGCAATGCTTCTACAAAAAAAGAGGCTTGAGTGAAGTTGGACAAGGGAGATTTTTTATTCAAAAACATTTAGAAATATAATATCGCCTTGGGTTAGCCATTTCATCTATGTCTCTTTTCCCTTCTTAAAGCCTAGTTGGTCAGATATCCAAAAAAGTCCCCAAACATGAGCTTAGTTTCAAATAATCATTATGTAGGACACATCTATTTTAAGAGACACATGTTAAGCACTTTGGTTCATGCATTGTAGACAATTCATCGAGTTCACTTTGATCAAGTGTTTGGATATTCACTTTGTTCTGCAGTGTTGTTCATGTGTTTGATGCATGCATCATTTGCAAAAGACAATACCTAGATGTGTACACCTATAAACAAGTTTCTACGCATCTTGAAGGATTAGATGGATTAAAATGGAGAAAGATGGTAATATCACATCAAAGAATTTACTTCACCCTCCTTCCAATTTAGTTTAAATAGGTGTATTAGACAACATGGCTCAACATAATTTTATATAAGACTTTCTCTTTATCCCTATTCCCATTTGTGATTTTATATAACATCATCAAAGGTTTCGGTTCAAGAATAGCATACTTTGGAAAACCTTTCAAACTTTGAAGACTTGGTTAGAAGGAATTAGAATCCACTTTTTGACAAACTTTAGTTTTTAATACTGCAATACCTAATTTTATAAAAATTTGAGCCTTCTTATTAATGGACTAATATTGTTACTACTAGAAGAGGAATTGAGGAGACAAGGTGAAAGCTTCAATGATAACTAGATCCTAATCCAACTTATGCACACTACTAGATTAGTACAAATGTGTATCAGCATGTGGGTGCAGCAGTGAAGGAGTTATTCCAAATCCATTTCGAACCCTAATGTAGTGAGCCCTTGCTGATTTGTAATGAATTTCTTTCGCATTAATTGCTAACAAATATCCCTGATTTTGTGGAAACTATTTTTAGGGCCCCTATTTTAAAAATACATTTAAAATACCCCATATTCTATAGTAACTATGTTAAGAGGACACTTCACTACTCCTATTCACATCCGCCCCCTAAACGTGTTAGATTTGCAAATTCTACCACAATCCTTAAAAACTTGCGAGAATTTTATTTTGTGCATGTCATGTTATGTTAATAAGTATTTGAAACCCTCTTGTATCTTATATCAAAGCCACGTTAGCAAAAAAAATAATTAAGTTAATTCGTAGTTAATTAAGCTTATTAATTACATTTAATGCTTGAATATTTATCTACTTGTCTGATTACAAATTATCCACATATTATGCACACCCTAGAGGAATCGACTTCAACAACAGCACAATTAAATTATATCACTGGTATAATTTTGGGATTAAAAGCGAATTAGTAAAATTTAAGATGGAAGTTAAGTAGGTAAAGAAACAATTGTTTGCAATCCATCTTTCTTTAATCAATGAAGTTAGACATAGTGAAAATTCTTATCAACTATTAGCACTCCATTTAGGCATAAATATAATTTCCAAAATCTAAAAAACAAAAATCCATTTCCCTTGCAAGAAGAAGTAAAAAAATTAATCGAATAAGGAAAAACAGGACGAGAGAAACAAATGGAATATAAGCAGTTAATGTAGAAAAGTTATAAAATATGTTTGATAAAGAGCAAAATTCATGAGAATCAAACAAGATCATGGGCCCAATAATAGACAAATAATGAGTACTATTTGACGATAATGAAAGGCAAATGATGTCCACCCAGAAGAAGAAATATATCAACAAATGAACCTAATTAAATTAGATGATCTTGATGTTGTGTCTTTAGAAAAGTTAGGAGGAAACTGGATTTAAAAAAATGATAAATTGATGGTTGAAAATGAAATGAATAAAATTAACAAATAACTTAATATCGAAGGAATTTGATTCCAATTTAGTTAACAATATACTTCTGAAACCTGAAGAATTTGGTGAATTATATAGAAGAAATATCTAATTTATGAGACCTAAATTTATTCCAATTGGACGAACAACCAATTTTTCTTTTGGGTTCATCCCAAAAAGAACCACATCATTTGAAGATTTTAGTGTTACCCAAATTAGCCAAACGGGTTATACTCTTAACATCGATAGGGCTCGTAGTAGAGAAGAAATATTTGAGCATTAGAAGAGGGATATGAATAGTGTTCTTAATGTGAACACCACATGGACTGTAGGAAAGTTTCTAAACTATATCGAATATAGTTTCTCTAACATTATGTCCAACTGATATGACTCATTAAATGAGGAAGGTAATAATGTATTAAAAATGATGGATACACCAGTAGCCTTTTTCAGAAGAACCTAATTAAATTAGATGATCTTGATGTTGTGTCTTTAGAAAAGTTAGGAGGAAACTGAATTTTCAAAAATGATAAATTGATGGTTGAAAATGAAATGAATAAAATTAACAAATAACTTAATATCGAAGGAATTTGATTCCAATTTAGTTAACAATATACTTCTAAAACCTGAAGAATTTGGTGAATTATCTAGAAGAAATATCTATTTTATGAGACCTAAATTTATTCCAATTGGACGAACAACCAATTTTTCTTTTGGGTTCATCCCAAAAAGAACCACATCATTTGAAGATTTTAGTGTTACCCAAATTAGCCAAACGGGTTACTCTCTAAACATCGGTAGGGCTCGTAGTAGAGAAGAAATATTTGAGCATTGGAAGAGAGATATGAATAGTGTTCTTAATGTGAACACCACATGGACTGTAGGAAAGTTTCTAAACTATATCGAATATAGTTTTTCTAACATTATGTCTAACTGATATGACTCATTAAATGAGGAAGGTAATAATGTATTAAAAATGATGGATACACCAGTAGCCTTTTTTAGAAAATCTATGTAGAGAATCAAAATTGAATTTATCCTAGCTAAATGTAATTCCGGAGAAAAGGTTAAAGAGTGGCAAAGAAAGATTGATAACATAGAACTTTGGGATATTAGAAATTTGGAAAATTATATTGTTGAATTTAGTTAACACTATTACAAAATTGGGCATAATGAAACCAATCTTTGTATGCTTTTGACAAATTACCTCATCCCATAAATTACGCAGTTCATAAAAAATACATCATATGGCTTGAAAAAGCAAATATCATTGATACCCTTGATATAAGATTCTCTTATGTAAGAAATGGATTAATGATCAATGGCTTTATCTCCAAAAGTAAAGGATATGAAGAAACAATTTCTAGCATATTGGAATACTCATCAATAGAGAAATGAATATGAAAAGAGAAGAAAGAGAAAATTTTATAAGTGAAACAGCTTTAACAAGCAAATGGGAGAAAAATACAAGCGAAAGATAACAAGACAAGCCCCAAAAGGCAAGGATTCTTTAGAAAAGCTGCAAATTGTCCTAGCAGTAAAAATAGTTATAAATGTTGGGCATGTGAAAAAATATGGCATTATGCAAACAGATGAAAAATATAAGAAGAACAAGAAGCTTATTGAAGCTTTGGGTAGTTTAGACCATTTTGAGCTTAGCGAAGAGGAAGCACTTATACCTTGGCCTGAAAAATAATTTGAGATAGTAATGGAAGGCAAATATAAAGAAAGTGATTAGGAATAAACTAATCACATGTTGGAAGTAACTCAATTAGTCTCGATAACCATCAACAAGAAGAATTTACAGTAGATAATGAAAATGAAGACTTCATCCTTCTTATAATACAAAAAGATATGATCTATAGAAAAACTCCATCTTTCAATTGAAAAGTATGCATGTGAAATGATATGAGATTAAAGATAAAAGAATGTGAATTTGACGTATGAGAAAATCTCATCAATTTGGAAAACATGTTTAAGCATAACAAGGATGGAAAGTATATGCATATCTTTGTTGAAGTATCTGAGTTCAAATTACACTATTACAATATTGTTATCAACATTTATGTTTTGCTCTATGATATCCAGCATAGCAGACTTAATAATGAAATTATCATAGGGATTAAGACTAATTTATATAATGGTTCACTAGGATTCAATTACCAACCTGAATATTATGTTAGCCTAAAAGATAAATTTGCCAAAAACTTCATGTCTCTTAAGATAAAAATAGTTGAATGGATACAAAGAGAAGAGGTTATACACTAAAGGCATTTTGAAAAATGCTCCACAAATTAGATAATATTATAGATCCAAAGACTAAAGTAATAGTGATAGAGTCAAAAATATTTGAAAGTCCTATTCCAATGCAAAAATCTCCAAAGTTAAAGTACAATCTGCAAGAAATAAAATTTGATAGATGTTGGATATTTAGCTTTGCCAATCCTAGAAAAACCTACCAAAAAAATACAATAACAATCGATGAGAATGAAAAGGTTACTATTAAACACCAATATTAAGAAGTACGAATGCAAGATCAAAACCAAAGAAGGATTTTCAATAGCTAAAGAAATTAAAAAATAATGATACAATTTGTATGACCCGTAGAAATGAGCAGAATGCGTTTTAGATCGAAACATAAGTTTGAATAGAAAAATAATTGGGTATAAAACAAGGACAATTAGTAAGTCAATTTATGAGAAGGAATTAGTAAAAAATATAACTACAGAGATATGTTACAAAGTCATCCATACTAATTCTAACAACATTTATATCCTGATAAATATATGCTTAAAGGGAAATAATAGATATGAATTGTGTATTTATATTGATAGTAATTGTTTTATCTATTTTGAAAAAACATATCTGTTTCTAGAATTCATATGGGGGAAAAAAGAATGTTTTACTAGTAAGGATAGTTGATAATAGCATAATAAGCTACAATGAACACATACAAGGGTTATTATTGAAATAGGAGGAGCCCAACTATCTCATGTGGGTCACTGATCAACTATCTCATAATATGATTATCGGAATGAACTTTCAAAGACTACATTCTCAATGCACACGGAGCATAAGTCAAATCATAT
Source organism: Carnegiea gigantea (assembly GCA_029747015.1). Classification (NCBI taxonomy): domain Eukaryota; kingdom Viridiplantae; phylum Streptophyta; class Magnoliopsida; order Caryophyllales; family Cactaceae; genus Carnegiea; species Carnegiea gigantea. Next base: position 41,262 of record JAKOGI010001500.1, read on the forward strand.
TACCATTCATAAATTAAATGGGGCATATACTCATTGGAAGATTGAGTTTATATGTAGTCAACATGGAACAAAGGTAATCTCTGCACAACGTGAAGTAGCACTAATAATCTCACTACTTAAGTCATCTATTAGAGAACGCATTGCTAAACAACAAGAATAGTTATGCAAAGAACTTTATTATGATAACCCTCTAAAGTCCTATGACAAAGATAAGACATTTGCAAAGATTGCTTTGTTAAATCCGAACACTATTACTCGACTCAAACAGACGGTGTAGTATATACATCAAGATGTCCAAAAAACTGATAATAAATCAAAGGAATTTTGGATAAATGGTTAATCAAGATAGTAGAATTCGTCATACTAATCCTACTTTCATGCTGAGAAATCATGCTTTCAAAAAAGAGAAAAGTTAGAAGGTAATCAATTACACGTAAAAAAATCTAATGATATAATACTAACTTTGATGATTATTATATTCTTAACAAACAATTCTTCCAATAGATTTCAATGAGTATCTTGGTTCTTGAAATGAATTACAAAAGTTGATACTGGAAGATAAAAATGGATGAAAAAAGTATTCCTTTAACCACTTTTGTTACCCCTCAAGGACATTATGAATCGATAGTGATGACATTTGGTCTTGTGAATGCACATCAAACTTTCCAAAGAAGAATGGATAACATATTCAAACATCTCAATCACTGTTGTCTTGTTTATATCAATGATATTTTTATCTTTTCTGAAATCATAGAACAACACAAAGTTGATGTCCTAACTATTATCCAAAGATATATTAATCATGCTATTACCCCTAATAAGAACACGTATATTATACTGAATAAAAAATAGAGTTTTTAGATCTACAAGTAAAAATTGGACAAATCATCCTACAAAAGCATATTCTAGAAAAAACAGAAAATTTTCCTGACAATACTAAATATAGGTAGCAACTAAAAAGGTTTATTGGATGACTTACTTATGCTTCAAATTTCATTAAAGATTTAGCTAAATTAAAAAACACCATTGCAGTAGATATTCAAGAAAGAAGTAATATGGACATGGACCCCTGATTGTTGAAAACCCTAAAAAGATGTGTGGAGATGTTCCTAGTCTTAGCTTGGCTAATGAAAAAGATTATTTGATTCTTGAGATAGATGTCATCGATGAGCACTGGAGTACAGTATTCAAAATCAAAAAAGCAAAAATTTAGCAAATATTGCAGTAAAAGTTTTAATAAATCATAATACAACTATCATATGACGCAAAAAGAAATTCTTGCAATTGTAAAGGGAATTGAAAAGTGTTTAATCTTTTTAGACTCAAAACCTTTTCTTATTCAAATTGCAAAGAAATACTTGAATTTTAAAAAAGAATATGCCAGAGCTAGGGGTTATTCCTGCGTTGGCAATTTTGGTTTAACCAGTTTTCTTTTTCAATTGAACATATATAGGGACGAAAGAATTCTCTAGAAAATAGTTTAGCTCATGAAACTACCAATAGTGATTATCAGAGCCAAACTCCCACTGGAAAAGGAAGAAATCTTTTGAAGTTTCATACAAAAAGTTGATCACGCTTTAGATTGTTGTCTTCTACCTATCTAATCGCACAAAGATTAAACCTTTTAGAATTACAAATCAATTAATTGAGATGTCCTTTTGATGTTTAAGCAAAAATAAAGCCCTCTGTTCAACAAAAATGGTTTAACTACTGGTATGACCTTGCATCAACTATTACAACCATTATTCCTATGATATGTGGGTAGAGAACTATGGTCTTCTTCTCTGATAGATCTGCAGTTGGTGGTCTTAGATTTCTAGCAAATTCAATCCTTTTAGAAGATCCCATCATGAATGTTTGGGAATACAGGATGGTAGCTTACCTTATAAACATTCCTGATTCAGAGTATCCATTCATTTCATATTTTACTTAGTTTTCAGAAGTATATGTTCAAAAGAATCTACTAGATTTATATATCTCTTGAAGGTCCAACAAAAGCTTCTGAAAATAGAAGTCAGCATATTAAGATACAGTGCGCATTGATTGAGTATGAATATGAAAAGTGCCAAACCAGCTCATTATCTTGTTCAACTGATTGATCTAAATGACCCTGATGATCAACATCAAGAATTGTTTCCAAAACAACAAGAAATAGTTACTATTGTATTGTGAAAACACTATTTCAACAAGTATATGAAGGTAGAAGCAGCTACTTCAGAAGATGTTTTTAATTATGTCATTGATATTAGAGTTAGAAAATTCTTACTAGGAAAAGAAAAGAGATATCTGCATCATTTATTTGAAAAATAGGATCCAAAACATCTTGAAGTTAATGAACATTTTTTATGCTTATCTAGATAATGATGGAGTTGAAGACATCATTGGAGATAAAGGTATGCATAATTTTAATACAGATGACTAGTCTTGTTTGTACTCAGTAATCTAAAAAAGTTGTTACATCATTTATCATGTTAGAGTGTCAACTCAGTAAAATAATGCAGTTTACTGTAGTCATGTGAAAGTATCATGTAATATTGTGTACTATAGCCATTTGAAAATCCTATGTATTTTGTTTCCTCTAAAAAGAGAAGTCAATTGAATATTGGGAGGGGTATGGCATGGTCATTGGAGCATACTTGAATTGAACAGAAATTGGGTTTTTCCATTTCTCCATGAACAAGCATCTTTGATTATCTTAACTATTTAAATCCCTCTGTAAATCTTTCTAATGTAATATTTTCACTTTCAAGTTTTCAATAATAGACGATTCCTAGTGGAAAATGTTATCTTAACCAACAATATGCCGTAACTATTATAATTTCTTACGAAAGTTTCACCATACTTCAAAAATATAAAAACTTGATTAGTAACTATGGTAGGTGCAGGGATGATAGTATAGTCCGAATTCCATGCAAGTGCGATCCAATCCAAGGCAAAATAATATGATTTAAATCCGATCCAAAATAATCCGATTCGAATCTCACAAAAATAATTTGAATATGACTTCAGTCCCATCGGATTTGAAGTAGGGTCCATCCCATCCGATTAACACCTGACCGGATATCTTTTTTTAATAATCTTATCTTTTTTTTAAAAATAGAAAAATCCTAATATCATAACCCTAAAAAAATCCGCATAAGATCCACACTCTATGTGATATACACTCTTCTTTATTAGCTTACTTTCACTTCCCTCCCAATCTTCTTCTCGATCTCTCATAATTTTTAATCAAAGTTGTATTTTGTCCCCTTTCCTTCCAGTTGTATACTGCTGCATATCCCTTTCCCTCTGAAGCAGCACTTTCTCTTTTTCCAACACTTTTTCACTTCCACGTATTGAAATGTTTGATATGAAAAGTTATTTACATTAAAGAAGTGTATACCATTGCATTTACAAGTAACCAAAAACAAGGTTGGAAATAAGAAACTATGCAAATATTGAATAAAAATATATAACTGGATTATATCCAATTGCATCTTGGTTTAATCCGATCGGAAACCGATCTGAATCTGATTATGAATTGGATCGAATTTGAATATATATACATCCGATCCAAATACGACTTGTTGCCATTCCTAGGTAGGAGGTAGGAAACGAAATGGATCTATGCTATGCTTAATCTAAAGAATGTATTATTGAGATTAACAATCTCTATAAACTGAAAGCTTGATGAATGGTAGGGTCCAGCGCCAACTAAGTTCAAACGTTCAAAACTCTCTAATTAAGTTTTGTTATGCTGTTACGCACTATGCGCTTATAATTATAAAAAATATAATATTTATGATATAAGTCGTAGATTTTAGAACTAGTAACGTTAAAGTTGTTATAACGAGTTTAGACATCAAAGTAAGCATATTTTCTCAAAACCACAAAAATTTAAAGTATTTGCACTTACTACATTACTGGTCAAAAATATAAAGCTTAGAAAAATTTGGGTCAAATTTGAAATTTGAAAGAAAAAGCCCTAAAAACCATTTTTCCATACAATATCAACCCCTATAAATTAATTTACCTAAAATAGTGGGCAACTCTAAATACACTCTAAAAATGCAATTCCCTAACAAATATTTCCATAAAATACTGGCACCCCAAATAACAAATTATTTCCTTCTGCCCTGCATCATTGGTATTCTTTCTTCCTTTCACTTATTGATACTAATTTTAATTGTCGTGTCCATATCATACACATATCATCATGTTCGTACCCTGCCATCAGCTGCCAAGTTTTCATTTGGGCAAATTATTATGTACACCTGAGTATGTGTTCCTACATGTAATTTATATATATTTTTGAACTGTATATTTGTTATCTATTCTATTCTTTTAATATACAATTGCTTATGTATCATATAGGAGTACATACTCTCGAGAGTACGATATATTTCTTGATCCACTTGTTAATGGTACTACAGCTGCTTATTCGCTAGCCTTCCAAGATAAGTTGAATACTCATGTCAAAACAACCCATCAGCCCAAAAGCCAAACAATCATTGTGAGATTCAGTTCGGTTTTCCAAAACCAAACTTCTGATATTGAACCACGTCTTTTGAGCAAAAAGATCGAGAAAATTGTCATTCATATCATTAGGACATTCTCATCACAAATTATGGAGCAGAAGTAGCATATGACAAGACTGCACATTTTGCGTTTGCTTCAAATCCTTGAATGCATACACAGTTTCCCCTCTACAACAAAATACAGATCTACCAAAAAAAATATACATGAAAAACGAAGGAAAATTGGTATATAAGTCAACCAAGCACTACAATACCTGCAAGCCTAACCAAAACCGACACTTCTCAAAATATACCTCCCATATTTGTGTGAATGTGACACAAAAGAAGAAGAATCTTGTCACAAAATTTGCACCCTAATTTGCATGGAACATATAGACATTCAGAATGCAAAGAATACCCATCATACTTAAAAGGAATTGATGGGAAAGAATCATACCTGTTGGAAGGCAAACTATGACACCATTCCTATATGTATAAAGAATAATTGGACTCCTCGTCAATAGATGATATGCACAAGATTTGACATGCCAAAAAGACGCATGAAGTATTTGACACCAGCCTAGAGGACTACGTAGTCGAGCTGCAAATATCCGCTTCTCTATCACTCTGGATGATGAATCAAGAACTGAAAACCAGAGTGTTCGCGCAATAGTTCAGGAGCATCTATATCACTTGCCCCCAGCAGTTGCATTGAGCTGGAGATATCATCCAGAGAGAATGGAATGCTGCAATTTTTGGATGAAATAGGTTTTAAAAAAGGACGGAACAAGCAGCCCATTCTGAGAGGAACAGAAAATAGTGCGACATGGAATTTGCATTAGGAGAATTTACCTTGAGTCATCGTCTAGCAAGAATGAACTGCTAACAGCATTGTTAGCATCCTCGGTCATCTGAATTCTCATACTTGAGATAACCTGAATTATTTTACTCTGTTAAGGAAGAACTACATGGATGTGGGGTCTGAATGATTGTATGCCACATGACAAAAAGCCAGTGTAGTCTCAGGTTAATGGATCAGACTGACTCGTAGATATCAAGGCCAGATGCTCACTTTTATTTCTTTCAAGGCATTCCAACACCCCCCCCCCCCAAAAAAAAAACCAAGACAAAAAAAAAAGAAAAAGGGGAAAAAAAGTTGTGCAGCAAATAAAAATTCTGACTTACATCAGAAGACACAGTATGTGTTCCATACTTGTCATCCCAATACATTGTGCTGATTCTATACAACTGCTGTATGCTAAGAGCCTGCAAAATTGTGGATGAATATCAGAAACGGCAGAATTGATAAAAGAAATGAGGTCAGAACTCAGAAGGGCATGTTTGCATGGATGAGGAGATAGTTGAGAAACAAAGAATTTAATTGATAAGAGAGGTCCTCACTGGACAAAGGTCTTTTGTTATTTCATTCAGTGTCTTCTTGGACTTCCGATGTATAACCTAGAGATGGTCAATTGCAGGAATGTCAAATAGGTGGGGAAAAAAGAAACCATTGTCCTATAAAGAAGAAATGTGCCAAAACCCAAACTTACAAGGAATTCAACTGATTGTCTAATATGTTTCAATTCATCCCAAGCTGAGCCGGCATACTGCGGAATGAAAATTTTCATTAGCACATGAAACCATGCAACTGGCAGAAGCAGAAGAAAACAAATATTTCAAGCTATCACAGCTTACCTCCTTCGACGCATCACACCAGTGTTCTAACTCTGCTAGACCCGCTTTTACATACTCACCATTACTAAAGGAGCAGCATTCACGTCGTAGAAGAAGACTGGAATCAAACAAAAAGTGTCATTTTCCAAAGGAATGTTGGCCAGAGATCATGAAATATGCAGGAGACATCAATTGACATTTGAAGCAGACATACAAACCTGTTGAACAGCTGGACATTGATGAATGAGAATATTTGTGAGAATACTTTTCGAATCAAAAAGGGAGGCACCTGTAGAACTCATTAGGCATTAGAGATCCCGAGACAGTTAAAAACAATTATGACAACCTACATTTGATAAACATTTACAACTTACATAATTTGTTTTCATTATCTCTAAGTAATTATCTAGGCTCTTTACAATGCTTTGCCAGTGCGCTTTCAACGCCTCTTGATCAACAGCATAGGTATGAGAACCTCCTTTCATCAAAACTCGTGCTGTCCGAGGCGCCTGCATGTTGTAAAAACATATATGCAATTAAGGGGAGCAGTTTGTGGCATCATCTCAAAGGATCATTAAGAAAGGGAACGTATGCCTAAGAGGCCTAGATGCACACCGCCACACCCTGCGCCACCCCAACACCCCCCCCCCCAAAAAAAAAGTTGCACTTAAAATTTCCAAAAGAATTCCCAATAATTTTAGGATATTAAATTTGTAGTCGTTCATGGAACCAACATGCCAAACAATATCAGAGTTCTTAGAGTCACAATCAATTTTGCTTTCAGCTGGTTTAAAATTTCAGCCTTTCAGGAAGGAGTTATATTAGAATACTTTCAATTGGTAATCCTTTCCATCTCCCTCTTTAATGGGATATATTAAGCCTAATGGAGCATAATTTTTACCTGGATGCATAATCCTAGCAATGGAGAGATTTCTTTTTTCAGATTGTCTCTTATCATTCCATATATCTTCTCAAGGAATGCAGTAAGCTGCTGTTTGAACAATAAAGCAGGATATTTGGCCTCAACTTGCCGAATGTCATTTGGTATGCTCAGGAGACTGTTGAGTGGACTTTGAGGAGGTGCTCGCAACTAAAAATGAAAAGAAAAAAAAGTCATGTAAAAGAAAACAAATAGACAAGAAAACAAAACAACAGGTAGCATGTGCCACTATTAACATCATTATTGAACATTAAAAGAAATAAAATAACCCCCCCCCAACCCAGGGGGGGGGGAAGGTGCGGGAAGGAAGCTAAGCATAGAAAGTTCATCTATACATACGGATGCCATCCTTGCAAATATAGATGTTGACATAGACCTCCTTCGTTGCGGAACAATGCCAGCGGCACCAGCTGCTTTAAGTGTGTGTTGGAGTAGCAACAACAGAGTGGACGTATTAGATAACCAGTATGCCAACATGTTATTATTATCCTGGACCTGCAATGAGATGATGCAAAGATAATGATCCAAAGTGAACAAACGAAAGACAGTTCACTGCTCTCAGGAGGTATTGGGTTAAAAGGCCAACGCCATACCTCTATGGCTGAACCAATTGTCTGCACTATGCGATCGAAGATGCTGGTTTTTTCAACTTCAAAGGACTTCCAGTGTAGAAGACATTTGTACATGACACAGGCAGCAATAGGTTTTCCCTTACCAAATCCAAGGTTCTGGGATATGCATCTGATCAGCATGTCCTGATAGTCCTAAATGGAGATCATATTGTGTACACTATAAGAATTACAATTCGGACCAACAAAAGCCACATGATTGAAACAGCTTAGCTGTTTCATGGACACTAGTAGCCAGCTGCTCACCTGCTGTTTCTCATTAAGGGATTTCTGTGGTCTATCCAATGGTGAATTGTCATCAACGGCTGTGACCTACAAACATACATTCATCCATAAGACAAATCATATGCTGTAACCCCCCCCCCCTCTTTCTGTTAATGAAGGGGGAGGGGTGGCCCTCTAACCCTAGGCGTTGAGCTTGGCCTGATGAACAAACAAGGGGGAGGACAAAGGTCCTCTGGTGTACATCACAAGCCATGAGAGATAAGACTCGCATACAAGACAATGTTCTGACAACTTTGAACCTGCAGGAGCTACAGAATTGAGTTCCTTTATCCAAATAAGATGCCTATAAATTAACATGCAAAAAATTTCGAAATCAAATGTTTGTTAATTACCGGTGAGAACAAGTTTCTGGCTTCCCCATTTTGCATATGCCCATTCTGTGGAATCCTCTGTTATTCGACAAGAAAAGCCAAGCAGATGCTGTTAAAAGTCCTATAAGGAACTGTAAGGTAAACAGAGCAGTTTCTAAACCAAATATTTGCAACTACCTGAACCATAGTCTTTGAACGGACAGGAGCTGATTTCGCAGTGGGTGTCATTGTCAGCGCCTGTTGGCGAAGGGACCGGATTTCCGACTCTGCTTTAGAGAGTTTTTGAGTCATCTCCTGAATTTCTGCCTCCGCACTAGAGAGCTTGTGAGTCATTTCCAGTGATTTCTGTCGAAGTACTTGGGCCTCAGACTCAGCATTAGACAGTTTTTCTTCCATTCTGACAAAGGAAAACGATGACATCGGTTTAAGAACAAATACATGCACTGCAAAGATTAAAGGGCGAATACAGCCTCTACAAAGGTGCATGAGAAAAAAGACCCCTCGGGGGAGGGGGGCAGCTGAATAAGTTGTCCTATATATTACTGAAAATAAGCAACCACAGTCAAAATGCTCAGCAAAGTATTGAAATCAAGCACTGCTGAAGGGTTCCAATTTTCAACAAATTGAAACAAAATTATATTTTTCACCTGTTCCACTATTTTGAAAAGGTTCTCTTGTGGACTGACAATCTCTAGCCAGCGTACTGTGTTTAAGGAAAATCTGACATAACAATTACAGTCACTAATGCACCAATGATTACAAGCTCGCATAGACAAACCTCTGAACAAATTCTTTAAGTTGATTTATATTGTCATCTGAAACTTTCAACTTCTTAGCCAACTCTGCATTTCTTGCCTCAGATTCTGAACATGCCTTCCTGGCTTCTTCTGCAGCCTCCTTTTCTGTCTCTAGTAAGACCTGGATAGTATACAACACTCCATTAGTCAGTGGGGTATCTGAATCGCATCAGACTTCTATGGTTTCAAGAATTGCCCAGTCCTTAATTTTGGTGCAGCTAGTCCGATATGGTACGCACACTAAAAATACTTAACAAGAGTAACACATCTACTTCCAGTCAAACAAAAGAGTGTCCCTAATGGATCCTGTGAGTGAAATGTGTAATCATAGCTCCTTTTCTGCATCTCTCCTTTATCTTAAGACATCATAAGATTAATTAAGTACAGAAGAGAGGCAAATGGAAGCTAATTCCAGATTCTTAATTCTATTCTTGAGCGAAACTCAGTTTTCTTTCTTATTTAGGTATAGAGAAAAAGGGCACTCACCTCCAAATTCTCCACTTCAGCTGTTAATGATTCAACCTTCTGAGTATCTTCAACCATAACAGGGACCTCTTTGACTACTCGGGGTGCTTCTTCAATAGCTTTCTTAGCTGCCTCTCGCTCTTTGACAATGCGAGCATCTGCTTCTTCAACCTGCATTTTCATGGCTTGCAAAGCTTCCTGTAGCTTGGTAATTTCTTGACCTTTCTCTTCTTCGATTTTTTTCTGATCAGAATTCTTATTATATTAGCGATGGATGATCCATGTCAAGTAATGCAATTTACTATGCAAAAGCTGAGTATAATCAATAATGATCATCTCAAATAATATCAAAACCAAGGTAGTCATACCCTTAATTGACCCTCAAACTGCAAACGATATGTAAGCTCTTCCACACGCTTCTCCAGCTTGTCTTTAGCTTCTTTGAGAGCACCTGTTTCTCTGGCAGCCTGAAATAAATTATGCAAGATAAGCCTCATAATTTGTGCAGATGCCCCCGAAAATTACGGCAAGGTGAGCTCATATCAAACCATTTTTAGCTTTCTGAGTTCTCCCCTTGCAACCCTCCGCCTCCAACTACACTGTGTTACAAGGGCAGCCTTCTGAAGGCTCTTGTAATAAGAATAAGCCATGTGGCAACGCACACGAGACTGCAATGTAAGCAAAGAATTCCAGATTATAGCAAATTATTATAATTTGCAAGTTGACAAAGAATCAAAGTTATTAAAGAATGTGGTAGAATTGTATTGAGTACATTTAGAGGAATTATCCTCTGATTTAGCCAGTCTTGTGGATCTCAGCATATGCCCTGAGTAACTTGCATAGGTTTTTCCATTGATTTTGAAATACAACGCTGCCTTCTATTCCCTTCCCCCCCCCCCCCAAAAAAAAAAAAAGCCGACTAAGCAGATATGATCGAGAAGAAAACCAAAGTAGGACCTGTATAATAATTGCAGCCTTATTTTCTTTTTGGAATCTGAATATATTCCGAGCATCCATTGCCCTTAATCCAGTTTGCAGTACAACTGCAGAAAACTGTAACCTCGCATAGGACTTCCTAGCAACATAGCGGCGGAAGTCCGTCTGGATTTTAATGGCTGCTGCTTGTCTTTGCAATTCTTCATGAACCTTGCATGCTAGCACACCTGATAGGATAACAAAATGGCTTTACATATGTTCATATCTCGCCTAGCAAAAGCACAAACTTTAAGAAAATTGCAAGCCATGTAACAGGACACCAAACATATAGGCATGTGAAATATCTAAATCTGGAGCTACGTTTGACTAGTGCACAACCCTCTCATCATCGTACATCTACACAAGGGCGTTTCCCCTTCTGAATGGCTATCAACCATGTTACCATACCTCAATACAGAAGTAACAACAAATACCGTATATTGGATCCCACTGCTTCATATTCGCATAGCTAAAAAGAATCAAATAATAGCTTCCCCTAGAGCTGGTTAGTTTAATAATTCTGATGCTCGACGCTTCGAAAAATAGGCAGTATACACTACAGCCAAGCGAACTTACAAGTTCCAGAAGATGCTCGAGCACTTAAGGTACTCAATATGTCCACAGTTTCGCTAGTTACATGGATAAATATTGCATGCACTAAGAATAAATCTATCTGATGTTCCCAGAGATTCTCACAAAATAGAATGAATGCACAGCACTAGAGGAGCAAGAGGAACTCACAAGTCACAATCATGAACCATGACTAACAATCAACCGAAACGAAAAACTAATACCTCTGCACCAAGTTTGGATTTGAATAGCAGCATCACGCAAGGCAATGAATTCTCTACGAGCGATACAAGTACGTCCACGTCTTTGAATCTTCCGGGCAGCACTTCCCAGAACCTCTGCTCTCCTAGCATCCAACTCTGCCATCTGGCCAGCTCTTAGGAAAACCTTTGTCTTCCCAATCTGTCACACCAAGCACAATAGGTAGAGTGTTAGACCAAGAGGTCGTATTGGCTATCTCAAAGCAGCCAAATGGTAAATAACCTCAAGAAATAACCAATACATATGAAATGAAAAAAACTTAAACCCCCTCCATCTCCCCCCCCCCCCCCCAAAAAAAGAAGTCTCTCATAGAAACAAGAGCCGACTTTTTGTGAGAGAAAGTGGGCTATTATTCCTAAGAGGGACATTCTTTTGGGTCTGAGAGAGTATAATTGTCCACGTCGACTGCACACGCCTTTTAAAAATAAACCAGGATAGGTATCCAGCCTACTGCAATCAGCTACAATATCAATAATAGTCCAAATCCAAATCCAATACCACAAAAATCCTACCATCAGGCAAGGTGTGGGGGGTTTCTGATATTGCAGCCCTACCCCTGAATTGCAAAATGTTAGAGAGACTGGTTCTGATTGACCCTAGATTTAAAAATCGTAGACTACCTACTATTCCACAGAAACAGCGAAGATGAAGTTTGGAGAGACATTTTGCTTTAGTCCGTACAATCCAAGCAGAAAAAAATAATCCAAACTTCCCTTTTTCCAGCTGTCTAGATTTCGTACAAGAAATATCAATGATAGCATAATCAATGAATAGTATAATCAATTTTGCTTTACCCCTAAAAAAATATCAATGATAGTATAATCAAATTTTTATGGCTCCCAAAAATCACCTGGTAGCCTTTCAATCCCATTTTATCTAGTATCATCTGACATGCGACCTTCTCGTCACATCTGTGGCAACAGAAACAATGATATTGAGTAAGAAGAAACAAATAAAAAAGATGGTTGGATGGATCGGTGAAGGACAAAACCCCGGGGAGCTAGAGAACATACAACATGCTACATGAGTTGACTGATTGTAACAAGATAAACAATGCAATTATGGAATTGAGGAGCAAAAGTGACAGGAGAGGGGGTAATTGTGGCTTTCTCAATATCAAAAAGTTTGGAGGTTCAAGATCATGAAAGTAACTTACTTCCCATCCAATACCTCCGGAGCAAGAACACCAAATCGAAGAAGAAAATCAACAAATGTTCGCCTGGTAGGATAACCAGCACAGCTAATCCTGATAGCTTCTAGAACACCCTACAGAATGCGAAAAATTTAAAACAAAATGAAAGTAAATCACAATTCAACTCAAGCAGCCATCGCAATCACAATGTGAAGATCCAAGCTTAATTTGTAATACAAATTCTCAGCAGAATAAATGCCTGCTCATCTGACAACCTTAACCTGTAAAGGGAATAAGCAACTATGCGAGTACACTTACACCGCAGCGTAATTGGTTAAGGATGTTGGCATTCTCAAAAATAGCAGGCTTCAGAACATTGTTTGGCTTCACGCATCTGATGTAATGGGGCTCTGTTGAATTTAGGGTCTCCATCAATTGTTGAAGTTGTAGCTGCAACGATAACATAGATCAATTTTCTGACAGCAACGCCGTCCAAAATCACCATCCATTGTAGACTGAGGAGTCACATAATTGTACTACAGACTATGTACCAGACTGCTTCAGACACCAGAGCTTAAAATAGCTTATCTGAAAGTAAAGCTAAAATATTTGTGGAGTGTTCAATAGTCAAAGATGTCTAGCAGAACTGTAATATGTTAGACTTCACACCTCAGTTGAGTTCAAGTTACAAAAAGAGTGATTTCACACATCAGTTAAGTTCAAATTGCACAAGAACCTCTGAGGGCACAAAGTGGAAAGGTTTGCGTATGAAAATTTAAAGCTCCTAATGGCAGAGGCAAATTCCCTTCTCACTGTGCCCTACAGACAACCATATCTAAACAGCCAAGGACAATTCTGGTTTTCCAAGACCCAGATCCTTTGTATGTAATGCAGTTCTTGGGAATTCAATCTCCCTGGAGAGGGGCGACGTACTAGACAAACATGCTATGCAATCTTAGAAGCTAAGATGCAAAAGACACGACTAGCCTGAGCCATGCATCTCATGGGCTTGGATGGATATGCCTTTGACTTGCACATATATATAAAAGCAGGTAAAAATGGGATGAAGGGGCAACCTAATGTTTGTAATGTTCTTCAAGGACTTCCAGTATTTCACAGATTATGTTACCAAAATTGGGTACATATGCCCATAAGATTAAGCTATAATAGGTAAACAGACTGAACGTACACAACATCCTTGACTGGCACCCCCCAGAAGGGGCTATTCACAAAAGATCAGTAGCAGCTGCAGTAGGGTGTGGGATATAATCATACAACAATGATGGATTCGATGACATGGGTAGTGATGCGTCTCATCCAATTCAACCTTTGCCTTTGAAATTATTTTAGTTACTCCATTCTCATAGTACCTCTCAGTATAACTGAAAAGTATTAACTTTCAACCAGCAAACACTTGATCTCATGTTCTACTAGGGGACCACTAATTAATTACCTTAAAGCGAGCTCCTATAGAAGAAAATTTGGATTGCTTAGATGTTTCCTCTGGATTTGGGGGGATCAGAGCAGCTACAAAAGGACATTTTGAGACTTGCAGAAGCTCTTGATGCTCTGCCACTACATAATCTTTATTTTTGTCAAGAAACTGATCAGCTTGATATGTCACCTGAAAGACATGGAAAACATAAGATATGAATAGTTGCCAAGTGCAGAAGGGGTCTTTCAGTGACTTCCAGTTACCTCTCCTGCATAGTGAGCAATGGTAAAGCTGGTACGTGAAAGCTTTGGCTTCTGAAAGCGCCTGTGCTTCGGGAATGTCTGATATAGCTTTTGAGCAAAAGTTTCATGTGTAGATTTGGGAAACATACTAAAATTTTTAAATGAAAATGAGGACCAGTCAGCATATCTTAACTACATGTATGAATACCGGGTCCATGATATATAAAAAAATACTCCCTCCGTCCCATATTCATAGTCAGATTTAGGGAATATGCAAAAATAAGTACTAAATGCATTCATATTATAGATATGGATTCAAGCAATAGAAACATTGATAATATTTTGGAAAAGTAAACTTTGACAATATTATGGGACTAGTGAAAATGATATTTTTGACAATGAATATGAAACGGAGAGGGTAAATGCCAGCCTTAGGTGAAATCAAAATGAGTCACATACCATGCCTCATCAAGAAGGGCGATGATTCCTCCAGGTTTCTGTAAAGGATCCAAAAATAGTCATTACCTTAGGTTACATCTAATTGTGACACTACTCATACATGTGAAAGCAAGCAATGATTATGAATAAACTCGTACGGATTTAAAGATACAACACACTACCTTCTCAATCAGATCCAAAACATCCTGATTATCAACAAATTCTATGTAGCTCCAGTTTATTTCTTCTTTTGTGTATTCCTCCTGCTCCATCTTAAAAACATGCTGTAAAAAAACAAGTTGCAGAACAAAATCACTATTGATTCACTATGTTGAAATTATACTTTAGCAGTTGGACCAATGATCCTGAAGCAAGCAAACCTGGTTAAAATGTTGCTGCAACTTTTCATTCGTGAAGTTAATACAGAACTGCTCAAAGCTACATAATTGAATACTAAAGTTAGCAAATCAACATTGTTCACTGTGCAGCCAAAATATACCAGACTCTGTCATGTCCTTCACCTGTTGAATTTAAAACTTTCAAAACCATATATATCCAGAACCCCAATAATCGATTTTGATGTAGGATCCTGCCCAATTGAATTGTTGATTTTATCAACAAGCCTGCAAACAAGAAGAGCTCAACAAAATTCTCAAAGGTAATCCTGTACAACACATCACTAGCATTACACCTAAAAGCAGATAATGAAAATTATCCGGTATGCACCACCTCATTTGCAGACAATATGATATGATGAGCTACATCAGCCACATTGTAAGGTTGCAAGTACTTTTGGCAACTTCCAACCCAAAGAGGAATGGTTCCTAATCCTTGACATGTAATAGTTGGCATGTGCACCAAAGATTTGCAACTCAAGACTCCACCAAGCAATTTCAACGACTTAGATCATAAAATGAAGGATCAATTAGCCAAGCACCATGTATAAATCAGGTTACCAGGTATTTGTGTCACACTAATTCTATAAAGGACATAAGCCCCTAATGACCATTCTGCCATCTCAGATCATCCAGACGTGGACCACCCCTAAAAAAAAATGCTCGTTAATATGCGAATAACTCAAAATATATTGCAATTACCTTCAACATCTACCATCTTATTTTTTTTTTTTTTTTTTAAAAAAGAAGTAACTTTAGCTTTCCATTGGAAAATTTACACATGGATACAAATTATTTCTCAAGCTAACACATTATCATTGGAAATATTTTTGTAACATAAGAAGAGATTGTTACCAATCAAATAAACGTGAATATATAGTTTTAGCTAGTGCATCTCTGCTAACTGCTGCAGATTCAGGATCTAGAGTTCTTGTAATTACTTCTTCAGGGGTAACCATTACACGTTTAATAAGAGCATCTTCAAGACTCCTGGCATCACACCTGCCATTTAACATTATTATCCAAATCAGTACTAAGAGACTTACATCCTAGCAAGAATGCAGACCGGCAGGTGACGCTTACTTAAGAAGTTCAGCAGTCATGTTCAGATGAAATCTTGATCTCTCATCCTTCAAAACAGAAGAGTCTACCTCCTCCCCTTTAGCGAAGTTAATGTTACCTAGATGAAGAATTGCAGCAACAACTCTGAAAATTGCATCCTGAAAAGGAATTTCAATGTTTACATTGAGATTAGCTGCGTAACCTTTCATCTACAATATAGATTAGCAAGCGATACTGACCTGATCTTCTGCACTGATGCCAACTATATCCATAGCCCTTCTGGTGGCAAGATACTCCTCAGTATCATCAACCCCATCCAATTTATAGCAATTGCTTTGATTCAAATAGTGATACTTGTCTGGGCTATCCAGCTTATACTTTTCTCTATCCTGCAAATGTCTAGGAGAAATTAGTTATATAAGTAAACCAGTTATCAGTAGCTCTCACATATGTGAAACTAGTTATCTTTACTTTTTTTCCCCCCCATTAGGTATAAAACCAGTTATCTCTGCCTGAGCTGGATTACGAACGCCTTGGTTAATCTACTAGAGGAAGTTGAGCACATGAAATAGCTATACCTATGCCACTAGAAAGAATATATAATACCTCTTGAGGTGCAGCACAGAGAAGATAAAAACAGTGGTAATTTCTCTCAGGATCTGAAACCTGACAAACACGAGATCTTTCAAGCAGATATGTCCGAATAGCAGCACCAGATATCTTCCCATTCTTATCAAACTGGATCTCTACGAATTTCCCAAAACGACTAAAACACATGACAGGGGGCCAAAAAAAAAAAAAGATGAGATTAGTTTCCTGATATAGCTACAAGAACAACAAATCCCTGGGCAAAAGTTTAGGGATGAAGCAACATTGATCACACAGGAAGTACATTACTACCTTTAACAAGATGCATACAGAAGGAATGATTGGTATTAACCTTGAATTGTTGTTCCTTACAGTTTTGGCATTACCAAATGCTTCAAGCACAGGGTTGGACTGTCAAAATAATGAATAATCAACCCAAGGGAATACAGTAAGGACACAAAATGCCCCATCTCAGTGTCAGAAGACGCAAGTAAAACAGTATATCCAAGGAAAACACGAAATATACACAGCAAAACATGCTAAACTGGCAAGTCAACTCTGAAGTTGGATTGGACTGTCAAATGCCAAAGAAGGAAATGCTTGGAATACATTCAAGGGGCAAGGTTACATCCTATCTTCAGTTAGATGCAAGTAGACAGCAAAGCAAGACAGCAGATCTCCACAAGAAAAGAAGCCACTAAAGCATGGCTTGACAAACAAAAAGGGCATTAGACAGAATTGCATATTGTGAACAAGCTTGACAACTCAAACTTATTCAATGATGAGCTTGACAAGAAAAGAAGAAAGACTTACCTCTAGTACTTGTTGTTCAACCGTACGCCCTTCTACACCAGACCGTCCCCCCAGGTATGCAAGATATCTCATAAGCATCTTGGTTGTTTCAGTCTTACCAGCACCACTTTCTCCACTAACCAGAATTGAGTTACTCTTTCCCTCATTGATCATAGCCCTTTTACAAAACATGCAAACGTAGGTAAACCACAAGCACTTAAATGAAGAAATAGAAGAAATGGCAACTGGAACCTGTATGCAGCATCTGCTACTGCAAAAACATGAGGACTCAGCTCCCCAAAAGGTGCTCCCTTGTATTGCTCCATCATGTGACAGTCATATAGATGAGGTAATTTTTGAAATGGATTTACGGCAATGAGAATATTTCCTGTGTATGTCTGCCAAACGAAATTCAAAGAGACACTCACCAACTTGTGCCTGCATATTTAGACTAGAACTCCTTTTTTGATTTTTTTCCCCCCTTCTCCGTTCCCCCACTTTTTATTTCTCTTTCATTAGGCAGGATGGAGGCTATGTAATCCATAAAGAGTGCAAAAGAGTTGGTATAGTGCATCTTACATAGATTTCATTAACAGAATATCTGACAGCTAAGTTGTGAAGAACTCCTGGTTCATGCAAGTATGAAAGCTTCGTCATGTCATCAACACCTCCAGCTGGAGTTTCCTCATCCTTTGGATAGACTTTTGAAGTCTCCATAACAACCTAAAGAGAAGAACTCTAGTCAGTACAACTAGACAGACTACAATATGTAAGCAACGAAGTAATTTTTTTATCTTTTTTTTTTTGGTTTTTTTTGGGGGTTGGGGGGGGGGGGGATGGGCAATGAAGTAACTTATCACAGCAACAAAATAATCTGTTACTTAACTGAAACCTTTCATCCAAAAAGTTAAACAATGCACTGCCAGGAAATACATTAATAAAGGAGTGATTTAGAGGCTGACTAATTAGGACAAGCGACTTTTTTAGTACCCCACAAAATGTTATCACTCTATGTGATTGTCTTCAAGCTTGCACCTTGATAACAAATTGTGCCATATTAGTAATGAAACAGATTATGATGCCAACAAGTGCTGCTACATTTTCCAATTTTTCAAAAACTAAATGCATGGATATGGAGTTTTGGACAAAAAGGAGTAGCAGGATTCAGTCTCATGGTTCATAACTGGACTCCATTTCTTTCCTCTAAAAGGATAAGCTTTGACGACAAGGTGCTGCTGCTGTTACTGACATTTCTGAGTCTTACCGGGTGTGGCACTGACCAGTATATAACATCAAAATGTTTTAACAAAAGGAAGAATACATGCAAAATCAGATAGATGCCTCACGATCATTTGATTCAATATTTTAATATCTACATACTGTCAATGACGCTTACTGATTTTCCATTTGTGGTTTGAACATGAATTTCCTGACCATTGACTCGGGTGACTTCCCCATCTATCCATGCTAAGTCTGGATCTTCAACCCATACCTTCAAGCCTACTATGACATTTTCAGGGGTCGCCTGCAGAGAGGAGAGAAACCATTAGCAAAGGTATATGCATGATTTAGGTTTAAGTTAGTCTGCAAGGAAAGAGAAGTGCTTGCCAAACTCTATGAATACAAATATGTTGAAGATGCCAGAAATCTAGTAAAGATTCTCAAAAAGTTCTGCTCCGTATGGTGCAAAAGATGATACAAACAACAAAGGTGAATTCACATGAGCCAACAATCATTAAATCAAGTTTTTGTTCATGTCCACGTATATAGATGCCTCAATATGGATTATGATAGCACAATACCACCATAGCGACACCAAAAGGATAGGGAAAATAAGAAAAGAAAAGAAAAGGAATGCGAGGTAGAGACGTTTTGGATGATGAAAACAAAGAACGTACAAGAGACATAATCACTTAATATTCCCCAATTTTGAAGCGAAGTAGCAATTACATCAAACCATCAACACCCTAACGGCCCAATAGTAAGGTTATATGCGCTCAAATGTATATATATTTCTCAAATTGCAGAGGGGATGTTTCTGCCCGACCCAAATTCACAAAGCATGCAGTACCTACCAGGCTAGCACTTCACAGTGGATTGTTCAAAAAGGCATTAAATGCTATCAGTCAACTGTAATCCAATGCTCCTGGGGGGGGGGGGGGGGGACGAAAAGTGTCTTACTGAAAAAAGCCCAAAAATGACTTTGGCAACTGCCTGAGCAACGAACAACAAGCTTGATATTTATGTTATTCAAAGCTTGCCCATAAATGCATCAACCTAAAAGCTTGCCCAAGAACGTATCCTAACATTTGCCCATTTTTCTAAAAATCTAGTCTTTGCGGTCCAAAATGCAGCGTCAATGGCCCAACTACATGTTCAATGTAGCTACTTCACAAGGTATTGTGCTTCGTTCTGCTATAATCCAGAGTCCAAAAAAATTAAGTAATAAACAATAATACTGCCAAGAAAGGACTTTCTCAACTGTGTGAAAAGTTGCCCACAACTTGCTATTCATGTTACTCAGAACTTATGCCTGAAATGTCTTGCACAGGTAGGTGGTCTAGAAACAGAATTTCCAGTTTCTAAAAATTTTGCATCTTTTAGGTCTAATATGAAGAATCAAGTATTCATCTCCATGTCCAGCATGGGTGCTTTTTGGTCTCAAAAGAGTCCAACTACTTATTTCAACTACGTAAAACAAGTGGTTTTGAACTCACACCTCTCTGTTGCAAGCTTAAGATCAAGAAGAGCAGAAGCAAACAATAGAGTCTAGGGGCACTTTTGCACCATTTGATATCCTGATGGTAACGTCAGAGTCCTCAGCAGAATTAAAGGACACTCTGACTAATGTCAATTTGGACTTCTGAAGGGAGCCACCAAATTTCACCATAGCCCTTATCCCATGTCCCGATTAAACAGTCAACCATTACCCAACAGATAAAAGAACACTACGATCATCAATCACATATTCCACCAGCTACATGCTCAACTTCTAACCAAGTATCCACTAATCCACAAAGAAGATACATGTTCCTTTGTTATCAAGCTGAAACTGATCCTGCTGCTTTATGATTATGATGAACTCCAAAGGAAACACTGTCACAAAATGGAAGTTCTGACGTACAACTTCATCCATCAATCCAGGTTTATAACCAGCACTACCAACCCAGTGCAGCCAAAAGTCAATCCATGCACCTTTGCCCTGCATTCTTCCAATTCTAAAAGTTTCTCCAAAATTCTCACGATCCATGAATATATATAGATTTAAATACAAGTACTTCTATCGCCAATTGTGACAAAATCCTCCAACACCTTCATCTGGCAGAAAGTCTTAGCCGCCATTTAATCTCAAGGTCAAAACCAATTCAGCTTGAACAAAATTCAATTTTGAACAATTCAAATTCTCTCTAAACCCCGTCCACAATCCACAAATTCCCACAAATACAATCCACGGCAATCGATATCACCCTTTACCTCTCTTCAATCATCAGATCATCATCATCATCATCATCATCATCGTCACGACCACCATCATCATCAAAAACTCAAAACAAAACAACGTGCAAAATAGTACTAGTTCAACTGAAACACAAAAACAAACATGAACACGAGTAGAAACAGAACTGAAAAAATGAGCAAAAGTTGACTCACCATTTACGGAAATTCAACGGCGCCCTGTGTCTAGACAATGAAAAACCAGCCGATCAATCAGGGACAGAAAAACTAGCTGATCAACAAACTCGATTTTTGTCGTTCCTATGGATTAGGAAACAAGTAGTAGAAAGAAGAGAGAGACACAGAGGATACAGAGAGAGAGAGAGGATTGTTCTCGTCCTCGCTGCGGCTTCAATTTTGACTCAGTTCAAAGAAAGAACGAAAGAATAGAATGATCAAAATAAATGAAATAAAATTGTGGGGACGAAAAGTTAAGAAAATGCAAGGTTTTATACGCAGCAGCTGTTTCTCTGCTTTTGTTTTTTTATTTTTTTCGATTTAAGTATTTCTGGTGGACTCAAAGCATTAGCGTGTTTCTCTCTCTAGGTGGAGGGGAGTTTCTCTCTCTAGGAAAAATGTTCAGCAGAGGGGGGTGTCAGGTCAGCTGGGGTCCCCTTGTCCAATGGCTATGGAGACGAAAGAGGGAGGGAGAGGCTTGTTCGTGGTCTTCCACAATCTGTCGTCTGTGAACCTACTTTCTTCGTCCTTTTTTCTTTTTACTTTTTTCTTTTGTCTTTTAAGAGTGTTTTCAAAGGGATTTCTTTCCACTTTTTTTCATTTTTTTTTTGTGGCTATGTTTTTCTAAGTAGATTTTAAAAACCAAAGAAACAAAAATTCATATACTAGTAGATTTTGGGGGGAGGGGGGTGATTTTACTTGGTAGTCAACTCATCTTTATATTTGATTTGATTCCCAGTCAAAAAAGGAGAAAAAAGAAAGAAAATAAAAGAAATAGTTAGTTAAATATGACAAATGACTAGCTTTTGATACTCATGTGATATACCAAAAAACTTTTTAATAATTTTTGATCGTAGCTGCCTTTCAGAATTAATCATAACAATTTTATAAATTTTAATTGATTATATTAAAGTATCATTAACTTAACACCATCAAACTTTTTAATGTATTTTTTTTGTGTGTGAATAATTTCTCCAACTTCCTTTAAATAATATGGCTATAAAAGCGTACTACTAAAAGACATTAACTTGATACTAAAATTATTAATTTATAAGCTTTACCATTATTTTTTATTAAAAAATAAGTAAAAACTTGATTGGCATTAGATTAGAGGTTATTAAGTCTTATTAGTTGGCTCAATACAATTCGATAGAATTTTAAATTTTTTTGTATTGTAGTCATCCCCATGCAATGCATAAGTTAGTCATGTAATACATCAATTTTTTAAAAAATAATTAAAAAATTATATGTATCAATGATAGTGGTTATTCTCTTTCTTTTTATGGTTATTGCAAAAAAATATAATATAACTGTGAAAGATGTTTATTGAAATTATATTTACCAATTAGAATCTTTGGATTATTTTTTACATTATCAATATCTTACAATAGTCTAAGTGGAGGAAAAAAATGCATTTAATTAGATATTAATTATAATAAATTGAGTATAACTTAAGTTACCTTAAAAGAATAACATTTATAATCATAGTAGATTATTTAGGTTTGAAAATATGTTATGAGTAACCAAACCTCCTAACTTTTGTAATGTAGATATGGATTCCTCTTGGGTACTTTCTTTTCAAAATATATATATATATATATATATATATATATATAGTATTTTTTTTTTTCTACAAGGGTAAATGGAACCAAAAGGATGTTAAGCGACTCTTCTCACAAGAGTACGCCTAACTACATCATCTGCCAAAATAGCCCTAAGAGATGGCAAAAAACAAGTATCTGAAGAAAATGACATTGTAACTAAGTGTCCAAATTTGGAAAGCCAATCAGCTGCCATTAAATGAGTACCTTGAGTCTGCCATATATGAATATCTTTGATAATATTCGAGATTTGCCAAGGGACTTAAATCTGTCCTTTTAGTGCTTGAATCACTATCTTATTATCACATTCAATAGTTATCTGCTTGAATCCAGCCTGGATTGCTGATCGTAGTCCATCTCACAGAGCTCTCGCTTCTGCAACTAAAATAGAAGTTTCACCGTAATAGCCAGCTCTTGCCTTAACAAGTTTGCCCGTCCAATCTCGGATGATGAAGCCTCCATCTGCTGCTGAGTTGATGAGGGAGCCATCAAAATTGATTTTGACGAATCCTGCTGATGGGGGATGCCACCTCACTAGATGAATTGAGGTAGTAGGGGAAGAAGAAGGTCCCCTAAAAGAATGATCAACCGGCATACAAGTTCGGATTCGCCATTCTGCAGTCATTTTTTTTGTTCGAATTAGGCAAGCAACAGGATTGAAAATTTCATTATTGAAAATTGTTGCATTCCTAGATTTTCAAATGCTCCACAAAATAAATGCGAATTTCTGTTTCAAACTTGGGTCCTGGGAGGATTGTATCTTGTCTATAAATTGCGAAAAATCATGAAATCTTGTAGGAGAAGAGACAGATGGAAGCCAACAGTGATCTGTTGCTAGATCCTAAACTTTTTTGACCATTTGGCAATCATTGAAAAGATGTTCAATTAACTCGATATCGACTAAACAGAATGGGCAAGCTGGGTTGATATTAAGCCCCCTTCTAAGAATAGTACCTTTGACAGGTAAAAAATTATGATAAAGTTGCCAAAGGAAGACTTTAATTTTAGACAAGGTGTCAATATTCCAAATCCATTTATATGACTAGGAGGAGAAGTTATGCGGTTGGAGGTCATGGGCTGCCTAAGTAGCTGATTTCGTTGTAAAGTTACCTGAGCTGTTCAACCCCCAACAAAAGGAGTCACTTGTTTCATGGATGGGTATGGAAATACCCTGTATCTTTTGCACAACAGGATGGTTATTGAGGACTTGTCTTAGTTTAAGAACATCCCATTTAGACTATTCCGGATAAACTCGCAAACTTTAGCTTCAGGGTGGGTAACACTGTCGTCGGGCACACCCAAAATCTCAACTAAATTCCTATTTTCGATCCAATTATCAAACCAAAAGGAGATAGTATTCCCTCTACCTATTTTCCAGAAAAAACCTTTTTGTAGAAGGCTTCTGCATTTTAGAAGGTTCTTCCAAACTGCTGAATCCGTATTCTTCCGTGGACAAGAAAAGAGATTAGCTGAATGTAGATACTTAGCCCTCATAGATTGGACCCAAAGACTAGGGACATTAGTAAATATTTTCTAGGCCAACTTACACTGAACGGCCTTATTAACAGCTTCTGTTTTCCACAACCCCAGTCCGCCTTTACTCTTAGGCTTGCAAACCTTATCTCATGTTATAAGTGGCATACCTTTTTCTATATTGGACTTTTTTCAGAAGAAGTCTCTGTTACATTTGTCTAAATATTTGCTAGTCTTAAATAGTAGCTCAAAACATTGCATTGTGTGTGCTGGGAGTGATTCTAAATGGGACCGTATGAGAATTATTCGACCTGCTTTAGACAGGCAGTTTAGCTTTCATCCTTCTAGTTGTGTAGTTGCTTTATTGATAATTTCCTGGAAAGTAGAGTAGGAAGGCCGACCTTGAAAAGCAGGGCATCGTAGATACTTGCCCAAAGACTCCCTATGCGGAATGTTAAATATTGCAGTTACTAGTTGCTTTTGTGTATCCGTCGCATTATGCGAGAAAGTCAATGCAGATTTATGATAATTGACTAGTTGTCCTGAAGATGAACAGAAAGAATCCAGGATGCTTTTAAGTTTAGAACAACTACCCAGATTAGCTTTGCAAAACAATAGACAATCGTCAGCAAAAAGAAGGCACGAAATTTTCATAGAAGCTGGGCAGATCTTGACTCCTATTCCAGACCTTGGGGAAAAAGATTCTTTTAGAAGCATATTGTTTAAGGCTTCCATACATATGATAAAAAGATAAGGGGAAAGAGGATCCCCTTGTCTAATTCCTCTTGTCAGGATAAACAGTCCATGAGGTTCATCATTAACAATGAGCGAGTACGAAACTAAAGAAATGCATTGTTTAATCCATGAGTTCCAAGTGGAGTGAAAACCTAGCTCTTGCAGACATTTTAGTATAAAATTCCATTCGATTCTATCATATGCTTTCTCCATGTCTAATTTAATAGCTGTCCAAGCAGTCTTCGTTTTAAGATTCTTAAACTTGTGCATAATTTCATGCGTTAGCAGAATATTGTCATGGATAGATCTACCAGGTACGAAAGCACTTGGAAGGGAGAAATTAGACGGTCTAAGAGGGGTCTCATCCTGTTAACAAGAATTTTCGAAATAATTTTATAGATTGTAGAACAAAGACTGATGGGTTTGTAATGACTAGTATGTGTAGGATTATTAGATTTCGGAATAAGAGCAACAAAGGTATGATTAATCTCTTTGAGGATTTTGCCATGTGTGAAGAATTCTAGAATACAGTTAAAAAGATCCTTCTTGATGAATTTCCAGTCGTTCTTAAGCACCAAAACCGTCCGGTCCTGGTGTCTTATTAGAATCAATGCTAAACAAGGCAGTTTCAATCTCTCCTAGATTGGAAAGTTTAATAAGCTCATGGTTATCAAGGTCTGAAATTATTTTCGATAATCCTAAATTTGGTAGCACCCTGGCATTAGTATGCATAGATTTGAATCTCTGCTTATAGTCTGAAATGAATTTCTCAGTAATCAGTTTGTGGTCAGCAATCCAAACGCCACAATCATCCCGCAGTTTCACGACTAACTTCCTCTTCCTTTGAGCATTAGCCTTAGTTTGAAAGAACTTAGAATTTATATCACCGTTAACTAGCCATACTTTCCGTGCTAGCTTCCCCCAATATTTCTGGTTAAACATCATCATTTTCTCTCATTGTTTCAAAAAATTATTGCATCCAGGAGTTAAAACGATGACTACTAGGGTTAGCTATTAGTCTTTCCTCCACATAGTCTATTTTAACTGCATTTTTGTTGAGTTTTTCATTGAAATTCCCAAAGTATCTTTTGGACCAGTCCTTAACATCATGCTTGACGCTTCTTAGCTTTCGCATAATTCTATACATATTAGTCCCATGGTGGTGATATCGCCAATTGCTAGAGACAATCATATCAACTTCTTGATATTTTGTCCAGAAATTTTGAAACCGGAAGGGAAAAGCCTTAGCTTTTGGTATCCGAGCATGAGTCAAGATAAAAATAGGACAGTGATCAGAGCAAGAGAAGGTACCATGCGTTTCATAAGCATTGGGGTGTAAGGCACTCCAATCTTCTCTAATCATCATTCTATCTAGTCTTTCATAAATAAGGTGATTGTGGATCCTTTTTTTCCAAGTGAATAGACGACCTGAGACTTGAACGCATTCAGCATTAATGGCAGATAAAAAATTACTTAACCGATCAAATCTATTAGCACCAGGAGGCTAGCCTCCTAATTTTTCATTAGGACACAAAATTTCATTGAAGTCGCCCACTAGGCACCACGGTAAATCAATAACATTATTAAGCTCAACTAAGTGGTTCCAAAATTCATTTTTGTCTCTAATTTGTGCTGGGCCATATATTCTTGAGATGATTGAATTCTGCAAGTTATCTGGGTCATGAATTAACATATAAATAGCACGAGTTTCTTTTAATAAGACTGAAGCATAGATCTTGCCATTATTCCAAAGAACTGCTATACCACCAGAGTGATTAACTGGTGATACAAAATTAGAATGATCAAATCGCATGAGGGGAGGGATCCTCCTTTTATTCGATTCATTAACCATAATTTCCAGTAGAAACAGCATGTCAGGCTTATGTGTGCGTGCCAAAAACCTCACTTCTTGAACAACTTGCGTTTTTTTAATGCCTTGGACATTCCAACAAACTATCTTCATGTAACTAATTAATAAAGACACTTTGTTTCCACTTTTTGTTTATTGATCCAAAGGATCGATCGGCAACCTGGTCATGGGAAAAAAATTGCCATCTTCCATTTTTGGAAATGAAGTTGGTCGGCTCCATGTCACTCACCATAAACAGTAGTAGAGGGATCAAGGTAACATCAACATTTATGGACCAAAATGTCCTTATAAGGTTAACATAAACAATCAATACTGAAAGTAGCAATGTCTGGATTATAATTGTTAACTATTCATGGCACACCAAGCAACCGAACTTCAGTTGATTAAATGCTAGTCGTGGATCATCATAAAAAGACTTGCACTATTGCATACAGTTTGGAAGAGAATGTTCTGGGACCATAATTGGTCATTCTGAAGCCTTAAAAGGCTGGGCTGTGGGAAACGTTTACAAGTCGTTTCCACATTCCCCCATGATAGATACTTAATGTACTCCAGCAAAAAGTTCCAATAACATAAATCATTAAATCCAAGATTGATGCATTTACAAACAACAGAAATACAGCTAAGATGGCTAAGAATCATCAATTCAATCTTAAAAACATGGTCAAAAGGATTCCACATAAAAACCAATCTAGAGTCATAACTCGAAGACATACATGATCCATACAAATTGTTCAGTGGACTGGCCTTGGGCCTTAAGGAAGAATCCTTAGGTCCTCTCACCGTAAACAGACTCAAAGCATAAACTAAAAATAACCCCAACTTGCAAAACCAAATGCTCAAACAAAGGGTACTAGCGGAGTGCAACATATACTCAAGGTTGGCCAAGGTCATGGGTCCCAACTTCATCGAACCAGTCACTACACTGAAATGTGTTGTGAATCTGTAACCATGAAAGATACAAAAGTAGGTAAGATATACTATAGCCTTCAAATATTGACAGAGTCTTATACCAAAGGAATAGAGCAAATGCCTGTCCAATGTACTTTACCACATTAAACCTGGAATCAATGGCTAGAGCACTTAGAATTATATGATTGACAGAGCAAGGGTTCCAACCCAAATCAAGGAATGCTGCACATGTAAATTTCAGACGGTCAATAGAAATTGGTAAGTTGTTTGGGGGAGTCGCAAACTTTATATGCCAAGAGATACAGTCACCAATGAATTTCAATTTAATTAACCGAGAGCAATCATAAGAATTGGAAAGAGAAATAACTCTAGCGTATTTTAGTGTTGACAATGAAGGCCAAACAATGCATGAACACAAATTACCATCCTCACAAGGGAAATCCAGCACAATTTTTGTGCTTCTAGCCAACAATTGACAAGTAAAACAGGGTCTATAGTCTAGTTCAAGCGCAGTAATTTCAAACAGGATATACGAGTCCACCAAGAAGAATCGACAATCGGACTTAGTGTCCAGGAAATTAGTGTTCAAAATGGTATCCAAATCACCATAAAATCTTTACAATTGCACAAATCGGAAGATCCCCATTAAAGGAACGGGTCTTAAATATGAGAAAATTACAATAGAGGAGGGACGAGGGTTTCTTACCTGAGATCCAGAGAACAGAGCCGGTGCGCTGGAGGGGGCTGAAGACGCGGTGACAGAAGGTTGGGCACAGGCGGCAGTAATGGAGAAGGAGGATGGGCCGTTGGTGGCGGGGCCTGAAGAGATTTGCACAGCAAGACAGAATCTAGGGAAGAGGCATAAGAAATCGAGAGACCGACCATAGGCAGGAGGCTGAGCAGCAACGACAAAGGGCAAGGATGGGTCGATGGCAGTAACACCAGCGAGGTTCAGCCGAGCAGTACGGTAAGACGGGGAGATGAAGATGGAGTCAAGCCTCCAACCATGGATACTGGAGGGTAGACCGCTGAGTAACCCGAACAGATCTGGTGGTTTAGGTTCCTGCAGATGCATTTTCTGAGAAGGGAGGATAGTGATTTTCGTATGAGCTTATGCAAGAAGGAAGGCGACAGTCATGGTGAAGACAGAGGATCATGGCTGAGGGAGAAAAGGAAGGGTCAAGTCTCACTAGACATTCTCTTTCTCTCTCTTGAGAATTCTATGTGGCTATATATATATGTATATGTATATATGTATATGTATACATGTATGTATGTATATATGTATGTATGTATGTATGTATGTATGTATGTATATATATATATATATATATATATATATATATATATATATATATATGTATGTATGTAGGGGGTGTGTGTGTGTGTGTGTGTGTGTGTATATGAATATATGTACACATATGTGTGAGTGTATGTGTGTGTGTGTGTGTGTGCGTGTGTGTGTGTACACATACATACATACGCCTGCACATATATATACATATGTGTGTGTGGTGTGTGCGTGTGCGTGTGTGCATGTGTGTCTACACGCATAAACATATAGGCCTCGTGAAAATGTTAATTAATTTACTAAAGAAGAAAACAGTAATAATTAACTAGAAAACAAGTCCAATTTCAGTTGATTATGTGAAGTATATGGTTAGTTAAATGAACGGCATTTGATTGTTCTTTATTTCTTTATGAGTGTTTAGTGTCATTTGAAAGTTAAATAATATACACTTACTGCTAAAGTTTTAGACTTTTCTATTTCTGTGACTACAACTTCCACTTTTATACATGTCACGTAGACTTTATTTTTATTAAAAATATACATGGTTGATAGAATGATTTGTTATAAATGACAATTTTCCAATGAATTTTACATTTTCTTTTTCAAGGGAAAGGTACTTAGCATGTTCAAGTCTTAACTAATTGAAAAAATTGGGAATAATTACCCAAAAAAAGTTGATGCAAAAGTCACCTCTTTTGTCAATCAAAATGAAAAACTCAACCCTCAAATTTAAAAATCTCAAAACCCTAATTAACGATATACTAATGTTGAAGTAGAATAAATGATTCATGCACTCGGTCAACAAAAATCTCTTCGTAACTGAAGTAGAAGGCCTCACAATGTTAACTTCAACACAAAGAGCCTTAGCAAATCATGTAGGAGTTATTCTTGTTTCAGTAACAATGAGAAGGTTTTGAAAGTCACCTTAATTACTAATTGGCATATTGTCTCAAATGGTGGAAAATGAAGAGTCTTAGAAAGCTTATGGTAATATGCATCAGTGGAAAGAGTATTGAGTGAACCCTTGTCATATACCAACACATGAGTGGTACAGTTTCACTTTCGCCTGAAGTGAGGTTCTACCAGCCAACTAGTTTCATAGTTACATGTGCTAATGTGCAATGCTATGTGCTGCATAGGGGTGATTGTTGTTTGTGGTTCAAACTTTGTGACATCTAAAATTTTTTGAAATCTTTCACTCACTTCTTTTTGATAAATATTTTGAGTACTTATTTGATTGCTTTTGTTTTCTATATGGTACTATAATGTTGCTAGCATTTCCTAACTTGAGGAGGGACTACTAGCAAGCATTTATCTTTCTTTTTTGTCTTTCCATTATGCATCTTATTTTGCTTGAGGACAAGCAAAAATTTAAGCATGAAGAGCTTTAATAAGTGTCATTGTCACTTAAAAGAGTCCTTAGAGTGTCAAACCTTTTGTCTATATTCTTCTTGAGGAACTTCATCATCACCTTGACATCATCAGTGAGAGTAGCAATTGCTTTCACCCATTTTGGCATACAATCCACTGCCGCCAACATGTAGAGATCGTAGTGAGGAAGGAATAGGACATGAAACCAATTCTCCAAATATTCAAGAGCTCAACTAATAGAATCCTATTTTGTGACGTCCTATACCATCTTGAAATACTTATTCTTTAGCACTAATTGTCATAACAAACCATCGTTGATCCTTGAAAAGATCAAGCCATTAGAACCTGGCTTGGAGGACTTTGGAGGCGGTTTTTATTGGTGTTAATTTGTCTGCTATGAGTGAACGAATGACAATGGTAAAGGATACTTTGAATCTCATGTTTCAAAAGGCACCTTCTGTACACTTTATCCCCACACAACTTGTAAATAAGAAGCTCTTTCCAAAGGTAATACACTGTTTAGAGTCCTTGTTGTAATTTGTCCAAAGTGCTTGATGTGCAGCTATATATTCTATTAAAGGGTTTAAGTTTTCACTTACAAAAATTTTATACAACCATGTTCCCCCCTATGGTGATCTATCCCACTTTAGGGGCAATAATTGGTGCCAAAGCTAGCCTCACGTCTACTTGACTTAATTGTCAAAGTGAGTAAAGACCAATGACTTCCACATAAATGAGTGATATTGATTAAGATAGATCTTTTGCTAGACCTTTTTTGTTTCATGGTACTAAGTTTGATTATTAAAAAAGGCTAATGAAGATCTTTCTTATGGATCAAGACTATGAGCTATGAACATTGTCTTAAAGGCTAATGCAGATCTTTCTTATGTACTATGAACATTGTTGGAACTAAAGAACTAGAAAAGTCTGTTAACCACTACACCAATGCAAATTATCAAAATGTTCAGAGAAATTATAGTGCATTGAACATTTTATACTGTGCTTAAGATGCTAATGAGCCTAACATGATTTCTAATTGTCATGTACGGGACATCTTTATCATTATCATTTTAAAGGCGCAGAATTAGAAGACCTTGAAGTTGGATGATCTATTTGGAAAACTTCTAACTGATGAGAATCATCTAAGATAGGAATCTAAAGAGCCAACTAAACGATGGTGCAGCATTGAAAGATATTGTTAAGGCCTCTAAACATCAAGATGATGACTTTAGAGAGAGGACCCTGAAAAAGCAATGACAATGCTAGTCAAAGGCTTCCATAAGATGCTAAAAGAGAAGAGCTTTGATTTAAGAAGCTTTGTCAAGGCTCAATCCCAAAAGTTTAAAGGTAACAAAACTTCCTTTCCACAGGACACATAAAGAAAGACTTCCCAACCTTTAAAAAAAGCTAAAAAGAAGACATCTAAGCGCAAAGGTGACAAGGCTACGATTGTTCCCTAGAGTGATAATGACTGTACAATCCTCGAATGATGTATAGTTCTACCGCAAGTATATCGTTGTTAGTCATAGTATTTGAGGGTCAAATCCACAAGAATGGGGCCAAAATCAAGCCACTAGAAACTAATACAATTCTAACCTACTACTACATTGACAGGAGCAAATATGAAAATAAAAATCATTTAGCTAACAAAAATTAAACCTAGCTTAAACATGATTATATCTATCAATTATATATCAACTAACGAAAGATCAGTAGAATGAATAAAAAAGCTATAAACTTTAATTTAGAGAAGGGCAAAGAAAAGGGAAGAAGTTACCAAAAACAAATTGAATAGAAAGTGAAACAGTCTTCAGAGAATACATTCTTGCATCACTTCTTTTGTCGAATGAATGAACAACGAGAAAAGGATTTGACAGAAGAAAAAAGAGCTTGACACACTTTCAAAAAGGAAAATGATATGTGATTCAAGGCGAACAAAAAAACAACATACAACTCTCTCCTTTCTTCGGTGCTACCTTCTTCTTTCCAAGGTATGGAGTAAGAGTACCTTCTAAAGAATTTCTAAACCTAGCTTAAACATGATTATATCTATAAATTATATATCAACTAACAAAAGATTAGTAGAATGAATAACAAAGCTATAAACTTTAATTCAGAGAAGGGCAAGGAAAAGGGAAGAAATTACCAAAAACAAATTAAATAGAAAGTAAAACTGTCTTCAGAGAATGCATTCTCGCATCACTTCTTTCGTCGAATGACTGAACAACAAGAAAGGAATTTGACAGAAGAGAAAAGAGCTTAACACACTTTTGAAAAAAAATGACCTGCAATTCAAGGGGGACAGAAAAAACAACATACAACTCTCTCCATTCTTCGATGCTACTTTCTTCTTTCCAAGGGATGGAGTAAGAGTAAATTCTCAAGAATTTCTAAAAAATGCAAGCGAATGAATGGACAAAAAATTAAGGAGAAAATGTTAGAACCTCATGGCAAAGGATGAGGTAATAAATTGATAGAAAAATTCATAGATAACGGGGGGATAAAAGAATTGATAAAGGGAATAGAGGTGATGATAGAGATCATAGTTGAAAACAAAAGAATTTCTAAGGGTACAACTCGTATTTGAATGAAGTAAAAAAAATGAGATCTTTCTTAGCTAGTAGAACAAAGACGTCTACCTTAATTGAATTGAAAAGGATCAAATCTATTTATCAAAGTGCTTCTCCAATTGCTCAACATATTACATTAGATTTAATAATCCAAATCTTAGAATTGAATTAAATCTAAAGTACATGAATTATTGCTTCGAGAAGAAATTAATTAAACAATCATACTAACAAAATGGATCCCAAATTTTTAGTCACGTGATGTGCCATTGATTAAATGGAAAATATTATGATGAAAATAGGGGGGTTTTCATATTTAAATCAAAATGAACTAATCATAATGTGTGAATGTACTTTCAGTATACTTTTTTTGTTAATAAGAATAGAGTTTTTGTTAATTGAACTAAATTCTAGTGAAGCCAAAGCCTTCTTTTATAGTGGTGATAGCCATCCTTCACCTTCCAAATTCTAGTAGGAGCATATTT
This sequence comes from Carnegiea gigantea, assembly GCA_029747015.1. NCBI lineage: Eukaryota > Viridiplantae > Streptophyta > Magnoliopsida > Caryophyllales > Cactaceae > Carnegiea > Carnegiea gigantea. The sequence goes on from JAKOGI010001500.1 coordinate 74,726, forward strand.
TTTTGTTCTCCAGTCTTAATTAGTATTAGAAAATTCACCATAATAAGGAAAATTTTTTAAGTACTTGATTTCCAATTTTCACTTGGTCACAACTCTCCAAAATATGCTATAGTTAGATGTGCACGCCAAGCTAATAACCTCAATATTTCATCAAATTATTATTCCTTGCACAAACAAATAAAACTAACTAAAACCCAAAAATAATTTTGAATATGCTAGAAACAAGTGTCTAGAAGTATCTATTCATAGACACCTAAAAAGTGTGTCAGTTTTTAAATGCCCAATGATGAAACGTATGCCTTAACCTATATGTTTGCATTAGAGGCCAATAGGAATAGTGTCTTTAATTAGCACCTAAAAAATTGTTAGACTTTAAACATGCAAAAGTATCAACCACCCTAACTATAGAACCTGGCACGATTTTGACCTGGTTCATTTAGGGGCCGGTCCAATTTCCTAAGGTCTGGCTAGAACTAGGTCAGGTTTCAAGTTGTCCTCCACATCCAAAGTGCATTTGGGGTGATAACATTTTATCTTATAGGACTCAACTAATTAGATAAAGTCTATTAAATGATAATTTCTCATTTTTACATTTTATAAGAACTTAACCTAGTTTATCCTTTAGACGTTACGAAAGGGAGCCACCGCATAGGGTTAAACACACTGAAAATTAAGGGAAAAAAATATGATCTATGAGAGACACAAGAGAGGAACACAAAAAACTCGTTAGAGAGCGTTATGCTAATGAAATCTTGCTAGGTTCCTGAGTTGATCAAGTGGGTTAATCTAAGTGCAAAAACTTAGCCACCATCCTCTCTCTCCTTTACTATTTCTTCTTTTTTGTTTTGATTAAATTTAGTGTGGAGGTAAGATGTGACTTTTAATTAGCGTAGTCTGCACTAGTTGTAAATAATTTTATCTCCTACAGATTAGATTTTTTTCTTTGAATTTTTTGCATTAGAGTAGGACTTTTAAACTTTTCTGCCTCTATCAGGGTTATCTTAGTCTTTGGGTCTATATTGTTACCTAATTTGTAGATTATTTTTCAAAATATTCTCAGTGGGTAGCCTCCTTTATTCATATCCATCCCAATTGTTTTTACTTAAGGAATAGGAAGTTTTTGAAAATTCATATTTTAGGCTCACGTAATATCCAGGTCAGTAATTGAATCCTACTGAACTGTTGTACAAATTGGTCTTGATTCCTTTGAAATTTGGTTGTCAAATTAGGTATGCCTAATATCACAAACCAAAGTATAAAAGTCAATATCTTTCCCATAATAGTGTAATAGAGTAATTTAAACTTAGACACTTTCAGCGTGGATATACTTGTACTCTCGGTCCTTATTATGCTCAAGGATATTTTTCCAATTAATAAGGTTAACGTCTCCCACATCATATTTGCATTCTTTTATTTCTAAATCTCATTCCTTCATTTTGCATGCCTACTTACTCTTCAATTGAAAGATGAATTTTTTATAGTCCATGTCTTTCTGAATTATAGGATGGACTCAATATCCTTTGACATCTTCATTCTTATTTTATACAAAAATTCTTCTCCTTAAAGGTCGCTAAGACTAATCAAGTAACTTTCTATCATATGACTAGTTTCTTCATAATTACTTTTGTTATACTCATCTTCTAGTAAATCTTAACAATTCCCTTGCTAGTTTTCAAGGCTAAGTCTAGTGCTTCTTCCCAGCTAAGCTCAAAATAATGTAAACTGCCCAAATTTTCAATCAACTTGTTATTCTTTCTATTTTTGCATTCATTATAATTGTCTACTTCTTCGCATGCCCAACACTAATAACAGTTTTTTCCTACAGGATAATAAGTAGCTTTTCTAAAAAATCTATGCATTTTGGGACTTGGCTTCTCCTAATATTTTCTTTTATATTTTTCTCCCATTTGCTTGTTAAAGCTCTTTTTCTTATAGAGTTTTCTTTTTCTTCTGTTCTCAGGTTCATTTCCCATTGATGAGGAGTATTGTAATAGACTAGAAATTATTTTTTCATTTTCTTTTATTTTGGAGATCGAGACATTGATCATTGACCTATTTTCTTAAATTAGAGATTCTTGTACCAAATGTAATGACATCCGCTTTTTCAAGCAATGTATTGTATTTTTCATTGATTATAGAATTTATCGGATAAGATAATTATTATAAAACATACTGATGTATCTTAGATGGAAAACGCTAAAACTCAAAACTGAATTCAAAGGCTAAAGGATAGCAAAGCTGAATTCAAGCTTAAGTTCAAGTGTAGCCGTGTATGAATGAACAAATGAAAGATAATCTAAGCTCTTGTTTAGATACAGAAACACCACTAAACACTAGCTTAGGGTCCCCAAACTTTGATTAAGATACAGAAATACCACTTAATCAAGGATTAGAACTTACTTGATCACCACCTTAATAAACCAAATTAAGGATAAGCAAGTGAATTATTTGAAAGGATGAAAGCTAGAGCTCTCTATTTTGGTTTTTCATTCAAAGGCAAGTTGTTTTTACAAAATGGCTATGGGTAAACATTAGTACACGACCTAGCAAGCATCCAAACAAGCAAGCCAGCTGGTGGAGGTTTCCTCCTTAGGAAGGAAACATATTAGCTTGCTAATCTATGCGCTTACTACAAAACCAGATTATAAGCTTGCGTAACTTAAGCTAATTACAACTAAAACATTGAGAAAAGCAAAACAAATGATATAATTAACTTAATACATCCTTAACTAAGCTAATTCAGCGGCATTAACAGCAAAAATGTGGAGAAAAGTAGCTGTAAAGTGCATCCCCTTTTCGGCCATCCAATCAGATTGCAAGGTTCTGGTTTTTCCTTTATTTTCTCATTGGCTCACATGTTTTAAAGCTTCTTCAGTAGCAAATCATTGTGGTCCCAAGCTGCTTGACTATAAAGGTAGCAAGCAAGCAACGAGAGAGCTGAGGAAACCCTTATGAGAAGGAAAAACACGTTGTGCATCAATTGGGTTCACTAAGCAGTTTTTAGCCCGGTTTTGTGACCTTGCTTCCACCAATCAAAGGTGATCATGATTTTGATTTCAGGCCATGGGGGGACTCCTTAGGATGTGTACAAACCCCCCTGCAAAGAAATCAAGGTTAAATCATGTTTAAGTACAAGATTTCCATCAAAACATTTTACCATGCACTTTTGAACCAAAACTGGTAAGTTGGACAAAAGGCCTTGATCTCTTAGCTTCGACTATGCATGATTGACTTTAAATGCTTGGACCTGAAAGCTAACATCATAAGGAATCCAAAAATGCAAAAATATCAATCCTAAGCCATAATGTAGCTTAAGAAATGAGATGAACAAAACCGGGTACCTTCTGGTTGTGTAACCCGGATGCTGCTGCTTGATTCTCTTCTAACTTTTGAGCTATTACTTAGACTTTGGAACTTACATTGGGCCTTGAGGGACTCTTAGGATCCTCTTACTTGTCTTGGTCATGGAGGACTCCATCATCCTCCCCTTGTTGAAGAGATTTGACCCTCAAATTTTCAAGGTAATCATTGACTTGGTAAGCACTCAAGTCAAATGGTAAATCAATCTTATAAGCATTATCGTTAATTCTTTCAAGTACCTCAAATGGACCATCAGCCCTTACCATTAGCTTGTTCTTTCTCTTGGAAGGAAATCTCTCCTTTCTTAGGTGAATCCATACGAGGTATACCACCTTCTTCTTGTGTTTGTTGGCTTGATATGATGCATTAGTCTTTTCTACTTTGCTCCTTACCAACTCATGTATCTTCTGGATTTCTTCCACCCTAGCTACTGCATATGCACTTAACTTTTGATCTAATGGTTTAGAAGTAAGATCAAGTGGACTAATAGGATCAATCCCATAGACCACTTTGAATGGTGATAGACCAGTAGCCTTACTTTGAGCCCTGTTGTAAGCAAACTCTGCATGGGGTAAAAGTAAATCCCAAGCCTTAGCATGAGGTTTAATCAAAGCCCTTAGAAGTGTTCTTAGGGTTCGATTTGTAACCTCAGTTTGTCCATTTGTTTGTGGGTGACAAGTGGTACTATATTTGAGTTTAGTACCCAATTTCTTCCACAAAGTAATCCAAAAATGGCTTAGAAACTCAGTATCCTGATTAGAAACAATTGATCTAGGTATACCATGTAATCTAGTCACCTCCTTGAAATACAACTCAGTAATGTGTGTAGCATCCTTAGTCTTGTTGCATTGAATAAAATGAGACATCTTAGAGAACTTATCTACTACCACAAAGATGGAATCTTTGTTCCTTTGGGTCTTAGGCAGTCCAAGAATGAAATCCACACTTACATCAACCCAAAGAATAGTAGGAATAAGTAGAGATGTGTATAGGCTGTGGGGTAAGGAGTGACTTTTGCCCACTTGACATGTCCCACACCTCTTTAATACGTGTTGAACATTCTTTTCCATACCTGGCCAGTAGTAATGCTCCCTTAGCATCATAAGTGCCTTGTTTTCACCATAGTGACCAGCTAATAAACCTCCATGCACTTCCCTGATTAGAAGTTCCCTTGTGCTACACCGTGGTACACACAGTCGTGTACCCTTGAATAAGAATCCTTCTTGAATCAAAAAATCTCATTTGGGGTGCTTTGAACAATCAGCAAACAACTCCCCAAAGTCTTCATCTTCAGCATACAAAGCTTTTAAATGCTCAAAACCAAGTACACATGCATCTAATCGAAACAAAAGTAGATACCTCCTGATAGAGCATCAACACCTTAGTTAAGCTTTTTAGACTTGTGTTTGATTATGAAGTGAAATGACTGCAGAAACTCAACCCACTTAGCATGGCATGAGTTTAACTTGTGTTGGCCTTAAATATGCTTCAAAGCTTCATGGTTAGAATGGAGGATAAACTCACTTGCAATCAAATAATGACTCCAATGCTCTAAACATCTCACAATTGCATAGAACTCTTTATCATAGGTGGAATATTTTCTTCTTGAATCACATAGTTTCTCACTAAAGAAGGCTAATAGCTTAACTTCTTGAGTAAGAACACCACCAATGCCAACTCCATAGGCATCATATTCAACTTCAAATACTTTACTAAAGCACGGCAAGGAAAGAATAGGTGCTTCAGTAAGTCTTCTCTTGATCTCTTCAAAGGCAGATTGAGCTTTTGGTGTCTAATGGAATAATGTACCCTTGATCACTTCAGTCATAGGAGCCATAATGGTGCTGAAACTTTTAATAAATCTCCTGTAGAATGAAGCTAATCTATAAAAAGCTCATACATCATGAATGGACTTAGGAGTAAGCTATGAATGAATAGCTTCAATCTTGTTTTCATCTGCCCTAATACCTTCACCAGTAACTATGTAACCTAGAAATGTAACTTTAGGAGTGAAGAAAGCACACTTCTTAAGGTTATCAAATAGCTTTTCATGTTCCAGAACAAGTATCACTTGAGTTAAATGGTCTTGATGTTCATGCTCATCCTTAGAATAAATTAAGATATTATCGAAGTATACCACCACAAACTTGCCTATGTATAGCCTGAAAACTTGATTCATCAATCTTATGAATGTGTTAGGTGCATTTGAAAGACCAAAAGGCATAACCAACCATTCATAAAGCCCTGCTTTAGTTTTAAAGGTTGTCTTCCATTCATCACCTTCTCTAATTCGAATTTGATAGTATCTACTTCGAAGGTCTATCTTTGAAAACACTTTAGAGCCATGTAATTCATCCAGCATATCTTCAAGCCTATGTATGGGATACCTATACTTGATTGTGATCTTGTTAATGGCCCTATTATCTACACACATACGCATTCCATCATCCATTTTAGGCACCAAAAGAGCAGGCACAGCACATGGACTTAAGGACTTACGGATTAAGCCCTTAGACTTCAACTTTTCAACTTACTTTTGTATTGCCATGGTGTCCTTTGGATTCATCCTATAGGTAGGCTTATTTGATAGGATGGAACCTGGAATAAGATCAACGTGATGTTGGATATCCCTTTTAGGAGGCAAACCCGTAGGTATCTCCTCAGGAAACAAATGACAGAAGTTTTGTATGAGTGTTTTAGCCACGGGATGGGTGGGTAAAGGGGTTGCTGGTTCATCTTGCATACTCAAAATCTACTCTTTAAAGGCTTTGAATTCATGTTGAGAAGCCTTTAGTAATGGCTCCCCTACGGTCAGTAGCAAATCAGAATGTATAGGCTTGTTTTGAGGCTTAATTTCATGGAGTTTTGATTAGGGTAAAGGGGTAAAAATAATCTTCTTGCTATCCTTAGTAAAGGAGTAAGTATTCAAGTAACCATTATGTATAACCTTACGGTCATACAACCATGGCCTCCCCAAAAGCATACGACAAGCATCCATAGGAATAACATCATACCAAAGTTCATCTTGATAGTTCTTTCCAATGGAGAAAGAAATCAAGCACCGTGAGTTCACTTGAATTCCCTTACTTTGATTCAGCCATTAGATGTTGTAGGCATGTGGATGTGTCATGGTTTGCAATCCTAGTTTCTCAGTCATGCTTAGAGAAACCACATTTGCATAGCTTCCTCCATCAATAATCAAAGAACACACCTTCCCTTGAACCGTACAACGAGTATGGAAGATGTTCTCCCTTTGTTCATCTTTTACTCCCTTTTGTTTGCTTAGAACTCTTCTCAAAACTAGCAATTCACCTTCATCAGCCTCTTCCACTACTTCTTCTTGAGTTTCCTCAAGTTCATGCTCACATTCATCCTCATTTTCTTCCTGTTCAAACTCCTTCATCATGGCTGACCATTTGGCTAGAGTAACCACGTTACGGTTTGGACAGTTCCGAAGCTATATGCCCAAGGCCTTGACATTTGAAGTATCTTCTATTGCTCATAGGATTAGGATTAGGCCTATTTTGAGGTGTTTGGATCTTTTGTGGAGTTGGGGTTCTTTGTGGAAAGGAAGGGAATGGATTTTGTGGCTTGAAAATGGGGTTAGAACTCCCCTTGCTAAAGGGTTGGTTATGAGTATATGGCTTTGGATTTTAGGGTTTTAGGGGCTTCTGTGCCTTTTTTTGCTACTCAACTTTATGTGCCAAGACGCACACTTCATCAAAGATAGTGTAAGCTTGCTATTCAACCACATTAGCATACCTAGGATCAAGTCCTCCTAAGTACCTAACAATGGTTTGCTCTTCAGGTTCTTGAATATCATACTTGATTAATAGCTTCTCAAACTCATGTGTATACTCTTCAACACTCATGCTACCTTGAGTAAGATTATGGAGGTGAGAATAACAATCTTGGACATAAGTTGGGGGAAGAAAACAAGCCTTAAGCTTTCATTTCGTCTTGTCCCATGTACGGATTTTAGACTTTCTTTTCCTAACCCGTTTAGCACACAAGTTAGTCCACCATAATGATGCATACTTTCTAAGTCTTAAGGCCGCTAACTTGACCTTCTTATCCTCTTGAACATCTTTGTACTCAAAGACATGTTCAACAGTACGCAACCAATCTAAAAACTCTTCAGGATCAAGCTTAACCTCAAATTTTGGAATTTTAATTTTGAAATCATTAGTGTTTGCTTGCATTTGTGTTTCTGCCCTTGTCATTCTTACTGGTTCATCTGCAATAGATGAATCAACTTCATGGTTATAGACTTGTTTTTTGCCTTCTTGGTTCAGATTGCAAAGTTCGTTCATTCATTTTCTACTTTTGCTTCAAAACCGAACCAAACTGTCTTCTTAGATACTCATTTTGTGCTTGAGTTTCTTGATTTCGTTGAGTATCCTCTTAAATCTTCTTAGCCAACAACTCATTCTGTCTTATTAAGGCTTCAAATCTCTCTTCTAAACTCATGCTAGAACTCATCTTGTTCACAGTTTGTGTTTGGATTCAAACTAGGAATGTGTTTAGGATTTAATAGAGAAATGAATTTTGGAAGGGGATGGACGTACCAGGCCAAGGAGAAACCTAAGTTCTAATACTAAATATGATGTATCTTGGATGGCAAACACTAAAACTCAAAACTGAATTCAAAAGCTAAAGGCTAGCAAAGCTAAATTCAAGCTTAAGTTCAAGTGTAGCTGTGTATGAATGAACGAATGAAAGATGATCTAAGCTTTTGTTTAGATACAGAAACACCACTAAACAGTAGCTTAGGGTCCCTAAACTTTGATTAAGATATAGAAACACTACTTAATCAATGATTAGGACTTACTTGATCACCACCTTAATCGACCAAATTAAGGATAAGCAAGTGAAGTATTTGAAAGGACGAAAGCTAGAGCTCTCTATTCTGGTTTTTCATTCAAAGGCAAGTTGTTTTTACAAAATGGCTATGAGTAAGCATTAGTACATAGCCTAGCAAGCATCCATACAAGCAAGCTAGCTGGTGGAGGTTCCCTCCTTAGGAAGGAAATGTATTAGCTTGCTAATCTATGCGCTTAGTACAAAACCAGATTATAAGCTTGCTTAACTTAAACTAATTACAACCAAAACATTAAGGAAAGCAAAACAAATGATATAATTAACTTAATACATCTTTAACTAAGCTAATTCAGCAGCATTAACAGCAAAAATGTGGAGAAAAGCAGCTGTAAAGTGCATCCCCTTTTTGGCCATCCAATCAGATAATAAGGTGCTGGTTTTTCCTTTATTTTCTCATTGGCTCACACATTTCAAAGCTTCTTCAGTAGCAAATGATTGTGTTCCCTGACTACTTGACTAGTAAAGGTAGCAAGCAAGCAAGGAGAGAGCTAAGCAAACCCTTAGGAGAAGGAAAAATACATTATGCATCAACCGGGTTCACTAGGCAGTTTTTAGCCCGGTTTTGTGACCTTGCTTCCACCAATCAAAAGTGATCATGATTTTGATTTCAGGCTGTGGGGGGACTCCTTAGGGTGTGTACAAACCCCGTTGCAAAGAAATCAAGGTTAAATCATGTTTAAGTAGAAGATTTCCACCAAAATATTTTGCCGTGCAGTTTTGAACCAAAACTGGCAGGTTGGACAAAAGGCCTTGATCTCTTGATTTTGACTGTGCATGATTGAATTTAAATGCTTGGATCTGAAAGCTAACATCATGAGCAATCTAAAAATGCAAAAACATCAATCTTAAGCCATAATGTAGCTTAAGAAATGAGATGAACAAAACCGGGTACATTCTGGTTGTGTAACCTGGATGCTGCTGCTTGATTCTTTTCTAACTTTTGAGCTATTACTTAGACTGTGGAACTTGCATTGGACCTTGATGGACTCTTAGAATCCTCTTCCTTGTCTTGGTCATGGAGGACTCCATCATATACTAAAATTGGTTTCATTATACTTAATTTTGAAATAATATTGACTAAATTCAGTAATATAATTTTTCAGATATCTCATGCCCCAAAGCTTTATGTTATTAATATTTCTTTGCCACTCTTTAGCCTTTTCTTTGGAATCAAGTTTAGCTCCAATAAATTTATTTTTGATTTCCTTACATAATGTTTTAAATATAACAACTAGTTTTTCCATCATTCTTGATACATTTTTATCTTCCTCATCTAATGAGTCATACCAGTTAGCTATAGTGATAGAAAACTATGCTCGATATGATTTAGGAAACTTCTAGCAAAGTATTTGGTATTCAAGTTCAAGACACTATTCGTATGCCTTTTCCAATGTGCAAATATTTCATCTCTATTACGAGCTCTGTCGATATTTAGGATGTAGCCCATTTGGCTAAAATTGGGATAAGGCTAATCTCTCAAAGGACGTGGTTTTCCTTAGGATAAACCTAAAAGAAGAGTTAGTTATACGTCTTACTAGAACATATGTAGATCTTACAAAATGGGTATTTCTTCTAGATGATTCACTTAAGATATTAGCCAGCGGATAAGAGTGGGTTGGAAAAAGTGGAAGTCAGCGTCAGGGGTACTGTGTGACAAGACAGTGCCCCTAGGCTTGAAAGGCAGAGTCTATCGGATGGTAGTTAAACCGGTTGTTCTCTATGGATCGGAGTGTTGGCCTCTAAAGAAGACGCAGGCCCAAAGGTTGATGGTAGCTGAGATGAGAATAATCAGGTGGATGTATGGTTTTACGAGATTGGACAGAATTAGGAATGGAGTAATCAGGAGCTTAGCTGAAGTGGCCCCCATAGAGGAGAAGATGAGGGAATCGAGGCTCAGATGGTTCGGCCACGTAAAGAGGAGAAGTGTGGCAGCCCCAGTGCAGAGGTGTGAGATGATCGTCCCCCGCGGTGGAAAGAGAGGGAGGGGTAGACCGAAGAAGAGCCTATAGAAAGTGGTTAGAGAGGACTTGAGAGTTGTCAGTCTGACGGAGGACATGGCTCAGGATAGGAGGTTATGGCGAGATAGGATTAAGGTTTCTGATTGTAGGGGACCGGCCGCGTAGGTGGTAGTAGTTTTGGTGGGGTGGGGCGGGTAGGGTTTTGGTGTGCTTGTCTGCAGGTCGTGCTTTTCTGGAAGGTGACAGCATCTAGCGCCCCTGGTTGGTTGAGGTATGTCTCTGCTCCTTGTTTATTTTGCTCTCCGGCCCATTTTCTCCTCCTTGGTTTTTGGTTTGCAATCGTTTTCTCTTTAACCTTTTTCAAAAAAAAAAAAAAAACTGTTTTGTGGGTCTTAAGGAATCAACCTCTCTATGGGTAGGAATACCGGTAGGGGTAAGGTTGCCTACAGTTGGATCTCCCCAGATCCCGCGAAAGCAGAACCCACACTGGGAGTTGTTGTTGTTGTTCTAGATGATTCACCAAATTCTTCATGTTTTAGAATAACATTGTTAACTAAGTTGGATTTGATTTCATCCATGTTGAATTCTTCTCCAATCTCATTGATTTTTATTGTTAATTACAATCTTACAACGTTTTTTATCCACTTTTCTCTTAATTTCTTCTAAAGGAAAAAATTAAGATTATCTAGTTAAATTACGTTCATATGTTGGTATATTTTTTCTTCTAACTGGACAATATTTGTCTCTTCATTATTATTTGATAATATTTCTTATTTTTCAAATATTACTCCCATGATCTTGCTTAAGTCTTCTGGATTTTGTATATTCATCAAATATACTTTGTATTCCTCGAGATTATATTGCTTATATTTCATCATTCTCTTCTTTCTCTATCATTTTTGATTTTAATATTTTGCTAAGGAAATTGATTTTTAATTTTTGGGTTTTGGAGAGGATATTTATGCTAAAATTGGATACTAATACTTAAATCTGATTTCTCACTATGCCTAAATTTTTTGATTAAAGAAAGACGGATTACAAACAATTGATTTTTTTTTTTATCCCCTTGACTTTGGTCTTAGTTTTCACTGATTCTGACTTTAATTCTAAGGCTATATCAGTGATATTGTTTAATTGCAATGCTACTGAAATGGTTCCCTCTGGCAAGTGCACAATATGTGAATAATTAGAAGCAGAAGAAATAGATGATGATTCAAGCATTAACTAGGATTATTTATCTTAATTAAATGCTAATTAGCTTAATTATCTTAATTATTTTTGGTCATATGGCTTTGATGCCAATTAACAGAGGACTTCAAGTATTACATATAAGAAAACTTTCACATGCACAAAATTAAAAGTTTCAAAAGTAAGTTTTAAATATAGGGTTAAAATTGAAAATTTCAAAAGTTTACGAGGTGTATAAAATACGGATGGCACCTAAAAATTTGGCTACTCAACTTTGAGGTAATAAAATACTCGCTCCAAAAACTCAAGCCTAGAATTATTAATGCCTCATACCTTGGGGTACTTGAGGATTAACTTCCCTCATTTGTATCTCCTAAAATATAATATCTAATATACTTCAATATTGAGATATGATTTTTCAAATTATATATCAATAATATCTTACAAAATAGAAAGGAGAATATATCTCTAATCTTATTCAATAATAAAGATATTTCAAATTCAAAATTTAAATCTGATGCAATCAGATTCACTTAGCTCATGCAATTCATCTCCTTAAAACGTCACATCAAATAATATATTTAGGTCAAAAGATAAAGTGAGTTTAAATAAGATTGACCAATAAAAATATGAAATAGATAAATAATTAAATATGCAATAAAAAAAACTATCTCATATATAATTACTTTTCACATTGTTTTTTATCATTAAAACTAAGATGTGACTTATAAAGTCAATAATCTCCCCCTTTTCAATGAAAATAAATAATTTGTGGTTGGTAATTAAACAAATACCTTGATCCTTGTATACACTTACCATCAATCAACTCATTCTTCTCCCCCTTTGTCATCATTAAATAGGGACATAGAATATTTCATTACAGATTAACAACACATCACCGCCTTAATATGATACGAAAAAGGCTTAAGCTCAGAGTTTCAAAAAATCTGTCATCAAAATCGATCACATATGACTTATCGACTCGATTTTGTCAAGGACAATGCACATGATGATTGTGAGAGATATTAACAAATTATAATTATTTAAAATTTATTATATGTCCTCCTTCTGAAAATAATTAAGGCATGTAAATATATCAAATTAGAGCATGTCAGGAACGTCTTCTATTTTGAAAATAATTGATTCAAACATAATCCATGATATAAGGCATAATTATAAATTGTCTAATCACGAAATAACATAGCATTATTGATGCCAGAATTTATGAAATAATTAGATCATACTAATGGCAATGATTATTGGGATAATCCTTAAAGCACGCAGCTATAACAAATAATAAAATGCAAATATTGTATCACATGATCCATACAATTCCCCCCCCTTTTTTTAACATGATAGATGCAATATTCATATATGTAAGGGTATAGCATTGTAAGGATGTAAACAAATTAGCAATTAAGAACATATATTTTCTCTATCTTAAAAATATCATAGGCACATATAGGTAGGAAGTTAATCAAAGTATTCTCTTCCTTGTATAGACATAAATAGTTCATATAGTATCGTATAGGTTATGGGGCATGATTGCTTAAATGGACATTACATACTACCCCCTAGCATATATATGCCACATAAGTAATAACCTTGATGGGCTTACAGATGGATTGAGGCTCTTAAACTTACCATAATCTTTCTTCCCTAGTTTGAATTTCATAAAAAGGTGATATGAGAAGGGAAAAATGTAGAATATTTACCATGTGGAGAAACCGTATTACTTTTCAAACCCATAAGTTTTGTATTCTTAAGAGATCCATATTTTCAAACGTCTTTGAATTTATAGTCAGTGAAGGATTTAATTTATTGAATTAAGTGTAAACAGATTTACCTTAATCCCACAGCAGAAGACAATTGAAGCTTGTATTTGAATCACTAGTCGAGAAAAGAACTCACAATTTGTAGAATCTTTGCAATCCTACAACCTAAGAGCTCTAGGGTTTCGTGTAGAAAACTCACTTTAGAGAACCCTCGGTGTTTCTTTAGTGTGTTTCCTCTTAGACTGGTCCCCTTTTTACATTAGATTGACAAGTCAAAGAATTAGGGTTTCTGAGGTGGTTAAGCCATCGATGTATTATGCTTATTGGGCTTGCGTCCCTTATGAGTGTCTCATGCCCTAAGTCCAACATCTCCCACGCACACATAAAGGAGTGCTTATTTCTACCTTAAGAAAAACTTTTTTTTTAAAATTTCTACACAATCTTCATACTAAGCAAATAGGTTGTACGACCATCATATTTGTGAGAGATCTCCGCTATACATCTGTTAGGAATGTATAGTCCCTCGTTAAGAACTGCACATGAGTAGTTAGAAGTATGCAAGTACCTAGATCATTTCAATCTCATTAAGATGTCTCACTTGGATCTCATCAAACCATCATATTTCATATTCACAATTATAACACATATGTCATAATTAGTGCATTAGTGAATACAAATTAATAAGATTTCGTTAAGGATCTTCCTCTTCTGACGAGACTCTCTACCAAATTCAATTTGTTTTTCAAGACATGTCCTACCAAACCAAATCATTCATGATACTTTGGTAACACGCTAAGATAACAAACATTGAATCGAGTCTTGACCCATTGATTGGAGTCCCGAGGGCACAAATATAAGGTTATAAACTTATGGGGTCTCACACAAATATAAGAAGAGATCTCACTTGTATTAACCCGATTAGTTGTTTCTTGCACACATGGTACGAAACATGTGCTACAGTATTCTCTCCTTTCCCATGGAGCATATGTTTTCTGGTTCTTTAACCAAAATGTTGTACAGATGATATTTGGGCACCTTATTATCCCAACTAAGTTCCTAAATCTATTTATTAACTTGAACTCACATCTATCCTCTTTAAGATAAACTAGGTAAAATTCATTTTTACCCATACGGTGATGACCTTCTATCATTATCAAGGCAACATTTATGATTTTAGGTTAATATGTTCTCATAATTATCCTTGTGATAATTTTACTTAAAATCATGTCTCACCTCCTATTGATACTCAAATCAATGGAGGCGATTACCTATGTGAGAGGGATAATCTCAAGTATAGCCGACATACTTTTCACAGTAGAAAATACACAACAAGCATTCATGAATAAGAATATATATTCAAACATCGTACTAATAAGTGTATGCAAGACAAATTATTTGAATTTCACAATATTAGATAATCACTTGTGAACGGTAGGAAAATAATTGGTGAACAACATGCCAGGGTATAGTTATCAACTTATCATCTACGAAGACTATTAAGCTTTTATGTGCTCGACAAGCATATCCCCTTGTATAATTGGTGAGCAACATGCAAGGGCATAGTTATCAACTTATCATCTATGAAGACTATTAAGTTTTTATGTGCTCGACAAGCATATCCCCTTACCAGGGCTAGCTCCATGGCTCTAGAACTATTTCGTTCATAGGAAAGTACTCTGCGTTTACTCTCTTTATGTGCCACCATGTCATTCATAAAATTAAACTTTATGTCCAGCCCTTTTTGATGCAAGCTGTTGTCTATGTATTAAAAGCGCATGATCCGAGGTTCCTTTTAAATTTCTCATGACTTTATTGCCTACCACTATGCCAATCTCAGGTTCAGTGATATCTATTTAAGGAAGTCTAGTGTGCACCGTATCATACATTAGACTTCTAACCACACCTAACAAAGTAATTTTTGCTTATTAGTCCTTTTTCTAATAGAGTGTGGATGTATTTATTATAGGGGCTCACCTTTGTTGATGTGAGTACTAACATGGTTATGGTTTCATATTTTAGATTATTCATAGACCTTTTAATGTCATTCTCCTTAGGAAAAAGAAATATCCTCTTTGAATGTTCTATCAAAAACTTTATTTCAAGACCATATGCTACCAACCATATTAATCATCCCAAACGTAAATGATGATAAGGCCTTTTTCCTTGCATAGTAAATGTACTCCATTTCTAGCTTTTGGTACCAAAACTTGAACAATTTAAGAACTTCATTTTCTAAGAGGACGAGAAAAAGCAATGTGTCAAAGTTGAGAACAATAATTACACACTTTTGAACCATGATTATCAATTGTCGATTAAACAAAGACATTTTGATAAGACTTCTTTTTCTTAAGAAGATCGTAACCCAATCCTTCTTTGTTAAACAATGCCTTCTGTGAAAAAAGTAACTTATCTAAATTTTCCTACCCTTTTGTAAATTTTAGAATCACCTTTTGTTGATCATCACACTCAGTTTGCAATTCTAAATTTTTATGTTTAAGAACTTTAATCATGTTATGACGATCATCATTTAGTTTCACAAAATTGTATGCTTTTCGTGTTAACTAACGAATATCTTTTCTTTAGGGCTTTATATTTAGATACCTTTGTTCCAAATTAGCGCAACTAATTAAAGTCTCAACCAAATCTTCTTTTGATTATTCATAAAGTGCAGAAGCATCAATCTCATTAAAGTTTTCATGCTTGGTTTCCTCCATTGAGGTATAACTATTTGCCATGATGCAGAAGTTAGCTGTTGATATACTTATCTTATTTTGTTGCGTCAAAAGCACACTCTCCATCATGGCCTCTAAATTAGTTTTTTGAGGGGCTTGTTGGGGGTAGGGTGGTTTTTGAAATCCAGGGGGTGGTCTAACATTCATTTGAGGCATAGGAGGAGGGTTAGGCCTATTGAGAAATTAGGATGATTCTTCCAACTCAGATTATAAGTATTAGAAAAAGGGTCATTGGTCGGTCTAGGATTGAAATTGTTGACATAGTTGACTTAGTCACTAGTATCCTGGGCAAATGGACTCCCAACTTGGCAATTCATAGCCAAATGGTCAAAGGGACCACAAATTTCACATGATGGAAAAAGGGCATTTGAACTCATAGAATTTACATTCAAACGGTCCAGCCTTTGAGTTATGATGTCTACTTTAGCAGAAAGTAAAGTAAAAACATCAAATTCCAACTTACTTGCAACCCTTTTGGGTTAGCTTTACTCATTAGACCATTGGTAGTTATTAAGCGCCATCTCCTCAATCAAGTTACAGGTCTCATCCTCCATCTTCTTCATCAAGGTGCCACCGCCCCTGCATCTATGGTAGACTGCACCGATTGAGTGACTTCATTGTAAAAGGTTTGAACAATCATTCACCTTTGGAGTCCATGATGTGGGCATCACTGCAGCAAATCTTTAAACCGCTCTCAAGCTTCATAGAGCATCTCATCCTCCCTTTGGGCAAAAGTTGTGATTTGATTCTTTAGACTTGCCGTCTTGCTAGGAGGAAAGAACTTGGTAAGGAAATCCTTGGTGAGCTCATCCCAAGTGGTTATCGACCCCGAAGGTAGTGCATGGAGTCATGCCCATGTGCCTTGTCCCTTAATGAAAAAGGAAACAATTGAAGTTGTACGGCATCGGTTAAAATTCCATTAAGCTTCAAGGTATCACATACCTTCAACAAGACCAAGAGGTGTAGATATGGATCCTCCATCGAGTGCCTCTAAATTGTGCTTGTTGCACCATGGACATGAGAGTTAGTTTGAGTTCAAAATTATGAGCTTCTACAGTTGGTTGGGTAATGCTTGAGGTGACGCCATGAACACCTGGGGTAATGAAATCCTGAAGCGTCCTTCGTTGATCTGCTCCACCTCCTGCCATTTTTGCAAAGGTTTCTTGAGTGTTAAACATTTGCTTATCTAACCTTGTTTTCTTCTGCCTCGAACGAAAAGTCCTCTCTATCTCAAGATCAAATTTGAAAGGGAAGGGACTTCGCATAAAGGAGGAGAAATTCTGCAAGCACCACCACAGCCACGACCAAAGCAATTCAAAATAAAAAAGAAAAACACTTAATCAATCTTTAAAGGAGTAACCCAATATTTGACAAGTTGATCCCCGATAACGGTACCAAAAACTTAACACACAGCAAGCGTTCGGGTGTTATAGTTTAGATTAAGATATCATTCCGATAGAGACCAATGCAATCTATTGAGTTTTATCCTTCCAAAATACTAAGCAAAATAAGTATTGAGTTGGAATATTTTCTAAAAAACAAATTTATTGCTAAACTAATGCTAATTACTGATATAAGACTTCTATCAATGAAAAACACCTAGGGATTTGTTTCACCAATAATAATTAGATCCAATAAATTGAAAATGTGCTTTACTCTAATTTGGATGAATAAAAGGATAACAATCATGCATAATTCAATCCATTCTTTCAAAATAAACTAAATTGTTTAGATTAATCAAATTGCCATTCTTTCAAAGGTTCTTGAATTAGCTTAAACTAAGGATCTAGATTGTCAGTTTTCCTCTCAATATGTAGCTTTCTCTAAAAAATTACTAAGTCAAGTCTAACCTTGTCGATTCTAATAGCGAATTTCTCCTTTCAGTACTTCACCCAACTATTTATAAAGCAATTCTCAACATTCATAACACAAGATAGATTAAAATGTGCCAACTAGATAAAGCATAACATTGATAAAATTAAGGATCTAACTTCATAGTTTGGCTAATAAATCCCTAGACAAAAGGAAAACTATGCACATGTTTATTAAACTAACAAAAGAGATTAAACAAGACATCAAAACAACCTAGAACAAGTCTAATGGAGTTCAGAGAGTAAGGAGAAGAAATTGCTTAGCAACAATGGAGTTCTTGTTGATTCTCCCATCTTTAAGCATCCAACTTGCAAATTGCTTTTCTTTCAATCTTCTTCTTACTCAAAAAATGATTAAAAGACTAAGCTATTTAAGAGATTTCTGAGAGAGAATGGTTAGGTCTCCTTTTTCTTGCAGTCGAGCACATTTAGACATAGTAGTCATTAAGTAATTTCAACCACAAAACTGAGAAAAATAAACAGTTGTAGCTGTTACATGCTTGCCACGAACCGTAGCCTTTGCCACAGACAGTCCGTGGGGGCCTCTGTCTCGGTTGTTTCTTATTCTGTTTCTCTCCACAGGCATAATGACTGGAAGGCATCCGCAGTGAGTCAAAAACTCATCATTTGAGGGTCAAGGCTTTGTAAAAAAGGTCTCAAAACCTGCGAAAAGCATCAAAGAACAATGCCGCAGTACAAACCAGGAATTTAGGGTATAAATTATATCATAAAGCTTATGAATTCCCTAAAAATGCAACAAAATGACCCAAAAATGATATAAAATTTAAGCACTTATCAACTATTTGATTCTCGTCATTGTCATCGTTACTTGAGTCATTATCGCTTCATGTAGTAGTAATTCCCTTTTTGTGGTCTTTCTTTGCCTTATACTTACGTTTGTCTCCTTTCTTTTGAATTAAAAGGCAATCTTTTATCGTATGTCCATGCAAACCACAACCATAACAAGAAATGACACTAATATCATTCTTATAATTGGAAGTGTTTTTTATAACCTTTGGAGTGTTTGTCATTTCTTCTTGAAATTCTTTTTTCTTGCATGCCCCTTTTTTGCTTCTTCAATTATAGGATTTTCTTCACTCATGTAATTAGATCTATTGCATAATCTTCTTCATCACTTAACTCTTCTCTAGAAGAACTAAACTCTTTATTTGTAGTTATGAATGCAGTATTCTCCTTAATAGAAACTTCTAGTTCATCTTCTTTGAGGTGAATCTCATGTGTCAAAAGCTTTCCTAGAAGATCATCTAGCGCTAACTTCTTGAGATCCTGTGTTCCCTTAATTGTTGTGACCTTTGCACCCCACTTGTTCTTTGAGAGACATCGAAGCATCTTTTCACTATTTATGTGTTAGAGTAGGTCTGCCAAAGAGACTTCAAGTTATTGGTGATATCAGTAAATTGAGTGAACATGTTTTTGATGGATTTATCCGACTACATGTTGAACAGTTCATACTAATGTATGTACATGTTCATTTTTGGTTCTACGACTTGACTTGTACCTTCATAGGTGGCTATTGGTTTGTTCCAAATATGTTTTGCTGTATCATAAGCAAACATTCGATTATATCCTTTCCTGTCTAAACCACAATAAAGAATATCTTTTGCTCTTTAGTTCTTACTGAATTTGTCCCAATCGGCGTTAGTATATTGATCCTTTAGTTTATCCATTTCCCCTCCTCTCTTGTCATTTGTTCACAATCTCCCCTAGCTTTATATCAATAGATTTGACGAATATCTACATAGAATTTTCGCAACAAGAGCGATTAGTTCCTTTAAATGAACAGGATCTTATAGTAGATCGACCCTCAATATTGACATCCCTTAAGAAAGCTATGATCGTCACCCACTTGATATTAAGCCAAATGTAATGTGGACTCGCTTTAATATCAATTGAAAATTCAAATCACCCTCTAGTGGAAAAAATAGAGTGATTACAAAAATAAACTTAAATAAAAAATAAATATATAAATTAAAAGTAAACAATGCACAATGATTTTGATGAGATTTGGGCCTCAATTAGGCTTAGTTTCTGCCTAGAGTTATCCAACTCTAGGATTTAACCTTGTACTTGTCTTATTAGGATGGACTTGCTTACAAAGATCTTAGAGTCTCCCTTCTCCAATGATCTTTCTCTTAAATTGACCTCTCAATTTAGTATCGCAACTGCTAAGTCCTCACCCAATACAAGTTTTTTCTTAGCACAATATTTCTCTCAATACAACTCAGGTAAATAATAGCTTAAATGAAAAAAATATTGCAACAGTAAGCTTAATATGTCTTAAAGATGTTTTGGTGCTTTTTTCCCAAGCTCTTTCTACATTCCCTCCTCTAAATCCTTTAAGGATTATATAATGCTGATCAAGGAACTAGCCGTTGCGCCTATGATTGGCAAGAGTTGCTAATTCAACATTCCATCTTCATAGCACCCTCTCATTTACCAAATGTCCACACATGTAGCTTTGGATTGAACAGGCAAGTGGAACACCGCATCAATGCCCTGAATCAATAAGTGAAATATCTTCTTTGATCCACCAATTATTTGTTGGAATCTCTTGATCGGCGATAGCATCTTGACCATAAAAGATATGGATATGACAATTATTTGTAATTAAATAGATTTTGTCCAAGTATAATTATATCCAATCAAATCAATTAGTGTAAACTATTTTCATCATCATATCTTCACTTGTATCTCCGAAAATACAATATCTAGCATACTTCAATATTGAGATATGATTTTTTACATTATATATCAATATTATCTCACAAAATAATAAGGAGAATATGTCTCTAATCTTATTCAATAATAAAGAGGTTTCAAATTCAAAATTTAAATCTCAGGTAATCAGACTCATTTAGCTCATGCAATTTATCTTCTTAAAAATTTTACACCAAATAATATGTGTGGGTCCAAAATTATAGTCAATTCAATACGTTGGACCAATCAAAATATTATGTATGAAGTGGAGAAATAAATAAATATGCAATAAAAAACTATTTCATATATAATCACTTTCCACATTATTTGTTATCATCACAATCAAGACGTAACTTATAGAGTCAACATGGTGTAACCTAAATAAAAAATTTATAATAAGAAATAAAAAATTAATATAATGTAAATTAGAATATCTTAAATAAATTTATCTTAATTAATTTTTATATGTTTTTATTGAATATCGTTCAACTATTGAATAATATATTTTCTGCTAAAACTTTATGCAAATTTTACTCAACTATTCACAATTCATCACTATGTTTTTGAAGCTTTCATATTTTCTTGTGAATTTTCCAAGAGGATGTGTACTTTGTGGAATCTTTTTGAAAATTTATGGTTTTATATAAAATTTAAATTATCTTATGCAAAATGTTAAATTGTTTTATGTTAATGTGGTTATAATTTTTATAATTTATTCGTGAATATTCTTATATATTATATCATTTTTAGATTTATTTTACAATATTTATTGCGTATTTAAAGTTTTCAAAGTTTTTTTCCACACGGTTTTGTTTATACGAAAGAACAAGTACGTTACTACAAAGAAATGTCCAAATATCAATAGAATAAGTGACGGAAAATGGAAAAACAACAACAAAGTTTTTAAATTGGCATTGTTATTGACAGCAGAAGATGTCCATCACTAATTTCCTGTTGCTAACTAGAAAGTGAGGGAACGAATCAGTGATGGATGTTTGGAGCAGGGCAGGAAAGCTTGATGCCACATCTCGTCGCTAATTAGCAAAAAAAGTAAATTTCATTGCCAATTTTTTTAAAAAAAATAAAAACCTGCCATTCTAATAACCCCAGTTACAATACAATGTTGTGAGTATGTACAAATAACCCATTCAAGACCATATTTTCATCTCATATGTCAGACAACCGTATATCGAACATTCTTCAAGAGTATTTTCAATTGTGGAAAAGTAACACAAACATAAGTATCTTCCACAAACCACCTAGTTTTTTAAGCATGCATAAACTACTAAGGTCACAAGAGTAAACAGATATCCGTCAGACATGAGTTTTCAACCAAACCCAGAGCATACTTTTCAAGCAAACCACATAAAGGAGGAGAAGCCAGCACCTCAATCATCTCGGAAGGAAGTAGCATCACCTTCTTCGCCTTCATCCTCATCCTCGTCGATTTGTTAAGGATTATCAAAGAACTGTTATAATCTGGCGCCAAAAACCTAATGTATTCTAAAAAAGAGCATCTGTTGCTTCATATTTAGGATTTGTTGACTTATTCACATCTACTCCCTAAGTATTTCATCCTTGAGTCCTTTTTTGCTTAGTGTTAGCATTTGATTTGATTCTTCTAGTTGCTTACAATTGTCAAAAAAATTACAGTGATCCTCTTCTTACAAATTGAGCTCACCCTCCAAGTTGGTAACTATTATACCCATAATCTCTTCATACACGGACAAAAATTGCCCTGAAAAAGTCAAATAATTTGGAAGACAACCCTTTAGAGTAAACATTAGATAACTAAAGCTTCGTAGAAATATATCACCATTGGCAATATGTTTGCAGGCAAAATGATAGTCAATAGCAATGTGATTACTGCAATCATATTGAATAGGATTGATAGCAATGTAGGAAGCAATTACATTGTCACAGCACTTCTTGGGTAGGAAGAGATGAAATTATAGAAAGTAAAGAGATGAAATTATGAAGGACAAAAGAGGAACTACTAGTGAGAATAATATCATCCACATAGAGAAGCAAAATCATTGTGTATTGCTATTGCTATAAACAAACATGAATATGTTGGCTTGGCTACAAACAAAACCATGAGACAGAGGAATATAGATATAATGGGGATAGTTGGGATGAACAAATTCAGGAGGTTGTTTCATGTATACTTCTTTTGTAAGAATGCCATCAGGCATGCTTTTTAACATCTAAATATCTAATAGGCCAATTATGAGCAAGGGCTATAGACAACATAAGATGAATAGTGGGGGGTTAGATAACTAGGCTAAATATCTCATAATAGTTATGTCAGCCTATTGGTGATTGCCAAAAGCAACATGTGCTTGGCATCTTTTCACCGACCCATCAGAATTAAACTGAACTCTCTAAACCCACTTACAACCCACTAAATTTTGTATAGGTTAGGATGGTACCAAGTTCCAAGTGTCATTAGCTGCCAAAGCATTAAATTCTTTTGGCATGACCTCTCTCCATTTAGAAACTTTAAAGGCTTGAGAAAAAGAGGTGGGCTCAAGTCCTACGAAGTCTGTGTCAAGAGATAAAATAACCTTGGTTTTATGAATGCCACTCTTGGTCCGAGTTTGCATAAGTGAGAGTTAGTGGGAAATGAATCCACAACAATTGAAGAAGCAGACTGTGAAGGAACAGTTGGGCTACGTGAAGTCATGGGTTGTGATCACAAAAGAAGAACGGAAGAGAGAAGTCATGGGGAGGTAGGCCTGGTAAGTAGAGGCGATGAAAAAGGAGGGCTAGGAGGTGGGTAACACAAGTGGGCCTAAGCCCAGTAGAAAGAGTGTGACAGGAATTAGACATGGCAAGAGAATGAGCAGATGGGCTAAAGCCTAGATAGATGTTCAGATGCAAAGGTAGAGAATGAAATGTGTAGTAAAATTGACGAAGGCCCAATGGTAAGGGATGATAGGCTCGATGTGGAAACAGGGGAACTAGCAAGCATATTACGTTGCGGTAAAGGAAGAGATGCGAGCACTAGAAGGAGATGACTGGGAAGAACTTATAGGAAAGGTAGTGGTAATGGTCGGAGAGGAAAGGCTCACTAAATAGTCGGGGAAAACGAAGGAAGCACAGATAATAGAATTGTGAGAGCGAGAAACAAGATCGGTGTACGGAAATTTATTTTCATGAAAAATAACATGCCGAATGATGTAAAGACGTCTTATAAATAGATCAAAACACTTGTATCCTTTGTAATGGGTGCATAACCAAGAAAAATACAAGAAATAGACCTTAGTGCAGATTTATTCACAAAAGTGGCTGAAAAATTAGGAAAACAGCCACAAGCAAAAATTCTCAAAAATTGTAGTTAGGAGGTTGTTTGAACAATTTTTGAAAAGGACACAAACCTTGCAAATTTGGCATCGAGAGATGATTGATAGTAAAAACTGCAGTGTAAGCTACATTAACCTAAAAACTAGTAGACACTTTAGCCTCAAGGAAAATTCGGATGAAGAATTCATGGCCATACCCGATTTTTTTTTGGGCCAGACAAATTCGGATAATCCTAACAAAATTTTTTGAACTCTACATATGGTTAATAGTTTGTCTTAGCAAGAGTAAATTCGATAAAAAAATAATTACATTAATGTAAGAAATAGATAATGGCAAAACTAGACAATATTTGATTGAAAAAAATACCTTAGCATCCTAATCTATTCTGCAAGTATAATTATAACAACTGTTGTTTGCCGCAATATACAAGTATAATCCACCACCATGTTCCATGTTGCAAAGTCTCCAATTTATCAGCCGATTAATCATTTCAAATGATCCGAAATATATCATACAAGCAGTTGATCTTTAAATTATTGAAATTTATATAAATTGATGACCTTGATTTTTTTCATTTGACTAAAAATTATGTGTTGAAGAAGCTTTTCCATTATTAGATGTTAGTGACATCTGTGTTCTGATTTTTTCTAATCAAGAGAACTTCAACACTGATGTACATTATAGTTCTAGAACTACAATTCATGACATATAATAAAACACTCTTTTTGGGAGAGGGGATATAGGAGCCAATAAAAATATATGGATTTTGGGGGTTTAGTTGCGGGCAACGGAGGGGGAGGTGAACTTGTGTCTGTAGAACTATTTTGTAAGATAGTTTGGACCTATGATATAATTTGTGTAGGAAGTTTACAGTTAAAAATTTATGTAAATTCCTTCTGGTGCAAAAAGTGTTAAAATTTATGTACATAGTGTAACTTCAAAATTTTCTTTTGACCAAAAAATTTTGCAGTAAAATATTTTTCTACTAAACTAAAAAAAAACTCCCAAATAAATGATACCTTAGTTAGGGGGAGAACTGAACAAAAACAAAAGAATAAATTTTACAAATACACATAATCCTTGAGTGAGACCGTTCAACATGAAAGTCATGGTGAGATGAACCTCTTAAAGAGTGATTTTTTAAGGGTTTTGATATGACTAATACAAAGTAATTTTTTAACGTCATGGTCACTAATAGTTCATCGGGCAATGACTTTTGTTATAATTACCCCAAATAAATTATTAGTCACTCTAATATTCATTAAAGATCACCATTAAAGTATATGTCTCAGAAGAATCCATAGGTGAAATAGCCTCGCACAAGACCACCTACGTACACAACACAGAAAAAAGGGAAAGGAGCAATTAAACTTACCACATCACCTAACCTAGTTTTGAAGCTGTTGACCAAAGTAACGGTCACATTGATGCTTCTATTAATTGGGCAGTTATAAAATGGTTAATTACGTATTAATCATGTCCATTAATTGCCTATTGACAGTTTCAGCTCAGTGCGACTATATTAGGGGGATCAGAACAAGGAATGATATAGAGCAACCCAAGCAAACAATTGTCTCTGCTCTCTCCCTCACATTAATTTAGCCATCCACTGGGATTTGGGTTTGGGGACATGGATTCAGTGATGACTCTAGTAGCCACTCATTGATTGTTCATACTGATTCGTGTGCGATTTCTAAGCAACAAGATCCTTCACTTCCGCATAGCAAAGGCATGTCCTTAATTTTTCAACAATGATATCAAAGCCAAAGTTGCTTGGTATTGGCCTCCATTGGATCAATTTAATATGTATATGTGATTTGTTCGTCTAATAATACTATTATGCTAATTTGATTTCATGATAGCATGATTTAATTTATTGTTTTTTTGTTTGGCTATGCGATTAGTTTGTTTCATTTTCATAACTATGCTAATTTATTGATAAAAAGCTTGATTTTGTATGCTAAATTCAATTCTAAGAGCATGATGCATTTATTGTTTGATTGCCCTGAACCCAAGACTCAACCTCTACTTTCGCGTGAAAACCTAGAATCTTGACCCACGGCCTAAGTGGCCGAAAACCTAGAACGTTTCTCACCCCCCAACTCCACCATCACTGTTGTCGATTTTGTGGGCACGGCGACAACAACAGCCTCTGTGGACAACTGAAGCTGTAATATTTTGAAAAAAAAATTAAAACAAACAAAATAGATGGGGCAGAAGAAGAAATGGAAAATCGTATCATACCCATCAGAAACTGCTCGGAGGGGTGGCATGTGTGTGTTACACACTGCCAACGAATGTTGTCTTTGGCTCCGTTCTTCCCCTTCTACCCCTCACACCCACTGATCTATGCTTTGCCGTTCTGAAGACCTTGGTTTGAAACCTAACGAGAGGCGCATGTATTCATGCACTGCATATGGAGTGGCGCGTAGAGCTGCGTGAATGGTGTCCCTCAACTCCTTTTCGGTCAATCTACCCAATGGTGGTAATGACTTGAGTTAGGGAGGCATGAATTAAGGGTTTTAGCCTTGTATTTGGCGGCAGTGGATGGCATCGTCATCATGTGGGCGTTGAGCACGCTGGCTAGCCTTCTTGGCACCATTACTACCCAGAAGTGATTAAGCCAAAGAGAGGGTGGTGGTGGTGGTGGTGTCATTGCTGGTTTGGTGGGGGCATAGAGATCTGAGAAGCTCCAATGGTGTCAAGATGAGCTAAGGCCCTTGGTGTGTGTTGGGTAGGTGGGAAGGTTAGAGAAGGGAAGTAAAATAAAGGGGTTAGAGAGAGCCCTTTTTTTGAGGGGGGGGGGATTTGGATCGAGGCCCCTTCCACCCTTCTTACTATGTATTTTTTGGTGTGCCTCGTTATTATCTATCTATAGTGAATCAAGTTTTGTTGGCATTATGGCTATGCATAATTAGTTCATATGAAGTTGTTTCATATTACAAGTGATAATATATAAATAAGCTTTATATAATAATGTGGTTGAAAATTTTATTTGTTTCATGCTATTATATGAATAAGCTTCATACTATGTTATATTGTACATAATATTATGTTTCATATTGATATTATATGAATTAATTTCATGTAATTTAAAATGTAAAATATTATTTGAATGAGTTTCACGCTGTTATTTGGATGAGTATGGTATGTAATCATTATTTGAATTCATTTCATAAAATTTAAATTCACAATATTATATGAATACATTTTATTAATAATTTACAAGTAATATTTAAATTGGTGTTTTGTATTATATGAGAAGTTTAACTTGAATTCGTTTCATTTTGTAATATTATATAGATATGTTCTATATAATTACATGCAATTAAATTTGGGATATGTTTTATGTTACATATTATGTTATATAAATATGTTTTATATAATATTTTCTTACTTGAATATATTTCATGTCAATGATTAGCTAATGATATCATATATAAATGTGTTTCATATATATGTGCCTGAAATCTGTATAGCTGAAAAAGGTAAATTTGGACTATTTTTTCAACTTGGATTTTACGAACTAAAGTAAAATGCTTCTCTTCTATGCTCCATTTTTGTGGAGTAGTAGGTAGTCTATAGTTTTAAATCTAGGATCAATCGGAATTAGTTTCTACATAATTTTACAATTCAGAGGTAAGACTATTATATCAAATCCTCCTATACCCTACTTGGTGGCAGGATTTTTGGGGCATTGGATTTAGATTTGGTGTTTTAGAGACATATAAATTTCATGAGTTCTTTTGAATTTGTAATTGTTTTAGCACTTTTGCCTTACCCAAGTTAATGAATTCGTTTCATGTTTCCTTCTAATTATGTAATTTAGCAACATTTTATGAATTCATTTCATAAAATCTCAATTCCTAAAATTATGAATGTGTTTTATAATTTGAGAGTGACATTTGAATAAGTTTCATATTATCTATAATTATATAATTGTGTTTTTATGTAATGCTACTTGGGCTTTTATGAACTTCTTTTGCAACATATTATTCGAATTTGTTTTGCAATATCACTTCATTTTAAATTCGTTTTATATAATAATATGAATTTTCTATTGATACGTCATTAATAGAATTTAAAATGACAAATTTGTTACTGTATAAATTCAATTGATATAATATAACTTCATGTAAATTTGTTTTACATAATTAAATGAATATATATGTGATATTTCTAAATGTGTTAATTAGGTTAACAACTATGTAGTCCACAAGTTTGTTTTTATGGCAAACATGATAATTAAATTATAGAACTTTCTAATTCATGTTTGTATGTGAAGATTATGTGCTTAGCAAAATTTTCGATTATGCGACATGAATGATGGAGTTTTTGATAATTTAATTATTTAAAAATATGCCTAATATCCATTTTTAAATATATACTTCTAGATATGATAATCAAAATATGATTAGTGATTGCTTACAAATGAAAAGCAAGATAGCACTAACTATGACATAAAGAGTTAGAAGATTCAGTTGCTTTTGAATGAGTGTGAAGTGTTGAAACACCTGATGACTTCTAGGTTTCTTGAGAATGACAAAGATGTAACTACTAGTGAGCAGTATAAAGAGAGAGCCTAAAGGTATACCAGATTAGTTTGAGAAGGATTGATCAACATGCTATACTATGTTGTGTAACACACATGACGATTTGGTGGGGAATTTGAAAAGCTATCCCATTACTAAGTACATGTGGGATTGGCTTAGCATCATGTTCGACCAAATTCATTTTCGCTTGAAGCTCCGGACCTAAAGGTGGTATTGCTATAAGGAAAAAGGCCAAGGTAAATAAAGAGAAGAATGTAGCACGTGTGAAGTACTATAAACTGTGAAAATAAGGAACCCTGTGCTCAGGATTGTCCTGAGCCAACTAAGGTGCCTTCTTTCATAGTTATCCCTGAACAATATTTGTCCTCCCAAGCATTAGTTGCCAACTATGATCCCTAGTGGATTGAAGACATGCGAGCAACCCAAGCACATAGTTCAGGGCCAAGCCACTTTTTTGTGAACTTTCAGCGCTACCCGGTGGGTTCACATACTGTCATTTTAGGAAATGATAGTGAAGAGGATGTCCTTGACATAGGAACATATCATCTCAAACTCCATGAAGAGAATGTGGTGCTTCTTTACTATCCTCTCTATGCACCTGGGGTGTGACATTCCACTGTGTGTTTTTTTCTCCTGCGATTAGTTTTCTCTTTTGATTATTGTTAAGATGTCTTAGATAGCTTTCACAATGGCAATTTGTTTTGCTGTGCAACATTGAAAGGTCTTTTTGATGCATTGGATGAAATAAAGCATCTTTTATCTTTGCCGCTATTTCGACTCTATTTTTAGGCATGCTCAACTTGACCATGAGGGCTAAGATAGAGTTAACAAACTAGCTAAGGATGGTCATTTAAGATAAACTCACCAGGTTTAAATTACTAGATGTGGGTTATGTCTAGCTAGCAAAGTAACTGTAAAGTCTTTTGGTAAGGCTTTGAGGGTAATGAATCCCTTGGAGCTCATTCACTCTAGTTATCTGGGGGCCCATGAATATAAAAGCACATCATGGAGTTATATACTGTTCGCAATATAGGCATATGTACCTATTGTCTCGCCGCTGTTAAGTACTTGATATGTTCAACTAGAATGAAAAGTTAGAACTCTTTGAACCAATTGAAATCGTGAATATCTCTTTGATGAAATAGATACCCACAATGTTAGCTTTCTTGTGGATGAGTTCCCAACTATTAGTAAAACCAAGAAGGATGTCGAATTATATGAGTTACATCAGAACATTTAACCATCTTCCAGTAAGGGGGAGGATTTGAATTCTATCCAAGTCACTGAAGATGGCACATTTTCCCCATCTGAAACGAACGGGGGAGACTTGTCTGCTCAGAAGAATGAGGTTTGTCCTCAATCTCCAATTCCTGAGGAAAGTCAACCTGAGAATGAAGTTTATCCTTAATCTCTTGTTCCTGAGTATGCAGTTAGTTCACGTATTTAGGATCCCATACCTATAAGGGATAGTGAGAGTGATTCTGCATAGCTCGGGTCCCACACCTCTTAGAGGAGGGGGTGGGATTCCTGACCTAGACAAATAAATAAAGAAGATCCCAAGATCTGATGGAATGAATGTAGAGAATTCCTCGAGGATATTCTAAGTCAAAGAAGAAATATTCCTATGCATTCCCTTGATAATTGAGAAGCCTACCTCTTTTCAATAGGTGATTGATTCACCAAATCACAAAGAGTATATGGATGCTATAAGGGATGGGATGGAACCAATTGCAAGAAACAAGGTTTGGGAACTCGTTGATCTTCCACCTCGATGTAAGTTTATTGGAAACAACTAGGTTTTCAAGATAAACCGTTGGGGGTGGTTTGATTGACAAAGTTCAAGGTCTGTCTAGTGGTAAAAGACTTTACCCAAATTGACAGCATAAAAGACAAAGAGACATTTTCGTATGTGGTGAGATTTGCCTCTATTCGCCTATTCTTAGCCCTGGTTACCCATTTGGACCTAGAGTTGTTTCAAATGGATGTAAAGATGATTTTCCTCAATCATAACCTTGAGAAAGAGATTTATATGCCAACCCATTGGTTTTGTATCAAAAGGCCTAGAGGACAAGGCGTGTTGTCTTAAAAGGTCCATATATGGCCTTAAGCAATCCTTCAAATCTTGATACTTTAGATTCCATAAAGTCATAACTTCATTTAGCTTATCTATGGTTTTAAAAGACCATTGTCTATGTCAAAAGATTGAAGCTACTAAAAAGTGATTGTCCTATGTCTTTGAGATGAAGGACATGGGTGAAGCTAGATATGTCCTAGGAGTGGAAATAATTCGAAACCGTCCAAAGAATCATACATCAAAAGATTTTTTAATGATTTCGGATGCATAATTTCGAACTTATAGTTACTCTAATTGAGAAGCGTCTAACCTTGAGTTTTGCACAATACCCTAAAACAGATGATGGAAGAGGGGCAATGAACAATGTTACTTATAGTAGTTTTGTAGGAAGCTTAATGTAAGTCATGTTATGTACATGGCCTGACATTTACTTTGCGGTTGGTCGTTGACAAAGTAACCTAGGACTTGCTGACAGGTCCGCCGTCAAAAGAATCATGTGCTACTTTCATGGTATTGCTGACTTAGTCCTTTACTATCAAGGTGGAGACCTCAAGTCGAGAGGATACTCAAATATCGATTAGGTGGTGATCCGGGTGAGTGTAGGTCAACCTTATAATATGTCTTTACCCTAGGTGGGAAAGCCACATTATGGTGCAATAAAAAGCAAAACTACACAACAATGTTAATTATGGAGGCCGATTGTGCTGCATGTTACCAGAGAGACAAAAGGCATTGCCATTGGGTATATATACACTAACAAGGTGATTGTTATTTTCTTAATTAAACCTATTCTTAGTGATGTGCTCAAAGCTCATTTGTTAAGTCTAGGAATTCATAATGTTTAGTGCTTGGATGTATCTTGTTATATAATAGACATTTCATAAATGAGCAAAGTGTTCATGATTTATTGTTGCATGTTAGGCATATTGAAATATCATAGGCTTCTAATTGGCCTAGTCACACAGGCAATCGCCCTAACACTTAAGTAGTGGGCAGGATGAAAATTTACTATATTAACACTAGGTGTGTGTAATATTAAATCATCATCATACTTGTGTTGTATGAATGGTAAGTTACAAAATCTATTAATCACCTAAGTAAGTCTAAGATGAGAGTTCTAAAATCGAATATGAAACATCGTGGTTTCATATTAAAGCCTTATAGCCGAATCTTGAGTGCCAAGATCAACATCAGGTATGTTGACCTAGTTTCTCAGGATGGTTTATCAAGTGAAAGCCAAGCTTATGATTCGCATGATAGAAGAATGACGCGCTCAGCTTAGTAGGAGCTATGCCATGACACACTCTCATACTGTGTGTGCTAAATGTCGACCTATTTGATGAGTGACAAGTGAGTTCCCTTTCATTGTCACTGTATGACCTCTATTGGCAATACTCTTTGACTTAGAATTATGATATGAAGTCAAAGCTTAATGTTGCTATCTTAATGTGTTTTCCAAGGGCTAAGATGTATATGTTCTAGTGGAACACATTAAGAAAGTAGCTATGCTAAGATGGACTACTTTTAATAGTTTAAGGAACAATAATTTTCCCATCAATGTATCGAACCCAGACGATTGTATTCAGTGTATAATCATTTGATATATTGATAGACATACATGGATAGTATATGCCGTTGGTGATGATTTAAATGATTTAGGGTATTGTTATCTTATAAAAGTATTATGTCGGTTAGATGGTGACTTGATACAACACTACTAGTTTGTTTTGATCACACGCTCCATTCGCAGTATGAAGCATGAGAAGATTTGTTGGCAGAGAGATATAGAATTTGAGGTTTATATGACTGAGTTGGAGCTGTTGAGAAAAGTAGCTGTTGCATTGATCCTCCTATTAATTGAGCAGCTACAAAATGGTTAATTATGTATTAATCATATCCATTAATTCCCTATTGATAGTTTCAACTAAATGCTACTATATTAGAGAGATCGGACCAGGGAATGATATAGAGCAACCCAAGCAAATAATTCTCTCTACTCTCTCCCTCACACTAATCTAGCCATCCACTGGGATTTGGGTTTGGGGATGTGAATTCAGCGGTTACTCTAGTAGCCCCCGATTGATTCTTCATACTAATTCATGGGCGATTCCTGAGCAACGAAATCATTCGTTTCTGCATCGCAAGGGCATGTCCTTAATTTTCCAACAGAAGCCGAAAGCACAACCGATAGGAAAGACCGAGAATGTAATAAGAAGCTAAGTTAAACATATGCCACACTATCTTGCCATGCACTGTCGATAACAACTCTTGCAGTAGTCTCAGCCATAAGGTGACAAACAAATTAAAACTATGTAGTATAGTCTATACTGATAACTTCATGCACATCACAATCATATATAACTTGTAAAATTTCAGGTATACTTGGTCCCACCAATAAGGAAATTGTTTACAAAACTAAACACACAACAAATCCTTTTGTCGAGATACTTTGGATCATTATTTAAACTATTCAATTTTATAAGTTCAAAGTTAATAAATTCTAACACCTTAGTTAATCCAGATGAAAGAACAACTTAGTTTAGGTCATTTACTTTTTTGTAATTATATGACATTTTGAATCACTAAACCTAATGATCTAATTGACCATGATCTAATTTGCACTAATTCAGCAAAAAATCTCAAAAATGCGCAGTATTCCGTTATAAAGGATATTTGGCAATTGGCAACGTAACATTGGAGTAGGACCCCGCACCAGTCAACAAAATTGCCCTTTCGAGGCTGATGTCTCAATGCACATCATCAGGACGCTTAAGGTCGTTATTTAAAGTCGTCCATCTTTCTATGTCTAGCGGTCAGTTGAATTCCAACGCCTCAATTAATCAATTTGAATGAGCAACTTAGTTTAGTGGAATTGGTTTTCTTTTCTTTTCTTTTATGGTATGTTTGACAATCATTTTTCAAGAATAATTTTCCATGTGAAATAATTTTTCATGTAAATGATTTTCAGCTCATAGTTTCAATTGTTTGGTAAAAGAAAAAATTAACTTTCTAGAAAATGAGTTTGATTAGCAAAAATTGAACAAAAAAACTAAAAATAATTTTTCTTGATTTTCGAACCATATACCAAAGAAATAGGCACAGAAAAGAGAAAGAGTGTGATCAAACCATATACCAAGGAAATAGGCACAGAAGAGAGGAAGAGTGTGAGAGTTCAAGAAACGTAAAATCAACTTATGCTCTATTCAAAGTGAAAATATGTTCCTTTATTCTAGGGAAAATGATTTTTTCCTGAAAATGACTTTTCCCTCTTTGTTTTACCAAATGCCGTAAAATATAAAAATTACTTTTCAGGAAAATGATTTTCACCCCTACTAAATACACCCTTAGTGATAGGGCATCTTGAACCACAATACTTAAGGGTCTAAGAATCATGATATATGTGATATCTGCAAATAAGTAAAATTAAAACTAATATCAAAATGATAATTATTTCATTGTAAATATTCTTAGGTGTGTGGCAATGTTGGATTTGGACAGGAATGTAGAAGCTAGCATTGTTCCCCACTTATCTTCGGTTGAACTGCACTCTACTCTTTCCAGTTGTCCAATGACAAACAATTAAGTGAACAAGTTTGCAAAACTAGTTTTTTTTTTTTTTCCTCTTTCTTGGAAGGATTTAGCAAAGTTGGAAGACTGACAAAATAAAATAAACTAATTGGGATGCATTGGACTCTAGGACCTAAATCTATCCGAAATCTCGAATATATATTTAATCACGACTGTACAAAGATAAGATGTTATTTGTAAAAAACGTTATGAGTTAAATAGTGAGGAAATGGAAGCATACTTACTAGGTAAAATAGGTTGGATGCCATTCAAGAAGGCAGGAATGGCCAAGAAGGGCATGAGAAGGGACATTGCTTGAAGGACCTCAGTATCATTCGTGAAAGCCACGCTGAGACCCTTCCGGAATGTGAGCACAATTTCAGTGAAAAGTGAAACCGCGCTTTTTACCGTGCTTGTGCTTGACAGTGAAAAGTGAAAACCGTACTTATTGCCGTGCTTGTGCTTTTGTCACTGTTAGCACGTGTTGAAAACATTGCCCCCCAGCTCATTACTCACTTGGATGCTGCATTTATTATTGACATTGTTAATCAACAAACCCCCCAAACCTCTTAGTGGGCGATTTAATTTGGCCACGACTTCTCGATGCTTTTGCTTTCCGAGAGGCATGTCAATTAAACCTGTCGAAAATTAACTCGATCCGAAAACTCGACCCAAATTCGCCCGAGAATTTTGGATTTTGAACACGATTTTCTCCACCTGAACCGAACCCGCACCCGCCCGTTTGACCCGAACATTATATCCTTAGTTTTTTATTTTTCTCTAATTTATCTTTTTTAACAATAATGGTTAGTCATTTTTATTGAGTATTTTGAAAAGACATTATAAAACTATTGCATCTATTTATAAATTAAACAATAATAACCTTATTTTTTCTTCTACATTCTCTGAAAATAAAACTGCACACAACTTTTAAATGAAAAAACGTTAAAAATAGGCATAAAATTGAATGAAATAATTATCTAATCTTTTTAACAAAGTTAATTTAAAAGAAGACAAGCATTAAAGATGCGAAAGTCATATCATTTATAGTTAGTAGAACAAATTTGTCTAATTTTTTTAAAATTAATTAATTTATAATAATTTAAATTTTTGATGCTATAATTGCAAGAAAATATCTTGTACTTCTTTTATTTAATTTTATTTGATTTTCGTTCTGACTAGTCTTGAACTATGATATTAACGGTAGACAAAAGACTAGCTGTATTCGTATTGGGGTTGGCCCATTAACAAAATTTTACCTGATTGGACATTGGTAGGTTAGTTAATAAAAATATTAAATCATTAAATAGGTTATCAGCGGTGAAACTGTTACAGCCCATTAAAATACTCTAAACGGGCTGCCCAATAACTGGTCGACCCACTATTAACCTTCTTTCAATATACGAGTCGATCTACCCAAAATCAAGTAGGGCTTAATTATTTACCTACCCACACAAGATGTTCATATATTATGACAAAATGTTTGACTATTTTAATATTCTTTTGAGAAATTACAATTATTATGCATTTTCATTAAATGCTGACAATTTTGAGTAATAAATATGCAGAATTTTTGATTCTAAAAAAAGAAAAATAACCCACAGAAAAGGCGTTCTAAATCCGTTGGGTTGATCCGAAATCCGTAAAACCGAAATACACCCGCCCGTATTTTACCCGAATTCGAAATACACCCGATTAGTATTTTACCCGAATTCGAATACACCCGATCCATATTTAACCTGCGCGCCTGAACTGACAGGTCTAATGTCAATATTTCTATCAAACAACAAAAAGAAGCATGTCAATAGTGACAGGAGATAAGAGTTATGGCATGACATTGATGCGGTTTTTTATTTTTATTTTTTTTGATTAATAATGAAGAGAATTAAGGGGCCTTCTAGTAGTAGGGCATCTCTTTTTAGGGTCTATTCTTTTTAATAGTAAATTCTAATTTATCAACTTCAATTTAGTTCAATTTATTTGAACTCACTTTAATAAAAAAATCAACTTTGGTCAATTTTAACCCACTTCAACCTATCTCCTTCAATATTTTTACAATTTATAAATTATTATCGAAAAATTAATTATATTTTCAACCAAAAAATATCAGTAGTAATTTTTATATAAACATATATATATATTTATATATATGCACACACACACATATATATATATATATATATATATATATATATATATATATATATATATACGTGTAGGAATTTTGTCAATGGATACATTAAAAACTATCATAAATAATTTTTTTGATGTAATACGTCATAAACAATTTAAAAGTTGTTAACATATTAACATTTACAACAAGACTTTATTAAATTGTTAAAAGAATTTTTTTTGATCAGAAAGGTAAGTAGTACAAATTAGGAAATCCTTCTCTCAAGGTCTAGAATGCTTGGCTTATAAATGGATATCTCAAGGTATTGATAACAAGGAATTAATTAAACGAGCATACTGATCCACTGTTCATAGAGGATATGACTAAGGTCCCTATGCGGGACCACATCCCACACACTTGTGGAATGAAGAGAATAATAACATTCTTGCTATTATGTAAATAAGTAGTAATCTCTTGTAATTACACTTAAATTTCCTACAGTGTATGAATGTGCCTATACACTACTTGAATGAGGATTTGATTATCATCTTCAACGTGAATATCAGTGAACCCGACTTGGGCTGCCACTTTGATTCACGTTGCACATGACAGTTGCTTCTGCTGCTAAAACTGATATTGCTCCTGGATTAAATGATGCTAATTGTATGAAATCGTCCTTTCCAATCGCGAATGATGAATCCTCCTGCTGCTCCTTGAGAGTTTTTAGATCTATTTAAATTGATTTTGATGAATCCTCCTTGTGGTTTCTTCCATACTATCCATTGTGTCTTCTTTCGGTTGCCAGCTGGTAGGTATGAGTTGGATGGAAAGAGTGTTTGTGTGAGTTTATGTCTTATGCACCATACTTCACTTGCTCATTTTGTTCTTAGTAGTGTAATAATCGAATTAGATATTTCATTATGAAATATCCTATTATTCCTTGTTTTTCAAATACTCCATATGAGTGCTATAATTCTATCCACCTTAATGGGTAGATAGGAATGTTTGAGATGAGCTAACTAGCTTTGTACCATAGTTTTGGGGTTGTTTGGCAAATTTACCTCAACCTAATAATGGGTGCTTGTTGTTTGTCAAACTAATTGAGCAATACGACACCCCAAAAAGTGATGTTTTGTATCTTCAATTTTTTCACTACAGTGAAGGCAAAGTGGTTCAATATCCAATCCTCTAAAGATGGGCTTTCCCTAACTAGGGAGGGATGCATGGCATAACTACTAAAGCAAAATTTGTAATTTAGGCATAATGTCTAATTTTCATATCCAATTAAATTCCTATGGTTGGGATTTTTCAACATTCATACCATAAGTAGCCTAAGTGATTGATTTAGTGGAAAATTCTTTACTTCTAAAGGGGCACCAACAAATAGAGTTAGAAAAAGGATTGAACGCAATAGGTCTCACTAAATATTTTTATGGAAGGAATCTTAACTAAACTTTTTAATATAATGACATCCTATTCATTGTTAGGCGAGATAACTTGCGAGACTCTAACTAAGGTGTCAATACAGGATGTGTCGCGTAATTCCATCAGGTCAACAAGACTTTCATTATCGGACCAATTATCTAACAGAAATTAATAAGACTGCCATCTCCAACTTTCCAACAAATTCCTCTACCAAATCGTCGTCGATTTTTCAGAATACATTTCCATGCCAAGAGTCCAATTGTCTAGGCTTAATTGTAAAAAAATGTTCATTGATAGAATATTTGGCCATCATTTGTGCTGTCCAGATGCTTTTTTCATTAAAAAGTCTCCAAGTCAACTTACTTAAAAAAGGACTGTTGACCGCCTACGTCTTTCGTAGGCCGAGGCCAGCTGCCTTTTTCGGTTGACAAATTTTATCACAAGAGACCATTGGTAGCCCTTTGTCAATGTTTGATTTCTTCCAGGAGAAATCTTGGCTTATTTTGTCAATTTTCTTGCTTGCAGAACTGGGAAGCTGGAAGAACTCCATTGTATGTGCTGGCATGGACTCTAAATTTGTCTAAATTAAGGCTACTCTACCTACTTTAGGACTGTTTCTTACTTTCCACATTTGAAGTTTTTTAGCAGTTTTGTTGACTAATTCTTAAAAAGTTTCTACCTTTGGTCGTCCCTTAAAAACTAGGCATCCCATGTACTTACCAAGATTATCTTGGTATATTATATTAAAAATAGAGGCTACAACATGATGATCATGCATAGTTGCATTTCGTGAAAAGGTAAGGGAAGATTTCTGAACATTAATGAATTGGCCTGAGTTATGAAAAAAAGCGATTGAGTAAGGTATTCAATTTCTGGCATGATTCAAGGTTTGTCCTGCTAAGTAGTAGATGTTGGGAATGTCACACATGAGTAAAGAAGTCCCACATCGGGAGTTTGAGAAGAAGAGTCATGGTATATAAGTCAAGTGGGCTACTCCTCCTATTGCCAATTGGTTTTAGGATAGAACCTCACTTGGACTTATTACCATGGACCTTGGTTGAAGTGGACTCCTTCCTCAGATCTCCCCAACAAGTGGTATTAGAGCCGATGGTGCGTTCGGCTAGGTGACAAAGGTGTGGCATAGTGGACCCCATGAATGAACTTGGTGAAATGACACGCACGTGTTGATCGAGCGGTAATACGTGTGCTGCAGCGTGGCTCGGTGGTGTGGATAAGCTCTTGATGGTGGTGGCTTGATACCTTGGTAAAGGCTTCTACTCAAGGGGGAGCTTATGCATTGATCTGGTGTGAAAGAGACTCATGTGTGAGCGGAAGATTGTTGGAAATGTCACACATGAGTAAAGAAGACCCACATCAGGAGTTTGAGAAGAAGAGTTATGGTATATAAGTCAAGTGAGCTACTCCTCCTATTGCCAATTGGGTTTAGGATGGAACCTCACTTGGACTTGTTACCATGGACTTTGGTTGAAGTGGACTCCTTTCTTGGATCTCCCCAACAGTAGACTTTCATTTACGAATAAGAGGCATGGTAATTTGTTCACTCCAGGTGCGATTTTGAAACCAATAGCACTTTTTTTGGTTTTTTTTGCTCTGCCCGAGTTGTCGTGTTAGTTCTTCCATACAGATAAGGAAAAAAGATAAGGTGACAGTGGGTGACCTTGGCATATTTCCCTAGATGGTGTAAAGAAACTAGATACTTCATTGTTTACAATAATTGAATGAGACACTGTAGTAACGTATTGCTGGATCCAGGAAATCCATTTTGGATGGAATCCTAGTTGTTTGAGACCTTCAAATAGAAGTTTCCGCTCGACTCTATCATAGGTTTTTTCCATATCGAGCTTGAGTGCAACCCAAGATGGTTTCCCTTTCATTGAGTTAAATATGTTCATTATCTCATATGTTAATAATATATTGTCATGAATGGGCTGCTATGGTACAAAAGCACTTTGGACTAGATCAATAATTTTCCCGAGCAGTGGACACATTCTGTTTACCAAAATTTTAGCAATAATCTTATACAAGTATTGCATAAACTGATTGGATGGAATTGCGTTGTTGACGTTGGGTTGGCAATTCTTCGAATTAGAACAATGAGCTTGTGGTTGATTTGCTTTAAAAGTTTGCCATGAAGAAAGAATGAATTTACAGCATGGCAGACCTCTTTATAAATTACATACCAATAATCTTAGAAAAAAGTTGCACAAACCCATCAGAGCTTGGAGCCTTGAACTAATCAATTTGAAAAACTGCATCCTTAATTTCAGAGCCGTCAATAGGCTTAACTAGACTATCTTTATCTTCATGAGTCAACAACTCCAACAAGTCGACATTAATGATAGAATCACCATTCGTTGATTTAAAGCGTGTGGTAAATTCTTGCACAAATAGGTTCTGAATATGGGTGGCATCATCCACCAAACTCCCGATGCTTCTTTGTTTCTGGCAATAGTGGATTGTACTTTCCTGGCTTTCATCAACTGATGGAAAGAACGGGAGTTTCTGTTGCCATTCACTAACCATTCCTTTCACACCATTTCCCCCCAATATTTCTAGTTAAACAAATGCGATTTCTCATGTTGGTTAAGAATTCTATAATGCCAATTGTTAAGACAAGCATTGTTAGGCTAAGATATAAGTTTCTATTCAATTTGCATTAAAATTTGCCAGTATTTCTTTCAAGTTTTTGTTTAAAATCACCAAGTGCATGTTTACTCTAGGATTTGAGATCCAGCTGATTTTCTTCAGCTTATGTGCAAAACACTACATTGCTGTGCCTGATAACGACATTTTCTAATTTTTTTAACAAGATAATGTATATCCTATTACTAGGCCCATGAATTGTAACGCTCCAAAATGCATATGTTTTGTTGTTTTCATTCTCTCTAATAAATCTTTTAATTAGGACTAATAAACTCGATCATAAGGGCGTTACTGTCCTCCAAAAAGGACAAGGTTTGAAGTATGTGTACTAGAAATAACATAATTAGGCATATCTTCAATTATACACATGAACACATGATCTAACCACATACAATCAACTGTTAACTAACATAAGGTTTATACACCATAGTAAAGCAATCCACCATAATGTTTACACCTCCATCCACTGAAGACTTCAAAATATAGCTCCAAAAATGTGTATGTAATATGTCACTGTTGATCTATCCAAATTGATTGGGCGCCCGCTTTACAATTCAATTTAAGTTAAAACAGTGAATGAGATGATCTCTGTATAAATTGGTTAGGCGCCCTAAAAAAAACATGAAACAATTTCGAACTGTGATCCGAAATTCAATACATATATTCCTGTATTGTTAAATGATCTCTGCATAAATTGGTTGGGCGCCCGCTTTACAATTCAATTTAAGTTAAAATAGTGAATGAGATGAATGTAAAATTGCACTGCTAGTTATTATCTGATAGCGAACCCTTTGTAATTGTTATGATCTATGCATAGGTGTACACCTGTCAAGCCGATCGAGGGACCTGGCCTGAAGCCGCGGGGGTCATTGAAGGGCAATGGCTTATAACTGATAATTGATGGGGTCAATAATTATGTGATAAATCACTGATTAAACTGAATTATTGATATACTTACCAAAAAATTATAATTTTAGTAAATACATTCTGATTTCTAAAGATATATGCAATGAGCATACCTGAAGTCTTTAAAATGCAATTTCACTTAATAATACTTATCCACAATGGAAACGATAGACTAGGCCCCGTTTCTGTTTAAAAAATATAATTATAGGTAAGTGCAGTTAGTAAACAACATTCAATCCCATAGTTTGTAACTTTAATGAAAATTGATTAATTAAAAAGGGCATCCACAATTCAAACAATTCAATAGTTAGACTGAGACACTAGATTCCAATCGTGATTTTGGCAGAAACTACAGGAGGCGTTCAAGGCACTGTTATACTTCAGTATAGCCTTTCACCCAGCCACGGATGGGCTGACTGAGAGACTATTCAAACCCTGGAGGATATGCTGTGAGCATGTGTTTTGGACTTCAAACAAGCTTAGGACGAGCAGTTAGCACTGATCGAGTTTTCCTATAGGAACCGTTACCATGCCAGCATCAGGATGACCCCGTACGAAGCACTATATGGTCGACGGTGCAGAACTTCATTGTGTTGGTAGGAGATTGACAACGCACTGACCATTGGACCTGAACTAATCCAGGTAACTACCCAGAAGGTCAGAATAATCCAAAAACGAATGAAAGCGGCCCAGAGTCGACCAAAGAGCTATGGGGATCGAAGGCGTAGACCTTTGGAGTTTGAAGTGGGAGACCTAGGTTTCTTTCGGGTGTTTACAACCAAGGGCATCATGAGATTTGGCGTGATGGGCAAGCTTAGCCCCGGATATATCGGGCCGTACCCCATCATTTAACGAATCGGGGAGGTAGCCTATTGTTTGGAAATACCACCTGAGCTACCTAGAGTGCACAACGTCTTCTATGTGTCACAGCTGCACAAGTATGTTCTTGACCCATCCCATGTTATCACGCTGGATCCCATACAACTGAGAGAAGATTTGTCTCACGAGGAACAACCGGTTCGCATTCTAGGCTGAAGGGAAAAACAGCTTTGTAGGAAGACAGTGCCCCTAGCAAAAGCTACATGGGCAAATACCCCCACCTATTTAAATGAGCAGTGCGTGTGCAGTTTTGATGACGAAACTTCTTTCAAGGGGGGTAGAATGTAAAACCCCGAAGATTTTTTATATATCTTTATATTTTTATTATGTTATTTATAATTGTTACGATATTGGTCGATCTAGTATGCTTGAGCTCGTAGTATTTTATTTTTTTTAATTTTGGCGGAATAGTTGAGGGCTAGTAGAGCAGTCCAAGTCAGGTGGTGTTAAAATAAAGGGCAGCCGGGTGCACAAGCATCCCGCGTTCACGCAGGGTCCGGGGAAGGGCCAAAATAAATTAAAAAAAGAGAAAAAAGGGAAAAAGGAGTCGTGCAAGAGAAGGCAAGGAAGGGAGGGGGAAAACCCTAATGTTCTACATTTTCCCCTCTCTCTTCCTCTCCTCACTCTCTCCCCCACACCCCTCTCTCACTCGGCCTCTCTCTCTCTCTCTCTCTCTCTCTCTCTCACGGGTGTGCACGAGCCGCCACCCTAGTGCCGCGGCATTGCCCTCATCGCTCTCTTCCACCCTCTTCCTTTGGTTCGGTGAGTGTAAAACTTCTTGAAATTTTAGCATGTATGTTAGTGGTTAACTAAAATTCTTAGTAAAAACTCCATATTTTGACCTTTGAATCGCATTTTTACTCACCATCCTTGAAAAACCAGAGTGAAGCACTTGGTGGAACGACACAATCTAAAGTTCTCTCCTTCGTTTGCGAATCGTTTTAAGGTAAAAGACTCACCCTTTCTGTATGACTTGGATTGTTTGACAATTAGGAATAGCGGAATTTTAGGTGAACACATCATATGCATGTCAGGGAAGAGATTCAAATTGAAATTTATTAAAAACGAGCGTAAAGGTTATAGCACAAACACTGTTCTATATACCAAGAATTGGGGCTGACTTTATGGATTTACTGGTACCTTTTGGGATTCTAAAAATTATAAAGAAATTGGGGAAGGTAGATATATGTGTCTTGTGATTGGAAAATTTTGAATTTCATGAATCGGGATTAAAACGAGAAAGTTATGGCCAAAATACCAGAACTCCACAAAACTGTCTGTAGCTGGGACAGTTTAAAAAATTGTTGATATTCGAACCAGTTAGACTTTGATTCTATCAAGGGTCATAAAAGGAAAGTTATAGTTCACAATTTGGCTTTCCAAATTAGGCTTAATCATAAAAGTTTGGTATCGGGAGTGAAAGTTATGGCCCGTGAAAAATGAGGGAAAA
The DNA here is from genome assembly GCA_029747015.1 of Carnegiea gigantea. Classification (NCBI taxonomy): domain Eukaryota; kingdom Viridiplantae; phylum Streptophyta; class Magnoliopsida; order Caryophyllales; family Cactaceae; genus Carnegiea; species Carnegiea gigantea. The sequence goes on from JAKOGI010001500.1 coordinate 118,146, forward strand.
ATCTGAAAATAAATTAGGCTGTGAGAGGTAGTAATATGTGTGGAGTTTTAATATTTATAACTTCCTAAAAATTTATTTGATTGTTGGATTTGGTCGTTGAGCGTAAGAGGAAGCTCAAGAAGAATTATTTGGGTCTACTAGGATTATAGAGAGTCAGGCTAAGAGTTGGCACTAACGGACCACTATTATGGGTAATTGTGTTTAGGTCAAACTAGCGTTCCAAGCTCAAGCTTAGGCGGTGTAATCTAGTATGTAACAATCATGCCCTAACTCCCCTAAATATCCTTTGGAAAATGTGTCCGATGAGTATGCTTGAAAGGTGTTTAAATGTGTTTGAATTGATGTTCGGGGGATCTTTCCCATGTAAATGTGTGAGGAGGTTATTCTACGGTTTTTACTGAAACAATTGTCCATCTAGTAATTACATGGATTTATCTTCAATGTTTTCATTGCAAAAATAATAGTGAAATGTTTCTGGATCAGAATGGATCGGGTTGAATTATATTCTGGTTAAAGATCGATGTTAATTGTGAATGTATAAGTGTCTGAATGAATAGATGGGACTAAGTGGTTATGCTCCTTTTGTGTTTGAAGGTCATTAGCCTTCCTCAAGTAAAAGTGTATGCATGTGAATGACCACGTGCCACCTTGTGGATGGACATGGGCCAGGTTATCGGTAATCGTCCAAATTGATGGTAGGCTAGATTAAGGTTAAGCGATTGCGTTAAACACAAATGCAGGCCGTGAGACCCCGTGAAATCATTTGCCCTTTTTATCCTAAAATTGAATAAGTGGGACTTGAATTGTTACATGTTAATGTTAAGAATGCGTAAGTACTTTAGACTGCTTGTGTTTGTCCCCCACCCCTAAAATGATTTGAAATGAATTTGTGTGCATGTTTTGATTGTTAGAAGTGGTTGTTAGCGAGTTTATCTCACTTTTCCAAATGTTTTGTTTTTAGGCGATGTGCATGAGCAGGGGGATGGGAACCTAAATTAGAGCAAGGCCTCGTTACCTAAGATTTAGTTGAAATGAATTAGTTTCAGATTAAATTTGTTTTAGAGATTGTTATTCAGTTTTGACATTGTTGTATTTGTCATCAGGACTCGAGCTTATGCCTTAATTTGAGATTAAACTATGCATTAATGTTTTGGTTGATACTTAGCGTGGTATTTCCAAAAAGGAAATACGGCGGTAATACCCTATTTAGGTTTTCCGCTGCCATGTAGGTTAATATTAGTAAATAAAATGGGATTAGAAAGTCAGGGTGTTACAAAGCTTCTATACACAATCAAAATTATTAAACTCACTAAACTTTGTAATTTCTTTGCAATATCTATAATTATTTAGAAACACCTGATAATATCTCCAAATCTTATGATTTAGTTCTTCCCTCATATTACCGTTTCAAGGTCTACTTTAGAAAATTTATATCTTTCACTCTGACCTCAAATTGAGCCCTCAAACCCCAATATGAACAGTTTAAGATATCCCACAACACTTTCATTCATAATGGAAAACCCACTTACCACCACACGATCTCTAAAATTGAGCTTAAAAAAAAAACCGTGCACAGCTCCAGTATATTCTATGTAGTCTCTGTAAATAGGTCATAACATTGTCCATAAAACTTAGAATTAAGTAATTATAGAGACCATTGAAAGCCAATTCATTGAGCTATTAACCCACCAAAAATCATAATTTTTGGACACAGAGATTGTTATCAGTTTATTCCCAAAGCTGCCTGTTGTTTTTGGGTCTGTTTCCCAGCTCTAAATGCCCCCTTTTTTTCACGTAACACTCAAATACTCCCATGAACTCACTTATTTGCATTAATAATTCAAACAACCTCTTTCGACCACTTATGGGATTTTTTATAATCCACTGATGTTGACAAAACTCACATAACATTATTCTTTTAAGTCAATAACACATCCAACCTCCAAATTTCACCTAATTCAATCTAAATAACATGCTTGATTCAAAATCCAATTAAACCATGCATGGATGTAAAACGCTAAAGCATGCTCAATTGAATTTTACATCCAAAATCATCTTACACCACCATACTTACTCTTTATACTAAAGATTGAAAGATTAGAACACAACACCCAAAATTCATCAACCTTATACATAAAGCTTACATGATCATGCTGGATTCAACTTTACACATGACTTACACACTTTCATAATCAACCGAACTCAATAAAACATCAGATTCACACTTATTTTTATCAAGGTAGCATGATCGATAAACAACTCCATCATAAAATCCCAAAATTAAACAAGATTAGAATTAGGATTTACCTCATTTGAGATCAAGTATAGAGAGATGGAGGTGGTGTTTGGAGCTTGTGAAAGTTGTGGATGGTGGCTGGTGGCTGATGGGGTGGTGGCTGGTGACTGATGGTGGCTGGCGACAGTAGGTGGTAGTGGTGGGGGCAGGAAGGGCTAGCTGGGGGGTGGAGAGAGAGGAAGAAGAAGAAAACTTGGTGTTTTTACTTAGCCGAAAATGATTCTAAGCTAGATACAATTACTTCGCTAAGTTTTATCCTTCCCAAAATATCTTTTTGCTAATGAAATTAGGTACAAATAATGGTGAATAACTTAATTTAATTGCACCAAAATTTTTGGGCCACAATTGATCCTAAAATGAATTAGGTTATAATTTGGGCCCAAATAAATTAGGCCAAACTTAATGAATTTGGGTCCAAATTTTTGCATCATTACAGATTAAATTTTTGTAACATTTTGAAAAATAATTTATCGCTTAATCATATTTACTGGGGCATACTATCGATTTACCCAAAATTGTTATGTTAAGTGAAACTCAAATTACAAAGTGGGGTTCAAAATGAATTCTCCCAACCAAGATGATTAAACCAGATAAATAAATGTGGGAAATTAATAACATGACTTAATTAAATAAATAAACATATTTTAGGGTCGGGCTATTACATGAGTGTTGGTATCTGAAGTTTGTTCCCCTTCTACGGGCGTGGACAGATTCCATATTTAGATAAACATGAGAATGGTAAGAACAGGTGAAAGGGCCATTTGTTAAAATATAATTAGGAAAGGTTTGAAGCTAGTCATCCCAAAATATAATTTTGTTCAATTTTTTGTAAATAAGTTTACCATGTAAAAGTTTTTTCTAGGAAAAGACTCCACGCTGTGCATTAGCATCATGACCCTTACAACATACAAGGAATTCGCTCAATCTATGACACTTAGATGGGCCAGTTGTGTGGCCCCAACCTTTTCAGAGGTGTGTAACATCTCGTTAAAATCTCCGAGTACACACCAAGGTAAGTAAATAATATCGTTAAACTGACTACGATGATTCCAAAAATCACTCTTTTCATGAGTTTGTGTCGTTGCATAGACTGCGGAGAATACACATTTTTCAGTAGTGGACTTTTCAAGCATAGTGCAATGAATGGCTCATGCCTCTTTTGCCAGAACATTAACCTCCACATTGTTTGTATCCCATATTAATCATATACCCCCCACGTGGTTTGGGGGTGAAGGTGAAATGCCATTGTAGTTATGAAATCCTAGTGATTTAACAATACATTGTGTGTTTTGTTCATTAATCATTTTCTTAGTGAGAATCAAAATGTCGGGATTGATTGTTCGGCTAATAAATCTGATCTCTAATTGAAGTTGTGCTTTTTTTTCCTCCTTCTATATTCCAAATTATCATTAAATCAGTTTGTTGATGCCACGTGTTTCCATACTGATTCGGGATGCGTAGAATTTGCTACAATGGGTAACGACAACCATGTGCAAGATCATCCAATTCAAATAAAGGCTTGCCTAAAAAGGTAATCCATTAAAAACGCTACACAACAAGATGCCCTATATTGAACATCAATGAGAGACTGCTGAGCACTATTAGACATTTTTTCGAACTTTGCAGGCCAGCATTGTTTACTAAAATATACAATCCGAGAATCCGTGCACATGGAGAGCGTCATAGAAGAAAGCATAATATGTGTTTGATGATCTGAAAGATTAGTCAGATAAATGGCCTTGGGAACAAGCAAAGTTGCTTTTTTCCTCTTACCAACACAATTTTAATAAAATAATGTGTGCCGTCTACCATGAGAAGGGGAAGGAGAGGGATAGAAATACAATGGGTAGGGTCAAGTCTAATGATAAATGACAAGCAATAGTAACCATCGTCCAATGAACAAATTCTACCAAGGAATCCATGTACTTGGCTGTACTTGAAGAAGTATTGATCTAGATAAACCACGTAATAAGCACCCTGCTAAAAAACTCAAGTAGTAACTTGAAAATTTTCAGAACATGCTTGCCATGACTGGAGGGGAGGGACAGGTCATATGACCTTGGGGGCCATGTCCTGGATCCATCAAAAAGCAACCAAAAAAAAAAAAAAACCCCAAAAAGTGCATAGCTTGATTAGAATAAAGGCAAAAGTATCTCGAGATAAATGAGGCTAGTGAAGAGAAGACCAGCAAAGAGCAACACAGGGCTGCACCTATGATACCAAATATGCAATTCTTATTTGATATAAATAGCAGGGAACAAAAGGTTGGTCCTTCCCTAAAGCTAGAAACACCACCAGCTAAAGAAGTATTTATGATATGATAGTGTACAAAGGCAAATCCAATGTGACATGTAAAAAAATTGACATAGTTAGGGATTCAGAACTAAGTTCAGAAAAAGTGTCACAGTCTCAAGTAATGGCAACAGAATACTATGATCATCCTTGACTATAATGCATAATAGGCTAAACCTACAAACCTCTAGTCACCTACGGGTCCAAGCCCTGGCATCATAGACATGTAGCAAAGCAAGATAACCATTAGCCTTTAAGAAAAAATAACAATCAGAAACTAATCTATATGGTGTGTTGCTCGAGTAGAAAGCCATACACCTCATGTGCTAGCTCCACCCTAGAAGGGGTTGGCAAGCAATAACATAACTAACTACGTATGAAAACCAAATCCAAACCACAATAAAGATAAAGAAAGGATTCATTAACCATAAAACATGTAAAGTACAATAGCATAACAGCCTGTACACAGCATGACCTGGATTGCAACTTGGGAGAAAAACCTTAGAGCAACTAGCCACAATAGTCTGCTCAACTACAACCAAAAAGCTATATACACAAAATATAGCTAGGGTAAAAGTACCACAACCAAAAGCCAAAAACCAAGGCATCTGACAATAAGGAGCATAATCCCAATCCCCAAAGAAAAGCAGGCTGCCAATCATCATGAAGACTTAGTTGAATGAGTAAGAGGAGCATTCATCCCCCTCCTCAATCTTGCTTTTCTTAGAAGATTCAGTAGAATTCACATAATCATTAAGACCTTTTAGCTCAAGGAACATATCATTTCCTTTATCCTCAGAGTCCATTGTATGATCATAGTCTTAAGAGCCATTTTCTCTCTCTTGGTTAGGAGAAAACACCTTGTCAAGGGGGGATTAGGGCTCAAAACTTGAGTAGCTTTCAAAGTGGTAGTGCTAAACAAGGTAGAAAAGTGCTGAGGGGAAGATCTCATGAGGCAGAAGGGAGGGGTAGACTGAAGTAGGGTTCACCATTGGGATGCCCTCAATAATTGGTCCATTAGTGCTAGGAGCATCCTAGGTAGGATCATCATCAACCAATATAACATTTCCTTTATCTTTAGGCTGGGTTCGATCATCATAAGGGTTAGAAGGAGGGGGAGATTGTTGTGTAGACTTACGTTCGGGGATTCTAATACCACTACTAGCAGGGTGGGTGCTTCGAGAGGTGGAGGAGTATCTCCCTCTTTTTTGGGGGGGAAGACTCTAATCCACTTCTCTCTAGACTCCCGAGCCCTACTAGAAAAGGCGTCTTGAGAGGATTTGGGATCATCAAGATTGTACACTTGAAATTTCAACCATGATCTCAATCTTTGGGACAGAGTGGCTGCAAGAGCAGCATTCAATAGTGTGAGTGGGACTTCAAAGTGCATAGACTTCGTGGAGACCATTATAGATCAATGGGATATGCAGTTTTCGATTAGGGTTAGGGATCATAAGAGTATTAGGTAAAGCACCAGTTACATCTATATTAACACAAACTCTACCAAACCGACCTTTTTGTCAAAGGAGGTTGTGGTGATCCACCCTCACAACTTCCCCAACAACATAAAGGATGCTAGTAAGGGCTTCCTGGGTCCATAATTCCCAGGTAAGCAAGGAATTCATACCCATTGATCAATACGACCAATGGATGCAATCTATAAATTTACTAAATTTTAGTTACTTTTTAAACTATGATAAATATTATCCTTGGAATCAGCCTCTCTACTGGCAGGATTACTGACAGAGGTAAGGTTGCCTACATCTAGATTTCTCCAGACCCCACGAAAGCGGGACCCACACTTAGAGCTGCCGTTGTTTAAACTATGGTAAATATTATGTCAAAAACTAAACCAAAAACAAGTTACTTTTACTCTTTTACATTAACCAACTTTTATCCATCATAGCAAAATAAATATTTCAACTTCTTCCAGCTTCAATCCACCTCAACTAAAAATATCAACTTCAATCAACTTTATCCCACTTCTAACAATTTTAACCAACTTCATCCCCAGTAAAAAGAATAGGCCCTTAATCTTGAAGTTTAAGAGGTTAGTTTTTATGTAAGACATCTTTTAATATAAGTGAGTTTTCTCTGTCTTTTAACCTTCAACTTCTAACATAGGCCAAGTTCTAAGCTAAGAAAACCCATGTTAACCGTAAAAAAAATAAACAAAAAAGATGTTAGTTTGGAGAGGTTCATGCTGGCATGTAAACATAAGTTACCACATTGCTTGCAGTGTGCTACCCAGGTTAGGTAACAAAACACAATTTGTTGTCATTTCGAACATACTTAAAAGAGTGTTCTAAGAGATCTATGATAAAGATTCCAAATAGGAAAATGTCAACAAATGTTTACTTTAATTAAATTAGATGCAAGATCGTATGATACAAATAATATGTTTCCTGATATATAGTAAGACTATAACTAATAATTAGGCATGGCAAATAGGATGGATCTACATGTTTATGCCGTAAAAATTCTGATGAAAATGGATCTAAATTCACATTTTTTGGGTTGGGTGCAATTAAGATACTAGACATGTTCTTTTCGACTTATGATAAGTACTTATTAATACCTATTGCTGAAACATGATGAATCATATTAAAATATGATGAAACATGTTGAATTATATTGAAACATGCTGAAATAGGTTGAATTATGCTAAAACATACTGAATGGTGCTGATTGAGTTTGTATAATTAGGGGGTAAATGTAATTAACTATGGAATTATGTTTATGCAGTTGTGCAACTATTGTATATATTCAAAATAAGCAGCCATGAATAGATAATTATTTATGTTGTGGTAGAATATGATCATTTATTGTTTATGTTGTGGTAGAATATGATCATTTTCCATTGAGTTGTGTGCTATAATATGGTTGTTGTAAAATAAACTTTAATTGACTTTTTGCAATTGCATGCATGTACAATATACAAGTAATATATGAATATATGTTTAGTTTGAGTTGTTGTTATTAACACAATAATTTCATGTGCCCTTAGCAATGGATTGCAAAATTAATTTAATTTTGAATATAATTATAATTAGAAATACATATAACACACATTTTTGAACTGCCTTTAATAGAGTAGAAGTCGACATTACCGATAGATGGTGCAGTCAATCGTGGAGGTTGTGTTCTCTGTAATAAAATAATTTTAATTCATTAGTGTGTTGTTAAGAGAAGAACAAGATAGGGTAATTTTCTTTAATCAGAGGATAGGTTAAAAATTAGACATGATAACATATTAAACATAAAAATTGGTAGTGAAATTATTAGTTTATGATTAGCAATATTTTAACATTCTTAAAATAAGTGTGCAATTTTCACATAATTTATGACAAGTCTATGTATTTATATAACATAATAATTGATCAAATAACATGCATTTTATTAATATAGTAATATTAATACTTTTAAAATTATACTTGAAAGTGTGAAGCCTTTTATTTCGTTATATAATGTAAATTTTTTACAGTTTTAAACAATTTTTACGATAATAATAAAAGCCTATTTATATTATTAGCAAAATAATTTGATAAAGAATAGGTGATTTAGATTTAACCACAATCTAATCAATTATGTACTTTCACAAGCGTTGAATTATGCTAAATTGTACTGGATTGTGGTGAATGATGCTGAATTTATCAAGGGAACTATTTTTGATCCATTTTAGGTCATTTTTTCTTGCAATTGATTTATGCCTTCTGTTAATAATAAAGTTCTAAGCAAAAGCCCTACGTCGCGGCGATATTGCGCATATTTTCAGCAATTAGAACTTGATTTTGGGGTCAAATTTTGCCAATTGTTTCACATTTAATTATCTAGATCAATCCTAGAACATGTTTAGGATGAATTTCAGTAATTGAATTGGATCAATTTGAACAAAATAGTATGTTTTGATGCCGAGTTACTCGACCGGTCGAGAGGGCCCTTTTCGCCTTGCTTTAGGTCACGGCAGGGCTAAAAATGTGGCGGAGCCTCATCACGTGCATGACACATGACTGCCGGAATTCGGTTCCTTTTTTATTTTAAAAAACAATTTTTGAAATTTTGGGCATATAGCTGACTAGAAGGGTTGATCAGTAGAGTTGACCATGGGGTTGACTAAGCATAAAGTTTTTAGGAAAGCATGTGGCTTATGCATTTATATAATTTGATTGAAATTTCTTGTGAGATTTTTCCAATATTCTCTTTTTGTGAGTATATATTACTTGATATTCTTTTTTTTAGACGGAAATATTTTGTGATTCTTAAAGAATCTTTTATTTTGGGCATATTTCATTCTTATTGAATTTCATGACAAATAGGAGCGTGTTAATTCAATATCATTGAGATTATTTTGAGTGAAAATATTATGAAATCTCTATGATAATTAGCTCAATTGTTTTCAATTGAATTTCATGCTATATGTAATAAGTATATATATGCTTGATTGAAATTCATGAAATATTATGTTACATATTAAGAATATGTTTCATATGTTGCATATATAAAATTTACATATGTACCCTCCCTAAATAAGTTAGGTGAGAGGACATTGAAATTTCTCAAGATATGTTTTTGAGAATTTTGTTTTGCAAATTATGCCTAAAATGATTAAATTCTTTTTCATATATCTATGAATATATGTCAAACTTTCTTGAAATATTGTTGACATTGGCATATCTTCTTTAACTAGGAATTTGAGAATTTCTATTAGAATATTTCAATATGTAAGTGTTCTGGTAACCTGAAATGAAATGACAAAGTTAATTACATAAAAACATTCATTCCTATGACGATGATTGGGAACTATATGTGAACTTTTGACTGTAGGGTCTTTGTTTGTGTATATTAACTCTTCCGGTTATTACCAAGTTAATGGATAAGTGTATGCCAAAATATTGGACATACGTGTGCTTTTGTACTTATTGTAAAACTTTCATGTTTAACTTGCATCACGTCAGCTGCTGTAATTGTTAGACTTAGGTCCCTTACTATTAGGTTTGAAAATTATAAAAAGAGCCCATATGTCTCCATGAGCGAGCATTTGAGGCACATGTCAAACATGATTAGCGAATTGACTGAAAAAGGCTATGAATTGATCGATGAGCAGCAAGTTCATGTAATGATCCGTTCCTTACCTAGTGATTAGGGCCACATTAGGATGGTCCTGTCTCGAACTAAGTGTATCCTTACTTTCAAAGACATTAGGTGACAACTTGAGTTAGAGGAGGATCGGCGAAGGGCTGTTGAAATGACAGGTGCAAAAGTGCACATGTCAACCCCTAATTCAAGAAATGGTTCTAAAAGAAAGGATCAAGGGAACTGGATTGGCAAGGTTCAATCAAATGAGGAACTTGACATGTCTAACAAGGAAAAGAAAAATGTGCAAGGAACAAAGATTTAATACAAGCTAAGTGCCTCAATTGTGACCAAATAGGTCACCACGCTCATGATTGTACTGAGCCCAAGAAGGTATTTAGCAATATCTCCTGGTGACTTTTGTGTTGCTAATTGTATTCTTCTTTTTGAAGTTAATCCTATGTGGATTGTAGGTTCAGGAATCTGAACCAAAAAGCTAGGGGCAATGAAGCTTTATTGGGCTTCCAAAAGGTTTTCACATGGTTTGATGAGGATACATGTGGAGACAACAACATGATGGTTGTTGGAGGAATCAGAGCTTGCATGCTAGTCCCGCACAGCGACTGATACCCAATCCCATGTGAAAACCTAGTCGCACCTAGGATTAGTTGGAATAATGTTGCTATGGTGGTTTTATTTAACTATGTTGATGATATTGAAGCCTAGTTAGTTTTCTTTTAAGAACACCTCTAGTTTTGGTTCAGCTTTATTAGAAATGGTTGTAATAAAATAGATATTTGTTCCATTAATCCAAGCATTTGTTGCTTCCTATTCATATAATTATTATGATGTGAAATGTTCATTAGTCATGCTAGACTAGACCACAAGGGTCAAACACATGTATATGCAAAAGCTAGCAAAATATATTTTATTAGCAAATATAAGTGGACTAGCTCACTTGTGAACATAGTGTGGCAGGAAAAACAACAAGAAAACCATTTAATTTTTAAAGCTTATTAAGAGCCTTATTTGCATTGTAGTTAGTTCATTTGAATATTTATGGTCTAATAAATGTGATAATAAGGCATAGAGCTTCTATATTTCATCACATTTCACTTGATTTGGTCATATTTATTTGAGCTTAGATGAGTCTGAAGTGATAAGTTACTTTAGAAAACATGTGATCTTGGTTGAAAATCAAATAAACCTAAGAGGTTAAGGCCTCAAAGATGAAATCGTTACCGAATATTTGTTGGCATTATTTTGGTGGATATTGTGAGGAAAAGGGAAAAAGTATGCAACAAAATGTTATTGTGGAGAAAGAAAGCGTAATGCTCTTTGATATGATAGGATCAATAATTGCACAAAATTTGTGACTCTCCTGTTCAGGAGATCTCTTTTTGTTGCAATCTATGATCTTAACCTTGTGCTTGTAAAGTAAATTGCTACCACTCCATATAAGTTATGGATTAGAACCTAGTTTGAGAGTCTTTGGACCTCAGGGGAATACAACCTATGAACACAACCCCCTCCTATGAAAATGCTAAAGGGGGAAGGAAGAGCTCCTTTATAGGATACTCTAAGCTTGAAAACTTTTTAATTCATTGGGTTGTAAGACTATGGGAGTGCAACTAAAACATAAACAATATATATCACATTCTAAGGAACGAATTTCCAAAGAAGGGTGAGATAAGTCAAGGCTTATCTTTATTAGCTCTCCAAACCAAATCATATCCCTTCATTCAAGTGGGAGGATTTTAATTGATGATGAATAACTTTATCTTCAAGCCCACCTTCATCCACAAGAGTGAATGAAAGTGATCCTATTCTTGTTCCAAGTGGGAGCAAATTCTACCTTCATCATCAAGAACGAATAAAAGTGATCTAATTCTTATTCCAAGTTGGAGCAAATTCTATTCTTATTCCAAATGGGAGTAAGATAATTGATCTTAGTTTGAGTGAGAGTAAAATCAATCCCAAAAGGAACGGTCTGAGATTGTATGAGTCTCTAGTAAGACATGGTTGTTAGAAAGTACTCCTCCATGCCATTTGGGTAATGAGGTAAATGAAACTTTCATGACATTCCCACAGAATGGAAATGAGCAAAGATACTATTTCCGACCCTTCTAAGGACAAGTGGACTAAGGCAATAGAAATAAAATGGAGTAAATAAAGGTGAACAGTTGGTTGACCCTTTAGGACACAAAGTTATTTGAGAATAGAATAGTTCTTAAATATAAGTGATAGAAATGAGAGTACACAAACACAAGAGGGGGGTGAATTGTGTTGTCAAGTTTTCACAGGTTTCTGGGGAACAGGCTTAGACCCTATTTACACAGACTGTTTCTGATACGTCCAGTAGCGAAAACTCAATAGAAATGAACACAAGAAATAATGGACACAGGATTTTTTACGTGAAAACACCTCTAGCCCAACTGAGGTAAAAGACCACGACCTACCTCCTGTAGGATTTACACACTTCACTAAACGGGCTAAACACATTACAATAGTAACACACCTTGTTACAACTTGTAACACACGTAACCGTCTTCCCTAAGACCGGTTACCCCACGTCCAAAATCTCCTTGATTTGGACACACTCAACTCACTTTTATGAAAGAAGAGAATAAGATAGACACCTTACTTTTGAATGCTTCTCAATAAGCTAGTGTAAGGCACAAATATGCGCCTAGTATGCCAATTTTGAAAGCTCAATCTTTCACACACTCGGGTCGGTTCTCTCTCTGAAAAATATGACGCTTAAGTTCTGGAATATTGCTGTGAAAACCGATGAAGAAAATGAGTGTGGAGTCTTTCTTAAATAGAAAACCAAGTGAAAAAATATTTTCTAAAACGAAAAAGCTTGGGCCGCAAGGAGTGGAAAGTGTGAGCTGAAAATTCCCACTAACTACTTGAGCTACACGGTTATTTTTAGCCATAAAAACTCAGTAAATCATTCCATGATTTTCTCCACAAATTCAGCCATTTTCTAAAAATAGAGATTTTGTTACTTGGTGGATAAAGCACTCTAAAAATAGACTTGCACTTCTTCCCAAGTATCTCATAGCCAAAAATAGTCTCTTTGGACTAAATAATCAGCAAAAAATCTTACTCAAAAATCTCAGAGACGTTAGCCAAAAAATCAGAGAAGAATTCGTGAAAAATCAGTTCTGCAGTTCTGGCTTGAAAACACCTTGAACGCCCTGTTCTCAGAACTGTTCTGAGACAGTGTTCTAAAATTTTTCAAAGAGCAAAACCATTTTAAGTAAGTGTTAAATCAAGACTTTCTAACTGACATATTAACAAGAATCTAAGAAAATAAAACCTATAACAAACCAAGACTCTTGTTGAATCAACCAGACATCTTATAGAAAAACAACTTACTGCTCCAAACACCTTGCAGAACTGATCCCCAGGCTATTCTGGATTCCTGAATCAACTGATCTTGAGAACCTGTTCTTAAGACCTATTCTTAAGCATTGTTAACCAAGCAATTTCAAAGTATTCCAAACAATATTTGGAACCTATTTGAACAACACACTCAAGCACATATTACATTTGTGTTTGTTATCATCAAAACCTTACATTACATAAGGATAAGGTCAACAATAAGGCTAATGACACAGTTAGCATTAGGCTCAACTTGTTGCAAAAGGGTACACACAATAGGATATGATCAGCAGCAAAAAATTTTTCCCTCTTATTGTGTATTTTATCCTAATTTCACCTTCCTTTAGCTATTCCCGCTAGTTTAGACCTAACATCACATAATAGGGGTTTGCAAATACTATCTCAAAGGGATCTAAGTGAAAATCCACTGAAAAGGATCACAAACATGAAGTTCGTGGGCAAGTGAGGTCAATCGTGACCTTAAAGACTCTTCAATGGATTGGTATACTTTTGGTTATCTCTAGTGGCTACACTATGATTGATACCAAAAGGTCTAAAAGTAATTTTTCGTCAAGTCATTATATGTGGATGACTTACTAATAGCCAGAGATGGTGTAGAGTTACTAAGTAAAGCAAAAGGCCTTATCATCATCTCACTTTGAGATGATCAATACAGGTAAAGGAGTGTATGCTCCCGAAATAAAGTTTTTAAGAGAATATTCAAAAAGGTTATTCTTCTGCCTAAAGAGAATGACATCAAAAGGTCTTTGAATAATCTAATACACACACCTATGACCTTATTAGTACTCACATCAACAAAGGTGAGACATTACAGTAAAATGTGTCCACACTCTATTAGAAAAAGACTAATGAGCAAAACTTACTTTGTTCGGTGTGGTTAAAAGTCTAATGTGTGATGTGGTTCATATTAGACATGGTATCTTTATATATATATATATCAACTGGACCTCAGACTAGCATAGCAGTAGACAATTAAGTCATGAGGAACCTAAAAGGAACCTTTGATCATGTACTTTTGGCACATAGGCAATAACTTGCATCAAAAGTGGCGCAATGGTCTTGCTTGAGGCATGTTTATATGAGAAATGAACCCCAAAATATGTCTTCAAACTTACCGATGGTGCCAAAATGACAAGAACCGGTCATATGTTGCCTTGTTGTAGGAAGAGTTTATGGCTCGATCCTTAAAAGTGCAATAGTCTGTTTGATTAAAGAAGTACTTGGATTATTTGATTGGTAGACCAAACAGTACTATCTAGTAATGGTTTACTGGGACAAGTTGTGATCACATGTACAAAGAACCATAAGTATCGTCATAAGACCAAACAAATTGGACATGAGGTTCAATTTTTATGAATGACATGGTGACACACAAAGAGAGTGAACATAAAGTATTTCCCTATGAAGGAAATGGTTGTAGAGCCATTGAGCTAGCCTTGGTAAGGGGGTGTGCTTGTTGAGCACGTAAAGGTCTACCAGTCTTCATAGATGAAAACGATGCCCTGACATGTTATCCACTAATTGTTTTCCCAACATTCACAAGTGATTGTCCAATATTCTGGAATTTAAATAAGTTGTTTTGCATTCACTTATTATTTGAATGTTTGAATATGCATTCTTATTCGTGGATGCTTGTATAAGTTCTTGAATGTGAAAAGTATGCTGGGTAGACTTGAGGTTAGCCCTCTCACATGGGTAACCACCTCTATTGATCTGACTATCGATGGGAGATGAGAGAAGATTTTAAGTAGAATTACCGGAAGGATAATTATGATAACTTATCAACTTAAAATCATGAATGTTGCCTTGATAATGAAAAAAGGCCATTACAATATATTGGTAAAAATGATTTTACCTAGTCTACCTCGAAGAGGCCAGATGTGAGTTCAAGTTAATGAGTAGATTTGGGAGCTCAGTTTGGACAATATGATGTTCAAATATCATCTGTACAACATTTTAGTTAAAGAACCAAAAGATATATGCTCCATAGGAAAGGAGAGAATATTGTACCACATGTTTCATACCATATGTGCAAGAGACGACCAATCGGGTTAATATAAGTTATATTTCTACTTATATTTGTGTGAGACCCAATAAGGTTATGACCTTATATTTGTACCCTTAGGACTCAATCGATGACTTGAGGCTCAATTCAATGTTTATTATCTTAATGTGTTGCCAACGGATCATGAGTCATCCGGTTTGGCAAGACACGTCTCGAAAAACAAGTTGGATTTGGTCGAGAGTCCCGTGAGAAGAGGAAGATCATGCGCGAAATCTCATTATTTTCTATTCACCAATGCACCAGCTATGACATTTGGATTATAATTACGAATATGAAAAATGATGGTTTGATGGGATCAAAACGGGACATCTTAATGATATTGAAATGATCTACGACACTCGCATACTTCCACTACTTATGTGTGGTTCTCAACAAGAGACTATATGTTCCCAATAGATATATAGCATAAATCTCTCACAAGTATGTTGGCCGTACGACCTATTTGCCCTGTACGAAAACTGTGCAGAAATAAAGAAAAATAAGTTTTTCTTAAGGTGGAAATAAGCACTTGCTTATGTGTGAGTGGGAGATGTTGGACTTAGGGCCTAATGCACCCATAAGGGATGCAAGCTCAATAGGTCGACGACTTAAGTCACCTCAGAAACCCTAACATCTTGGTTGTCCTTTTAATATAAAGGGGGGTCAGTCCATAAGAAAAAATATCAGAGAAACACTGAGGGTTCTCTAGAGTTATTTTTTTCTAAAAAAGCTTAGGGTTCTTAGGCTGTGCGATTGTGAAGGTTCTTCGTATTGTGAGTTCCTTCCATGACCAGTGATTCAAGCCAAGGTTCGATCATCTTCCGATGCAGGATTAAGGTAAATTCGTTTATGCTTAATTCGTTATATTTAATTCCCTCACAGGGAGAATTCCAAACTTGCTCTTTAATATGATTTGTCTTGTTTATGTACTTTTTCATTACTTACATTAGAGAGAAATACAGAATTTATAAAAAATATGGTAAAAATACCTTCTTTAAGATTTGACAATATTCAAGATAAAAAATACTTCGCTATAACAAACATAATAATAAAGTGTTTTTGAATGTATTAGGTAGAAGAGAATATCTCTTGAAGGTTTGAATTAAGAGCTTGTGTATTGCTCCCCCCCCCCTTTTCTACTTTACCATATTAGAGAAAGTACATGGACTTTAATTACTATTCCGATCCAATTTAAAAATGAGAATGTAACTTGTTGGACTAAATATCGTGTTGTTTTTTTCCCCCTTTTCTCCTTTTTCAAGTTTATTATCTTTAAGGCTATTGCTAATTATGTCAGAAGATAAGAAAGTAATATTTTGACATTATTCTAATAACTCCAAAAGTAAAACACATTATGCTATTATTTTAATTGCTTGTTATGTGTTACTCATGTCTATTATTTGTATACTTATATGTTAGATAATGGATTATCATTAAAGAAGACACGTGATTAGACTAAATGAGGAGATAGAAGAGTTCAATAATAATGTAGAAAGAAGGATAAACCTAAACGAGGAGGTAGAAGGAATGAACAAGGACATCAAAAAAGAACAAATTGATATGGGAGAGGACCTAAATGAAGAGAATGATGGATCAAACAATACAGACAAGGTATTAAGTCCATGTGTGGGAATGTGCTTTGATAGTGAGCAAGAGTTATGTAGTATTGTCGCAATTATGCATGTAGTAGAGGGTTTTAGTATCATACTTGTACATGTGAATTGTTAGATGAATTCAAAAGGAAATCGTATGGAAGGAGGAGGTCTAGAGAAGAAACTCAATATTATATGCTAAAAAGGTTGAGGTTAGAGTGTGTTAAACGAGAAAAGGAAAAAACAGTTGAAGTAGCTTAATCCCAAATAGTTGGTTAACTAGCATATGTAGATGTACAGATGCAAAGAAAAAGGATGACAATCATAATTTTGCATCTTAAACATAATCATCCACTAGACCTAGCAAACAGTCGCCTCATGATTAATTATAGGCATATAAACTTTCCTTTTGAAAATATTTTTTTTATATCTACTATGGTAATTTTTTGTATTTATACTTATTGTAGTCTATAGAAATATTCGACGACGAAATTAATGTTTAATATTCTTGTAGGTACATAACTCCATATCACATGTGGAGAATTTTTGAATAATGATGTTGCTCCTGGGGCCCCTATTACAAAGAACTTCAACTCACTACAACTAGTTGCAGAGAGTGGATCACTTGAAAACCTACCATTCAGTGAATGACGTACAAGGAATGTACTTGGAATAGAGCATCAGTGTATAAGACAGAGGGTATAAGATTAGAGGGTGATGCTGTTGTTGTGTGTAGATGCCCAAAATGGCATCATATTTTAATAGACCGATGACAAAAATTACACCCTAACTTGCACTTTTGAGGGCCTAGCAAAGTAGTCAGCAAACCGAGTGCAGTGATAAAATAAAGAGGTCTGCTCGGAAGAGACTGGCCCATTAGGGACAGCATGGCCAGGTTCCTCGCACAGGGAACTTGATCAGGCTCTCGGTGAAAACTTCTTTTGCTTTAGCAAGCCCTGTTCTAATTAAACTTATTAAACATACCTTTAGTGAAATTAGTTTTTCGGGTGCGAAGTTCTAATTGGCTTAATTTGTTTTGATTAGTTAATTAGAATTTTAGTGTTTTAAATCAACCTATTTTGATTAAGCCTAATGAGAGCAAGTTTCCTTTTCCTAGGCTGATTCACATAATGCCCTCAACCACTATAAAAAGGGGAAAACCCTATAATTAGAGCCATTGCATCAATCCTTGGATCAACACATTGTCACAAAATCATTGAAAGTCACAAAAAAGGTGTCAGAAATGTAGATGACAACTTTACGGATCTTTTATAGGAAAGATGCTAGCGTTTAGTGAGTGAAATCAATCATCAGTTTAAGAAAGTTTCACTCTACTAGGTTCCTAGGAGATTAAGGTGGGTCACCTTTAATTAGTTTCATCCCCGCCCGCTATAATAATTTGAACTATTTATCTTTTTACACTCGACTGGTCAACAATGTACTTCGATTTTACATGAATAAATAATGCTAACATGTCGTATGTCTGTGTAAGTATGATTAAGTTTTGATTTTTCGTGTTGATTAGTGGAAGCTGTCAGTGATGACGGGTGATGATATGATGCATTTTGCCATGTCACCGTACCATCGCCTCAAATCTGGATCCTCGATTTTACTCAATGGAGCTAAGATGGTCCTCATGCCAGGGATTAATTAGGGCCTTTTGGAAACCTTTTTGAAGCTAGTCCCTTTTAGTTGTCCCTATTGGTTCATGGTTCGCTTTAAAGAGTATAATTGGTTTATAAGTTTTGCCCAAAAACTCACTGGCGACGCTATTGGTTAAAGTTTAATGCTTTCTTTCATCTATTTCCTCTTTTTTGCACTTCTAGAATTGGGTGGATGGGTTCCGTTCCTAATGTTAGGACATGTCTATACTAGAATATAAGCTTAGAGCTAGCCTAGGAACCTGGCTTGTATAAGATTTGTACCCAAATTCTAGGCCAGGCTGAAGCTATGAGCAGAATCCAGGCCAATGAACCGGACTTGGCTCTGGCGCAAGAACTTGGCCGGGTTCTAAGGTCATGGCCATGGCCATGGCACAATTTCTCGCAACCCTACAACTAGCTCTATTTACAACTTTGAAAAAAAAAAAAAATTAAATCCACTTCTAAAAATAAAGTACCTAGCGAATGAGTTCTACCATTTATAGGGGAATCACGCCTGGGATAGGCTCCCCAGGGTCCGTGGTCCTTACAATGATAGACTCCATGGGGGATGGTTCTTTTAAGAGGGTGATATTTGAACTTTAGTAAGAGAAATTATCTTAATTGTACTTGCACTAGGCGTACCTGCATTATAAGGTGCTGCCGTTGGAGGATTAACAATAGCTCTAGGTCAAACCTCAATATTACCGCTCGAGAAAGTAATTGGTCACTCAATGAGTCTATTGCACTTTTAATTGGGCAAACAATTACTTCACCTACTATTGACACACTTTTTTGGTCCACACAATATGAAAATGCAACTAAATGTTATGAGCTTGCAATGCACCCTATGGATGATGAAGCATTCAGGTTATAAGAAGGACTGCTCGAAACATTACCAAACCTTCGTAACATAGAACTCTTGTCTAGGTAAGAACTCATGTGCATGATTGGAATGCAATGTGCCCTTGTATGATTTAAATTTCTTATCCTAAAGGACTATGCATTGACAATGCAAATCTTAGGGGAGACTGGATTAGGAAAAAATTAGTTTAAGAACTGGATTAGGAATCAAAGAGGTTTTTGGCCAATTGAATCCTAGAAGGACTTTTGACCCATAATCGAAATAAGTTCTGATTCAACTTCAAATTGTCTGTTTCGGTCCAAAAAAAGAAAAGAAAGGGGAGACCTAGCCAACTTCCTAAAACAAAGACAAAAAAAGTGGTGAGTTTGACACTATGTGCTTATGAGTATAAGTAAGTCCATATTACACCCAATAAAACTCGTCCGAGATCCATTAGAGCTTAGCAGTAAAATCTGTTAAGTTGCATGCATAAGGGTTTGTTTAAGAGTCAGAATAAGGGTGTAAGTTTTGGGCCTGGTTAGAACTCGATCAGGATCCAATTAGGAAGCTAAGTCTGGTGAAACCCATGTACCTTAAGATCTGCATTCATGGCATTCTAGGATCTTAGTGTTAGAGTTGAGTTCATAAGTTAGCTTAGTTCACTTAGGGCCTTTAGTTTCTTTTTTCCTAAATAAAAGTATTTAGAGAACCTAATCCTCAGCACATTACACTGTCAATCATGATAGGGAAGATAAAGAAGGGGTATCAGCGAAGTCCACAAACCGAAAAATTTCTATTTCGATAGCAATATGAGGAAACTCTAACTACGAGGTCGAGGATAAGGTCCAAATATAAATTCAAGTACAATCCAACACTAATTTAATTAGCCGGGAACAACAATGAGATCACTCAAATCATGAAGATGTTGGAAAAGATGTAGGCTAGGGTGGATGAAAGTGACAGGAGGATGGAGACTATGGCTACAGCACTCCAAAACTGCAACAAGGAGCCTCAGGGTAAGGTAATTAACGACAAAGAAAGAGGGGAAGGTAAAACGAAGACCTGAAGGCAGTTAAGGAGGAAGAGGAGGAAAAGAGCACTCCTCCAACGGATCTAAGAGTAGATCCTATTAGAGCAGTTGCTTAAAAAGTCATCCATGTTTAACAATTACTTTGATGGCCATGCAGGATTCACCTCAATCCCAAAAGGAAAACTGCCTCCTAAATACACTATATTGGACATAAAATTTCATGGAACTCAAAACCTTAATGACTATGTGAGGAATTTCATCAGGGCCATGACTACGAAAGGAATAGACAAAGACATCTTTCACATCATATTCCCCTAAACATTTGATAAGGACTTCATGAGGTGGTACAATGCTATGGACCCACAAAAGGTCATGAACCAGGAAGATCTCTGTAGAGAATTCTTGTGTCAGTGTACATACAATACTAACCTCCCAATCACTATTAGGGATTTGAAGCTGATTAAGTAAGAAAACTAAGAAGGTATTTCTAACTCCTTTACCAGACAGAGGGCAAATGCCTACTTACATGGTGGATCAACCCTCAAAACCAATCATCTAAGGCTATTCATTAGGAACTTAAAACCCACATACAGGAAGCACCTATAGTTTACGCCCTTCAAGAATTTCCCTACACTGAGGAATGTAGGGATAGTAGAGAAAGAGGAAGTAGATAGGGAGGCACCAGCTAAAACTACTAGCAGCTAAGAAGATAACTACTAGAATAAGGATTAAAAGGGTGCTGGCTCTTCTAACATGGAAGTGCATATAATAAACCGCATCATGAAGTACAACCCTATAAGGGCTAATTACACTCAAGCCTTGAAATGTTTGCTAGCCAAGGGAAAGACTGATCTCCCTAAAATCAAGCAAGAAACTGAAGCAATCTCCGACCAAACACTACAAATATCATCAGGCTCGGGGCATGATGCTAAAAATTATTGGACCTTCAGGAACAGGGTAGAAATCAGGGTAGCTCCTTTTGCCCAAGGCTACTCAAAATCTTGACAGCAACCTGCTTGGAGACCATGATAGCATCTTGACTGTCGATAATCATCTCAAAAGTGAGTGGGACCCTTCGGTATACATATAAAGCATTAGAGAACCAAACCCTAAAGTCTGCCTTCTTATACAACATTCAGAGGTCTGTAGCCTATAGGAAAGCGATGAAGAAGATGTATATAAAACTCAAGGAGTTCTTTAGCTTGATGAAGAGAGCGAGAATTCCTCGATAGTTGAACACCAAGATTAGGTCCAACATCTCATAAAAGTTGGGCGATAGTAAGACAAAGATAGCCCACAACAGACCTTAGAAAAAGAAAAGGGGACAGAGATCAATAAAGATAACCCTCTGTTAAAGCAGGTGAAGAAACTTAGGGCCTATGTAACAATTTGGCAGCTTATAGTGGCTTTACAAAAGCAAAGGTAGCTTGTAGTTAAAGAACTAAATAAAATTGATTTGTCACCTAACACCACACATGAGGAAATGATAGCCTTGATCATCACTGGTAGGGGTACTATAACCTTTAACAATGAATATCTTCCACTAGGAGGCATAGAACACACTAACACTTTATATCTAACTATGACCTGTATTCAGAAGCATACACTCCCCTCCTTGCTGGGCAAAAGATCAGCTGTGAACGTTTGCCCTCGGGGGACTGCAAAAAGGTTGAGAATTAAAGAGAATCAGCTATCCACTCCCTCCAGGATCTAGACATCACAACTACCTTTAATCTACTCTTAGGATACCCAAGGCTTCAAGAAAAGCAGGTGGTCCCTTCTACGTTGCACCGAAAGGTAAAGATGCCAATAAAGGGAGAAGGGGTCACAGTTGAAGTGGACAATCTATGTGCCACTATTACCAACAAAGGGTTGGTGTTGGAAGTAGAGCAAAGTCAGGATAACGAAGAACTCTACAATTTTGAAACAATAACAGTCCTAGAAAAGGATGAAGTTCGATCCTTACTCAAACTTAAATATAAATGTCATTCTATAAGACGGGAGGTACCCCCCAGGGATAGTGGCACGATGGAAAGCATAGGGTTGGGCCAACAAGAAAATTACAAGTTTAGGGTAGGATAACAACCCCCTCCTAAAGAAATAACTGAGGTAGATAGGAAGAATAAGCACAAAACTTGGTAATTAAGAAAGGATACTAAAGGGATTACATCATGAACCTATATCCACACACTCTTAATAGTCAGTTCCCACGCGATTGAGAAAATTTTCCTTTTTAAGGTTTCCCTAAACCCTATTACATAAAAGAAAAGGGAATCTAAGTCTACCAATTAGAAGTGTTTAATGATTACCAACTATTGGAGGGAGAAGCACTTACCTTTAAGGGCAAAGACCAATCCATATAAAATTGGACCAACCTAGTTGGTAACAACATCCTCGGTATGCCGTTCGAGCAAGAGTATCGGTACAAAGAACCCATTGTTGTCCTATCGTTCGCCATGATCAACTCTGGTTTCAACCCTGCAGAATTCATCACTGAAGACGACCTAAAAAACTACACACAGATGACATGGAAGGCTCAGGAGGAAGGAAAAATCTTCACTGTAGCGTTAGAAGAGTCCAGTATGGGGGTTAGGATAGAATCTGAGAGTCAGTCTTTAAATTTTTTTCTCTAGACTTTGCATTATATGTACTCATTTTCGATTTAATAAGATAACTCTTTCTCTCACGACTTGTCTCGTTCTTCTCCCTTTGAATGCTTTGCGTCCAGTAACGATGAAAGTGAAAAAACAATCCCAAAAAACATAACTAAAGTGATGGAATATCATCAAAATTGAACTTCTATACTAAAGGACATGATAATAATCAGCTTTGGAATGCTTGAAGAATCCAAAGAATACGAAAATTCTTAGCTGCCGAGTAGTGGGAAAAGTTTGTTTCACTCTTGAGGGAATTCATAGATGTTTTTGCCTGGTCTTACAAAGACATCTCGGGCATAGATCGAGATATTATGAGCATAAGATTCTTCTCTATCTCGATGTCAAACCGATAAAATAGAAGTTCCGTAGAATGAAGCTAGAATGGACTTTAAAGATAAAAGAAGAAGTCCAGAAGTAGTTAGATGTAGGTTTCATCAAAGTTGCGCAGCATCCTCGATGGGTGGCTAACATGGTTCCAATTCCTAGAAGGATGGAAGGGTAAGAATGTACACAGCTTTTAGGGATCTTAATAAGGTAAGTCCAAAAGATGATTTTCCTTTGCCACATATAGATGTCCTGGTTGACAACACCATTAGATATAGCCTCCTACTATTTATGGATGGATGTCCCGGCCATAATCAAATCAAAATGGCTAGGAAAGACATGGAAAATACAACCTTCATCACCTCTTGCCAAGCTTACTGCTATGCTATCATGCCATTCCAGTTAAAAAATTCTTAGTTAACATATCAGAGGACTGCCACCACTTACTACATGACTTGATGCACAAGGAAGCAAAGGTGTATTTAAATGACATGACAATGAAGTCTAAGCAAAAAACAAACATATCTTGCCCTTTGAAAGTTCTTTATGAGATTCAAAAGTATAACATGTGTTTAAATCCACAAAAGTGCGCATTTGAGGTTACCTTTAGAGCACAGGGATAACTATAGGCCGAAGAGCACAGGATTGGACCAACAAGAAAATGACAAGTTTGGCCTAGGATAACAACCCACTCCTTAAGAAATAATTGAGGCCAGAAGGGAAGAACAAGCATAAAACTTGGTAATCAAGAAAGGATACTGGAGGGATTACATCACGAAGCCATATCCATACACCCTTAATAGTCAATTCCTCTGTGAAGGGGAAAGTTTTCCTTTTTATGGTTTCTGTAAACCCTGCTACATAAAAGAAAAGGGAATCTAGGTCCCCTAATTAGAAGCGTTTAATGATATCGAACTGTTGGAGGGAGAAGCACTTACCTCAAAGAGCAAAGACTAATCCATACAAAATTGGACCAACCTAGCTGATAACAACATCTTCGGTATACTATTCAAGCAAAGTACGGGAAAAAGGAGGACCCCACTGTTGTCCTATCGCTTGCCATGATCAACTTTAATTTCAACCCTGTAGAATTCATCACTGAAGTCGACAAGAAAAACTGCACGCAGATGACTTGGAAGGCTCAGAGGAAGGAAAAATTTTCACTGTAGCTTTAGAAGAGTCCACTGAGGGGCTTAGGATAGAATCTAGGAGTTGGCCTTTAAATTTTGTTTCTCTAGACTTTGCATTAGATGTACTCATTTTCAATTTCAATGAGATAACTCTTTCTCTTACAACAAATCTCGTTCTTCCCCCTTTGAATGCTTTACATCTAATAACAACGAAAGACTTAATTGAAGTGATGGAATAGCATGAAAATTGAACTTTCATAGTAGAGGATATTATAATAATCAACTTGAGAATGCTTGAAGAACCCCGAGAAATTAAAATATGAAAATCTTAGCTACCAAGCAGCAGGAAAAGTTTGTTTCACTCTTGAGGGAATTCCTAGATGTGTTTGCCTGATCATACAAAGATATGTTGGGCATAGATCGAGATACTACTGAGCATAAGATTCTTCTCTATTTAGATGCCAAATTGGTAAAGCAGAAGTTCCATAGAATGAAGTCAGAATAGGCTTCAAAGACAAAAGAAGAAGTCTAAAAGCAGTTGGATGCATGTTCCATCACTGTCGCGCAACATTCTCAATAGGTGGCTAACATAGTTCCAGTTCCTAGAAGGATGGAAGGTGAAGAATGTATGTGGCTTTTAGGGTCTTAATAAGGTAAGTCCAAAAGATGATTTCCCTTTGCCATATATAGATGTCCTGGTTGACAACACCATTAGATATACCCTTCTATCATTTATGGATGGATGTCTCAGCTATAATCGAATCAAATGGCGAGGGAAGACACGGACAATACTACATTCATCACCTCTTAAGGAACTTATTGATATGCCATCAAGCCATTTGAGTTAAAAAATGCTTGGGTGACATGTTAGAGTACTTCTACCACCTTACTGCATGACTTGTTGTATAAGGAAGCAAAGGTGTATGTAGATGACATCATAATAAAGGCAAAGGAAAGAGTAAGGCTTATCTCACCCCATAGAAAGTTCTTTAGGAGATTTAAGAAGGATAACATGCATTTAAATCTATGGAACTGTGCATTTGGTGTTACCTCTGGAGCACAGGGATAGTTGTAGGCTAAAGAGCACAAGGTTGGACCAACAAGGAAAATATAATTTTGGGCTAGGATAACAACCCACTCCTAAAGAAATAATTGAGACTAAATGGGAAGAATAAGCACAAAACTCATTTTTGATTTCAATAAGATAGCTCTTTCTCTTAAGACTCATCTCGTTTTTCTCCCTTTAAATGCTTTGCGTCTAATAATGATGAAAATGAAAGACCAATCCCAAAAGAATTAATTGAAGTGATGGAACATCATGAAAATTGAACTTTCATAATAGAGGATATTATGATAATCAACTTGGGAACGCTTGAAGAATCCTGAGAAATAAAAATACGAAAATCCTTAGCTCCCGAGCAGCAGGAAAAGTTTGTTTCACTCTTGAGGCAATTCCTAGATGTTTTTGCCTGGTCTTACAAAGGCACGTTAGTTATAGATCGAGATATTGCTGAGCATAAGATTCTTCTTGATCTAGATGCCAAACCAATGGAGCAGAAGCTCTATAGAATGAAGTTAGAATGGGCTTTAAAGATAAAAGAAGATGTCTAGAAGCAGTTGGATGGAGGTTTCATCAAAGTCGCACAGCATCCTCAATGGGTGGCTAACATAATTCTAGTTCCTAGAAGGAGGAAAGGGTAAGAATGTACATAGCTTTCAGAGATTCTTAATAAGGTAAGTTCAAAAGATGATTTCCCTTTGCCACTACCCTCCTCTAATTTACAGATGGATATCCCGACTGTAATCAAATCAAAATAGTGAGGGAAGACATGGAAAATACTATGTTGATCACCTCTTCAGAAGCTTATTGCTACACCATCATGTCATTCAAGTTGAAAAATGCTTGTGCAACATATCCGAGGACTGCCACCACCAACGCATATCTTTGTAGCTTTGATGAAGTCTTAATCGTTATCCAAAGATTTAACTAAGGTTGTTATCTTTCTTTCTGCAAAGGCGAATTCGAAATGCCCAAGAGTAGTATATTGAGAAATGTTGTGTAGGTTATCCCATCTTGGAGATTAGGGATGAGAAGGCTTCTTTCTCTATTCAAACATTACACATAATCTTTCGAGTCTTCAGCCCTTGCTTTGCCGAATTTTGGAAGATGGATACTAGTCCTCTTCCCCCTTTTACTTTCGATGAAGTGGGCACTGAATTGTTCATAAGCTAGAGAATTGAAGTGGTGCTTCCATTTGGAAGGTCATTCAACCAATTCTGGGCAATCTGCATTAAAATGATGGGTAAGTACCTACAACAAGTTGGGAGTGCCATCAAGAAGATCTATGGTTGGCATGTTCACCTTCTTAGGATCTTAAGCTTCTATGATATCTCTACTAAATGGAGTGGAGAGTAAGTGTGAAGTCACAATTCATGCATGTTTTCAATAATTATTCAGGTTATGTTATATACACTATTTTATCTAATTTATTTTATTTAATTTATTTTTAGGTTCAGGATTAATAGAGTAAAGAGAAGAAGAAAAGACGTCGAAGTGGGGGGTTATTTATTGAAGAATTTTACAAGTGAATTTATCAAGTCGATCCGAAAATAATGATTTACAGAAAATATTATTTTTATAATGATTTATTTGAACTAGGATTGTAAGATTACTATTCGTTATTGAAGAGGAATTGGAAGACTTGGAAGAGAAGAAATCCTACAAGAAAAAAAAAGAAATCCTAGTAGAATTATGCTATAAATTCAACATCTTAAACTGTCGCATCCATCATCTTCTAATAACCTCTTCGCCACCACAACTCCTACACATCCAGCCATTATCTTCTCCATCGCCACCCTTCATGATCATATTCTCCATTGTCATCTAATCATTGCTACTCATCATCTCATCACCAGCACCTCCATGCATCACTATCTCACCATCAGGTTCATGTTAGAACCTTCAACTCCGTCATCATAGTATTGTTTTAGTATCGTTTTTTTAATTCAGTTAGACTTTCACAATTAAACATGAACTATTGGGACAATTTTTACGTTTGATTTTGAATATGTGTGAGCAGTTTTTATGCTTAGCCTAATCTATTTGAAATCATGCTAAATTAATCATTTCGAAACAAGTTTTGTGCATTGTTGTTGAATTGATTTTCATTTCAGGATTCTATTGCGGTTTATGTTTATTGTTCATGATATTTATGTAAAGTTAATTAGAATGTATGCTAATTAGTTTAATTTGAATTCATACAGTGGTGTAAAGGGTTTAAGTATATAAAAGCTTTAGACCTTTGAGCATAAGTATCACTCTAATTGATCATGGATGACTAAAATTCATCTCTTTTAATTAGAAAATCATTATAGATCTTTATCAAATCAATTTGCCCTAATTGGTTACAAGGTGTTAGATGATGTTTTTTCTAATACTTAATGCTTTACTTTGATTAAATTCTTACACAGGTGCTAGGGTTATCAAACCTAGTAGGGTTTATGTTAGAGTTGAACCTAAGTAAACTATAATATGAGGAAAAACGATGAAGGTCCACTGGTGGGTGCCTCCTATAGTTTAACTCAAAGAAAAATCAATTTGTGCATTGATAATAAATATTAATTTTCATGGCATATATAGATTATGCTAAGTATTTTTATAAATTTAGTGTTTTTGCTAATAATTTGTTTGGTTTTCAGTTGATTGATTTAGTATGCTAATTTATTCTTAAATTTATAGACATTAATATTAAATTTTATTTACCCCCTATGCAAAAGAGTAGTGTTTTAGGTGTGAGTTAGCAATTTTAGATCAATTATATTTTGATTTTTAGTGTGGTCTAATTTTCATATTAAGTTTTGGTTCCATTTTTATAATTATTTATCAGATTGTTACAGGTTAGGTTAAAAATAGTTTCTTTTGTGTTTTTGTATTTTATAATAATTGAGGGTTTAAATAGAGTCTTAATCTACTGATACTTGGTTTTAGAATTTTTGAAAATTATTTGATAATTTTTCGGAATTATTTTCGTAGGCAGGATACTTCTAGGTTTTTATTTGAATAAATCTCAAAATTTTGTTTTTATTTTTCCTTTTACATTTATGGTATTTGATTATGTCTAGAAAATGAGGATTTACAATCTGATTAATTTTATTATTGATTTTCTTAAGTGCAGTTTATTAGTTATTTCATTTTAGATTTTATTTTTTGTAATTTTTTATTTTTTATTTTTCTAAAATTAATTAGATATAATCTTGGGAATATAAATTTAATTTTTTTCCAGATTATTAATTGAGGTTATTTTCTGTGAATGTTTGACATAAATTCTCTGCTTGATATTTTCTGCTTTAATTTTTAGTTTAATATTGTGAGAATATTTCTATTTTTATTTTTTCCAAAATAATTAGGTTGACTATTTACTGTTTTATTTCTAGAATTAGGATTGGCATATTTTGAAGTGATACTAAACCATTGTTAGATTTTTATTTTTTTAGTTTGATTTTTTTAGCTGTTAAAAGAAAAAAGTTAAAAAATATTGGAGTAGTAAATTTAATTGGATTCAAACTAGCTTGTTCTTGTATCTTTCCTCGTGAAATAAATCCCTATTTTTCTGTGCTATATTTTTATTTATAAGCCTCAGTAGTAGTTTAATTTGTCGTTGTTTGACAAGCTTTAGAAATTTTGGCGCTGTTGTCGGGGAAAAAAATAAAATCGTTAGTTTTTATCGATTTAATTTTACTACTTTCATTGTTTGGTTTTAACTCTAGTATTTTTTTTCTTGGTTGTTTTAGTTTATGATATTAAGGAGTGGTTGTATGATTGAAGACAAAAAGGAGCATGCGGTTGAGGAGTTTGAGAGCAAGGCAAGTGATTCTGAATCTGTAAGCTGTGAATCAGTGAGTTATAAAGAAATTAAAGTTGAGATGACTACTTTACGTGAACTTGTTGCACCTAATTTAGAAATGCCACCTTTGCCTAATACTTATCCTGCATTAGGCCGATCACTTATACTGAACTCTGGATTTTTGAACTTACTACCTAATTTTATAGATTGCCTGATGAGGATCTATATCGTTATATTAATGAGTTCATTAATGCATGCTCGATCATGCAACCTAAGGGCATCACCCAGGACATCACCTAGGACCAAATTAGATTGAGAGTCTTTCCTTTTTCACTCAAGGATAAGGCCAAAGATTGGCTATATTACTTGTCCCCTGTAACATGCACTACATGGACGACTCAAGTTTGTAAAGTATTTTTAAAAAAACATTCTCAAGCATCTAGAATTGGATCTATTAAAAACGAAATATGTGGCACTAAACAAATGAATGAAGAAACTATTCACGGGTATTGGAAGTGTTTTAATAAATTATGTGCTAGTTGCCTCCAACATCAAATTTCTAAATAGTTATTGATTAAATGTTCTTAAGAAGGTTTCTTGGTTGTTGATAGAATTACAGGAGATGGTGCCAGTGAGGGTGCTTTAGTTAATAAGACTCCAGCTCATATTAGTGAATTGTTTAATATTATGGCCCAAAATACCAAATAATTTTGATCTAGGGAATCCTAATTGAGAAAGGTCAATGAGCTTAGTTCAGGTCCATCTATAGAGACCCAAATGTCTTAGATCACTGCTATACTGAACAAACTCGTCACTGGAGGAGTTAAGAAAGCAGTAATGTGTGTTATTTGCTGTTTAGAGGTACACGCTACTAATGCATGCCCTACACTTCAAGGGGGATGTGAATGTTGTGTTTTCTAACCAAGGTCAAAGGAAGAATGACACATACACTAATGCTTATAATAAAGGATGGAGAGACCACTCCAATATTAGATTTGGACTTAGGAACAACCCCCTAAGTTTTGACCAACCACCATGTTAATCATTTGCTTAGGATAGAAAAAATTTCCTTTTAGAGCAAGTTATAAAAAAGATGGATGGCCATAAAAAGGAGATTGACGCTAGGTTTTAGAACATGGAAATGACTGTTAACCAAGTTATAACACCCTAAATGCAATATGTTTCACTGTTTGCATTCTCCTTAATAAAACCCTGAATTAGAACTAATAAATCTGATGATAGAGGTGATAAACCCAATGATCGGGGGGTCATCACCGTCTCAAAAAGGATAAGGTTTAAAGCAAATAACTTGGAGTGTATATAGTTGAGCATAAATCAAACTCATATACATTTAACATCATAAGTAACATGAGGTTTGTACATCACAATTAAGCCATTACCATAAACTTTACATCTCCATCAATTGAAGATCTTAAGCTCCAAACTATACATGTACAAATTACTGTTGATCCGTCTAGATACCTTGCTCAACTTATTTCTCCAGCTGGTTTTCTATCATGAAGGCGTTTCACTGGTCATTTGCGTAAAACAAAATGTAAAAAAGATTTTGAACTGTGAGCGAAACTTAGTACATGAACTCTTGTATGGTGAAATGATCATTGCATAAATTGGTTGGGCCCGCTTTGCAATTCATTTTAAGTTAAAATAGTGGTTGAGATAAATGTAAAACTGCATTGCTAATTATTATCTGGTGGTGAGCCCCTTGTAACTGTTACGATCTATGAAAATGTGTACACCTACCAAGCTGATCGAGGACATGGCATGACGCCGCGTGCGTAAGTGGAGGGCGAATGCTCTATAGATGATAACTAGCGGGGGTAACTAATTAAATGATAAATCACTGTATAAACTGATTCATTGATGTACTTACCAAAATGTGATAACTTTAATAAATACACTCTGATTTTCAAAGATATAGATAATGAACGTACCTTGAGTCTTTAAAAATACAATCTCACTTGATAATACTTATGCACAATAGGAAACGACAGATTACACCCCGATTCTGTTTAAGAAACATAATTATAGGTATATGTAATTAGTAAATAACACTGACTTTCATAATTATAACTGTAATAGAAATCCATTAAAAGGCATCCATAACTCAAATAATTCCATAGAAAATAAGTTACACCAAAATTATTTGAAAGCTAAATGAATTAGGGTAATTTTGCTCAAAGTGAATAATGTGGAATAAAATTGATCAAGGTAGAATAATTAAGATCATAAAAGAAAGACTTTGATGGTTATAATTGAATGTGGATTTTTGTTTTGACATTCTAAGATGGATAATCAAACTTGAAGGGAAATTGGAGCAGTGGTAGGTTTAAAATAACTTTAAACACACCGATTTAGAACAATAAGCACTGATCTTGAGTTATCAATCTCCCCACTTCTCCAATTTCTTTGCACATGCCATAAACTTAGTTTTCCAAATCAAATAAGCTTCTAAGTACAATCAAAGTTGTCACCGATTCAAAGTCCATCTTAGAAAATTTGTGACTTTCATCCTTGACCTCAAATGGAGACCTAAAACCCCAATATGAAAAGCTTAGAAAGTCCCTCAAAACTTTCATTCATAGTACAAAATATAACTCTCTCAATACGGTTCTTAAAATTGGGCTAGAACACAATTATGCACAGCTTCAGCCCATCCTATGCAGTCATAGCAAAATGGCCATAATGTTTTCCACACACCTTATATTAAGGTGGTTCTAAAGAAATTTGAAATCTAACTCACTGATCTATCTACCCACCAAAAATCATAATTTGTTATTGGACCGATCATTACTAGTTTATAGCAAAGTGACCCCTGTTTTTTACCAGTTCACAGCCCACACTGCTTTTGCTTTCTCATTTCTTTTCACATAAATCCCCATCTAAAATCATTGCTTCAAATCATGTAATAATGCTTGGGTCCTTCCTATCACTGTGCAAAGCCATAATAGTCAATTTCACTCCAAAATCATCTTCATCAAATTGTTACTTCTTCTCTTTCTCAAATCTCTCAAAACACATCTATAATCTTATTTATTTGCATCAGTGAGCAAAATGACCTCATTTAATCAATTGGGGAAAATCCCATAATTTACCCCTTTATGAAAAATCACATCAAGTTATTTTCCAAGTTAAATGGCACATTCAATATTTATTTTCCATCCAAGTGTACACAAATAACATGCTTGTTGCCAGGAATAAATTAAACTATGCATAATCATCAAAATCTTATCTCATGACCAACTTAAATCCACCTTTAATTCATCCAAAACCACACTAATATCATCCTAATCATTTATAAAGCAATAGATTACCAAATCAAATACAAAACAATCCATAACCACAATTTTAACTTAAGCTTGCATGAAAATGATCAACCTCAAATTTTACTTGCTTTCCAACTTAACCGACCATCAAAACACCAAAATAACTCTTGTTTCTATCAAAACAACATGATTAGCCATCAAAACAACAAAAACAAGAATCCAAAACCAAAATACAAATCTAAGTCAACAAGATTCAGTTAAGGTTTTACTCACCGTGATGCTTAAGAAAGGAGATATAAGTGAGGTTGGATGTTGTAGGAGTGTGGGTGGTGGCTGGGGGGGTTGTTGGTGGATGAGGTGGTGGGGCGGGTGGCCGATTGATGGCTGGGCTATAGCATAACATTGCAGCAGCTGTGGGGGGGAAATAAGTGGAAGAAAGTAGAGAGGACTAGTCTTTGCTTAGTGAAATAAAGAAAGAAAAAAAATGACTTGGATGCTTATCTTATCCTAATACATGGCTAGTATTTAAGCAATAAAAAGCGGCTTTATGCTAACTAAAATTAGATACACATAATTAAAATTTGACAAGTCAAATGCATAAGCTTTTGGGCTTCTATTTGGGCCAAAATAAATTGGGCTTGGTAATAAAATAGTCTGTAACGATAATTGTTTTTATGTAAATCAAAATAGAAAAATAATTTAATCACTTAGATCATAATTATCAAGGCCTACAGTAATAAAATTAATAACATTACTTAATTAAATAAACATGATTTAAGGTCGGGCTATTACATAAGTTCATAAGAGGTAGGTTGTTACTGATACCATAGTTAGCAACCTACAGGCCTAAATGCAACATAGGTTGCCATCTCAACCTTTCCAAAACCCAAAGAAAAATACGAGTGCAATGACACTTAGGAGTGGGAAAGAGTTGAAGAAAACTAGGAAGTGTAGCGAGAAAGAGTAAGAAATAGAGGTCGATGAGCCTAAATTAAACAAGGACCAAGATCCCACCTCTAATGCCAATGAAGTAGGTGAGAATAAAGAATCTTACACGCCATTAACACCTTTTCCTAGCAAACTAAGAGGGCCAACTTCTAAGGTGGATGAGGTAAACTAAGAGATCTTAGAAACATTTAGAAAGGTAGAGATCAACATCCCTCTCGCAGATGCCATTGAGGAGGTGCCTTATTATGCTATGTTCCTTAAAGAGCCTTGCACCACAAAATGCAAATTGAAAGTGAATGAAAAGTTAACTGTGAGAGAAAATGTGTCTGTTGTGCTCTCCCCCTAAGTGTAAAGACCAAGGTATATTCTCCATTCCTTGTAAAATTGAAAATATTTGCTTTGATAAAGTCATGCTTGACTTAGGAGCCTCCATTAATGTAACGCGTAGCTTTGTTTATGATAAACTAAACTTAGGGGAGTTAAAGAAAACTAGCCTAATCATTCAGATAGCCCATAGGAGCAATGCATACCTAGATGGAGTCTTAGAGGATTCCTTAGTCTAAGTCAATGAGCTCATTTTTCCTCCTTGTTTTTAGGTATTAGACATGGGTGATGCATGCCATCACATTCCGATATTGCTTGGTAGATCACTCATTAAAACATCTACGATAAAAATAGATGTGCATGGAGGAACATCGACTATGGTGTTTGATGGTGAAGTTATTAAGTTCAATATTTTTGATGCCATGAGATTTCCTACTAATGTGAACTGTCTTTGTACACTTGATGTTATTAATGAATTGTCCCAGGCTGCTTATTAATTATCTTATTAAGATCAATTATTAACGATGCTTACTCAGGGTTTGGATTAATATGTGTTCCAAAACATGCCCTACTATGTTGATGATGTAGTAGTAGATAGCCTGAAAGGCACACAAAGTTTCCACCCTATCTGATTTCACCTTTTAAACTCGAATTGAAATCATGCCTAAAAATCTTAAGTTTACTTATTTAGGGATAATGAGACCTTATCTATTATAATCTCTAATGCACTTAAATTTGAACAAGATGATAAACTTACTAGGGTGCTTAGAGAACATAATGAAGCGTTAGGGTGGACTTTAGCAAACCTTAAAGGACTTAGACCTACTTTATGTTCACGTAAAATCACAATAAAATCAGATGCTAAGCCTAAGAGATCCTTAGCTAAGATTAAATCCACTTATGATAGAGGTAGTTCAAACAGAAATTCTTAAGTGGTTAAATGCTGGAGTTATATACCACATAGCTGATCCTGAGTGGGTTAGTCCAATCCATGTGGTTCCTAAAAAGGGGGGATAATAGTAGTTCAGAACAAGGTGAGTTAGAACAACTAGAGTTCATAGTGGTTGGAGAGTGTGTGTTGACTATAGAAAGCTAAACAAAGCCACAAAGAAAGACCATTTTTCCTTGCCGTTCATGGATCAAATGTTAGAGAGATTAGCTAGGAGGTCACATGATTACTTTCTTGATGGATATTCAAGTTATATTCAGGTCCCTATAACTTCTAAGGATCAGGAAAATACCACTACTACCTGTCCTTTTGGCACCTATGCATTTAAAAGGACTCCATTTGGTCTGTGTAACGCTCCTGCCACGTTTCAGCAATGCATGATGAGTATTTTCTCTAATTTTATGACCAAAATTATGGAAGTCTTTATGGATGATTTTACTGTGTATGATGATTCATTTGATGAATCACCATATCATCTTACTTTAGTGCTTAAGCGTTGCACTGAGACTAATTTAGTGCTTAATTTTAAAAAGTGTCATTTCATGGTGGAGCTTAGGGTAGTAGTAGGGCATGTAGTGTCATCTAAGGAACTAGAGGTTGACAAGGCTAAAGTAAACATCATTCAATCTTTGCCCTGTCCAAAGTGTGTCAAGGAGGTGAGGTCATTTTTAGGTTATGTTGAATTTTATACAAGATTTATCAAAGATTTTTTTAGGATTGCCTCTACTTTGTGTGCTTTGCTAGCAAAAGATGCTCTATTTGATTTTAATAAGAGCGTAGGAGAGCTTTTGACCAATTAAAATGAAAATAGATCACCACCCCAATAGTACGACCCCTTAATTGTGTTTTACCTTTTGAACTGATGTGTGATGCTAGTGATCAGGTAGTAAAGGGCAATCTTAGATCTAAGAATAGGGAAAGTACCTCATATGATGTATTATGCTTCTAGAACACTAGATCTAGCACAGTGTAACTACACTACGATAGAAAAGGAAATGTATGCTATTTTTTTTGCTCTAAAAAAGTTTCGTCCGTATTTGTTAGGTGCTAAAGTTACTGTTGATACTTATCAGTCTATTATTAAACATCTATTGAGTATAAATGACTAAAAATCTAGGTTGATTAGATGGATCTTGCTGGTGTAAGAATTTCAATTTGAAATTAGAGACAAGCCATGGCTAACTGAATATTTAGTAGTTGTTCATCTAAGTAGGCTAGAAAATAGGGAGAATGGTAATTCATTGAGTGATTGTTTTCCTGATTAGATTTTATATGCTGTTATTGATAGGTTACCTTAATATGCTGATGTAGTTAATTACATAGTGACCAAAACCTTTCCTAAAGACTTTTCTAGAGCCCAAAAAGAGAAGAGCAAAGCTCAGTCTAAACATTATGTTTGGGATGAGCCATATTCATAGAAACTTTATGGAGATCATATCATAAAAGAGTGTGTGGATGATAGTGAATTTCATTCTATTTCAACTTTCTGTCACTATTTTGAAAGTGGGGACATTTTCAACCCAAAGGAACAGCACACAATGTTCTTGAATGTGGATTTTATTAGCCTACTATGTTTAGAGATGCCTATGAATTTTGTAAAATATGTGAAGCACGCCAGAAGACATATAATATATCTAGAAGGAATCAAATGCCTTTGCATAATATCTATATTTGTGAGGTTTTTGATGTATGGGATGTTGATTTTATAGGACCTTTTTGGTCTTCCTTTGGTTTTACTTATATTCTTATGCTTATTAATTATGTATCAAAGTGGAATTGAAGCAGTGGCTTCAAGAGCTGATGATGCTAAAATATTGGTAAAGCATGTTAAATCTCTTATTTTGCATAGATATAGGGCACCTAAAGCAATCATTGGTGATAGAGGAACAAATTTTTGTAATAAAACCTTAGGTGCCTTGTAAACTAAATATCCTGTAACTCATAAGTTGTCTGCTATTATGATCTCCAAATAAATGGCCAAGCTAAAATCTCTAATAAAGAGATCAAAGGCATATTAAAACATGTTGTAAGGTCAAGTAAGAAAGATTTGAGTCTTAGGTAAGATGAAGCTCTCTTGGCCCATGGAACTGCACACAAGACACTTATAGGTATGTTGCTTTGTAGTTTAGTTTTGGTAAAGCATGTAATCTCTGTGTAGATTTAGAGCATAAACCCAATTGGTCTGTAAAGCAGTGTAATTTATATTATTCCCTAGCTGGGAAGGAACGTAAGTTATAGTAGCAGGGATTAGAAGAGATTCATCTAGAAGCCTATGATAATTCAATGATCTACAAAGGTAAAGTCAAAACTTTTTATGATGCCAAGCTTAGTAGGAGAGAATTTCAAGTAGGTGAAAAAGTGTTGCTATTCAATTCAAAATTGAGACTCTTTCCTGGTAAGTTAAACTCTAGATGTCTAGGACCTTTTGAGGCACATGGTGCTATTGAAATTAAATCTTTTGCTACTAATAAGATTTTTAACGTAAATGATCAAAGGGTAAAGCAGTTTTATGTAGAAGATCAGGTATGCTTAGCGGAAGAGATCTGACTAGAAGATCCATGAGCTTCATTTACATCGAGCCAATGACAGTAAACAAAGTCATTGGCGGGGAGGCAACCCAACTTTTTTAGGGAGGTATACATTTAATTATGCTTTATCTTCATTATTTTTATCATTTTGCATGCATTAGGGACAATGTATTAATTAAGTGTGGAGGGGTGCATCCTACATCTTTCATTCTTGTAAAAAAAAGAGAAAAAAACAAAAAAAAAAAGTCTTTTTTTTGCCTTTCTTATAAAATAATGCATCAATATGAGTTCATGCTAGGGTTTCTTGCTTAAAATTTTTTATTTTATTATTTTTTATTTATTCGATTGTGGGTGAAATGGTCAGGATTATCCATCTTATTCAAGAGTAACTTGAGTTAATTCTCATATATCTCTTTAATGAGTAATTGTTAGGATTCTCCATCTTATTTGATCATGCTATATAGCTTCTTCAAAGGCAATAATAAGGACCTAGTATGTTCTCCTAGACTTAGTAGAATGACTCATTAAAATTATGAATTTTCTTATCTTGTTAAAAAAATAAAAGAGAGAGGAGAAGAAAAAGAAAATTGTTGGTTTACTAACATAGGTTGGTTCCAGTGGTATGACACTTGTTCCCCTTAAGCAGACTGTGTACGGAAAATACCTACACTGCAACAGTTAATCATATTTAGAGCCCTCTACAACTCAAAACATGCCAACAATAGTTTATCAAAAAAAAAAGAAAAAAAATTGTTAGAGTACTAACATGGGTAGGAGTAGGCTGCTCAGCACCTTTTCGCTTTAAGTTTAGATCTCAAGTTTAGCCTTATGTATGAGTAACCCATGTTAGAAGAGTTATACCCTTTTTGGGCCAATCAACGACTCAAACTACACTAACAGTAATAAATAAATAAAATCAATGAGTGATTTCTTCTTGTTCAATTATCTCTATAGCCATACTGTACCTTAATTTTTCTTTTCTCAAACTTTTTAGACTTGTCGATCGGTGTATGCATGCTTAAAAGAGATGGATGATAATCGTTCTTGTTACTTTTTTAAAGAGATGTGGTGAGGCTGATGAAGAAACTCTTGAAGGCAGTTAAATGTTTAGTAGTTCTTCATTTATTGAAGGGAAAACTAATTAATTTTGAATGATACTATTTTCAAAGCTAGCCAATGCCTAGTGTAAATTTCATATTTCATGTATGACTTTATAAGAAAGTGAGGTAGTTTTTAGGTCGAGTTTTAGATTTCTTTGCTTGAGGATGCCTAAAGTTTAAGTGTCAGAAATTTGTTAAGTCATAATTTATGCAAATTTTTAATAATTATTTAGGTTATGTTGGATAAGTTAGTTTGTCTAATTTAGTTTATTTTATCTATTTTTAGGTTAAGAATTAATAAAGTGAAGAGGGGAGGAAAAGATGTCGAAATGCAGGTTAATTATTGAAGAATTTTACAAGCAAATTTATCAAGTTGGTTTGAAAATAATGATTTATGAAAACTATTATTTTTATAATAATTTATTTGAACTACGATTATAAGATTGCTACTTATTGAAGAGGAATTGGAAGACTTGGAAGGGAAGAAATCCTACAAGAAAAAAAAACCTTGTAGAATTATACTATGAATTCAACACCTCGAGCCACCACATCCATCATCTTCTAATAACCTCTTCACCACCACAACTCCTACACGTCCTTCCATTCTCTTCTCCATCACCGCCCTTCATCATTATCATCATCATCTAATCATCACCACTTATCATCTCATCATCACCACACCCACACATTAGTACCTCGCCATCAGCTTCATGTCAGCACTTTCAACACCATCATCATAGTATTGTTTTATTATTGTCATTTTATTCAGTTAGACTTTTATTATTAAACATCAACTATTCGGATATTTTTATGTTTTGATTTTGTACATGAGTGAGTAGTTTTTATATACTTCACATAATCTATTTAAAACCATGCTAAAATTAATTATTTTGAAACAGGTTTTCTGCCTTGTTATCTAATTGATTTTTATTCCATGATTTTATAATGGTTTGTGTTGATTGCTGATGATATTTATGTCAGATTAATTAGAATACATCCTAATTAGTTTAATTTCATATGATAGTTTGAAGGGTATAAGTATGTAAAAACTTTAGTCTTTTGAGCATAAGGATCACCCTAATTGATCATGGATGGCTCAAACCTATCTCTTTTAATTAGGGAATCATTATAGATCTTTGTTAAATTAATTTACTGGTAAATCGATTACAAGGTGTTATATGATATTTTTCTAATGCTTAATACTTTAGTTTGATTAAAGTTTTGCGATGGTGCTAGCGTTATCAAAGCTAGTGGGGTTTATATCAGGGATGGACCTAAGTAAACTATAATATAAGGAAAAACAGGGAAGATTTATTAGTGGGTGTCTTCAACAGCTTAACTCATGGGAAAAGAAAGTTGTGTGTTGATGATAATTATTAATCTATATGGTGGATATAGATTATTCTAAGTATTTTCATAAATACTTTTGATAATAATTTGTTTGATTTTTAGTTGATTAATTTAGTTTGTTAATTTATATTCTTAGATTTATAGACTTTAACATTAAATGTTATTGCCCCCCATGCCAAAAAGAAGAGTTGTCTTTTAGGTGTGTCTTAGCAATTTTAGATCAATTATATTTAGATTTTTAGCGTGGTCTATTTTCAGATTAATTTTTTGTTCCATATTTGCCATTATTTATTGGATTGTTAGAAATTAGGTTAAAAACAGTTTATTTTGTATTTTTATGTATTTTATGCCACTTTAGGCTTTAGATAGGCACCTAATATGTTGTTACTTAATATTGAAATTTTCATAAATTATTTGAGATTTTTGCTTGAATAAATCATAAATTTATGTTTTTTATACCTTAAACCCTAGACCCTTTTTTCCCTTTATGTTTTTAGGGTTTGATTAAGTCTAGAAAATTAGTTTTTACAATTTGGGTAATTTTATTATTTATTCTCTTATGTTTTAAGTGCAGTTAATTAGTTATTTAATTTCAAATTTAATTTCTTGTTTTTATTCTCTACAATTATTTTCTATTTTATTTTTATGAAATCAATTATATATAATTATAGGAATGTAAATTTAACTATTTGAAGATTAATCAACGAAATGTTTGGTGAATTTTGACATAAATTTTCTGCTTGATATTTTCTATTTTAATTTTCAGTTTAAGATTGTGAGAATATTTCTGTATTTTTCCCCCCAGACTAATTAGGTTGAGTATTCACTGTTTTCTTTCCATAATTATGATTAGCATATTTTAGAGTAATACTAAATACTTTTTCAGATTTTTATTTGTTTAATTTGATTTGTTTTAGCGATTAAAGAAAAAGGTTAAAAAAAATATTGGAGCAGTAATTTTAATTGGATTGAAACCAGCTTGTTCTCATATATCTCCTCATGGGATTAATGCCTACTTCCCTATGCTATGTTCCTATTTATAAGTCGTAGTTAGTGGCTTAATTTTTGTGGTATGACAAGCTTTACAATAAGGGTAGAGTGCTTTTTTTGAAGTGAGCCCCTCATCCATAGCAAGTATTGCCGAGGGCAGTCTAGTTCAACCACAGATGGGGTGTCATGATCATCACATCCCCGCTTTTAGCCTTTCTAGCCTAATCCATTTGGAGATGGGTCAACTACTGCAAAGTGGTCAAGTTTCTACTCTGATTCTACTAGTAGACTGTCGTAGTTGAGGTTCCCTCTCCAGAACTCCCTTCTTCAGAGTAGACCATCCAACCCCCTTACTCTTCGATGCATATGGTTTTATGACCGATCGGGAATGGGCAACGCTATTGTTACACATCCGTGAGCACCTGCTTAGCCTAATGATTATTGGTGCATCCCTTTGATGTAAAGTACCTTGCCCACTGGTGTGTATTGGTTATGATTCTTCTGGTGGGTAGGTGTGTAACATAGGGTTAGCTCATACTCGAAATATGCAATTGGCAATGCCTAGGCATCTTAATCTTCTCACACTCCCTGATTACGATAACCTGTATGCCCCTAAGGACATCTCTACGCTACTCTGTAGTGACAAACTTGTTGAGCTAAGAGGGTGGTCCACTGAATTGTCTCCTGAACTCTAGTTTCCAGAGTTGTCATGTTCTTTTAATAAATGCTCATTTGACTTCCTTTTACCTTTATCTCCTCATTCAAAGTTTTAGATTGAGTATTACCCAAGTCTGTTGAACCTCCCCACATATGGCACCAATATGGTTCTAGAAAGAAAAAAAAATAGATGTGAGTGAGATGAGGGGAATACAAATAGTGACATGTCATCCTTCAAGAGGAGATTGATGTGTCCTTCTTCATGTGATCTGCATCTAAGGTCAACTTAGGTTTTGACTAGAAGAAGTACCATTCGACACTCAAGTCAATAAGAGAATGAGAAGATATAAAACAAGAGAGTAAAGGTAAAGAGACTCTCACTGATTTCAGCAAAAGATGATAAGTTCATGTCATTAATAATGAAAATTGCCTATCAAAAAGTTGATAATTAGGGGTGTTTACAATATGGGAGTTGGTGCCCATGGGTTTGAGAGTAATTACATTTTCTAGGGGTAGAATAACCACCATGCCCTTATCACTCCTAAACTATTTTGTTTGGTCAACTCATGATCCGACTTGACTTCGCTCTACCACATATCACCCTATCATTGGAAGAGACCTAAATACTCCTAAAACACATCACACCTTATCTGAGCACATGTCGAGGTGCGAGATATAGACTGGAATATCCTTTACATTGGAGAAGTACAAGATGGGGGCTAAGAGTAGTCTTCATTTTTATTTCCTTCTCTACTACAAACTTGTAAGGATCCACCCCCTCACCCCCAAGGGTGTGATCCCTCATGAATGGTTCGACTACGCTTTTGTTGGGGTGTTTTATTTTTATTTTTTTTGAAAAGAGAGATGAGTGTTATTCCTTTTTTTATTTTCTAAAAAAATTGGCAGAAGTAATGGATTGAACTAGGAAGTCAGTTCCGGATTTTAACCCAGCAACTAGTAGGGTCCTGGACTAAAATTACGTATAATTTTTCCTAGTCTTAATCCAGGGTAGTGATGACTGGTTAATTCAGGAAGCAAGTTTCCTACCTGATCTAGGAACCGACTGGTTCCTGAGTCAGATTAGGGCCCTTTTTCCTATTTCAGACAGTCTTACTGTCTAGTATCAACACTAGTTTGCTTAGTATAGAAATCAGAAATGGGGTAGAAATGAAGAAAAAATAAAAATAATTGCGATTATATAATTTAATTGAGCCGCCAGCGAGTTTTTAGGAAAACTTACAAACCAACTCTGCTTTTGAAGTGGATCATACCAATAGGGACAACCGATGGGGAACCGAAGGAACAAATCGATTCAACTTCAAAAAGGTCTTCGAAAAGCCCTTGTACAATCCCTAGTATAGATACTCATCTTTACTCCTTAGTCTCGAACAGGGGATCTAAATTCAGGGGCGAAGGTATGATGATGCAATGGTATGAATCACATCACTACCCATCATCCCTAACGGCCTTTACTATTCAACATAGGAAATCTAAAGCTTTAATTATGCGAACATACACTCATGCAAATATTAGTAGTATTTCATATATAATCATGTAAAAAAGTACAATCTGTAGTCCAATGCAAAATAGGCAAGATAAATAATTTACAAAGGGTAGAAACTGCCTAAAAGATTCTATCTTTATTGGTTTATAAAAACCCAAAGAACAGGAAAAAAGAAAATACGAAGAGAAAGATGAAATTTTACCCCTAGAATAACCCACTAATTACTTGTCAAGCCCAATAGAGTGATTATGGTGCTGATAGATGCTTAGAATGCACTCCATTTTATGGTCGTTTTACTATATTTTTAGGGAGAATTATGTATTTTATGTTATAGTCTACACTCTGTTTCCCGTTTTTACTCTTTGGTATGATTTTTTCTGTGTTTTTGCATATTTTTGGATCTTTTTGCCCTTACTTTGACCCCAATTAAGTGTATTTTGACTCTCCATGGATACCCCTACCATGCCTATGGAGAAAAAAGAAGAACCAGAGAATGTTAAGACAGGTGACCATAGACCCTCCATGGTGAAGGCCACAGTCCATGGTAAGCTTGAAATTGCTTGCCTCTTCATCTTCCTTTATCTTGTGGCTGAGAACGACTGAGTTTATGCATAAATAGGGTTCTTTTCGACTGCAGAGGGGAGAGAGAGCACAGAAAATCAAAGCATCCAACTCTCACTTTATCATTATTTCTTTTCGGCTGTAAATTAGAGTGGAAGATTGGCACTTGGAGGCTTGAAGTTTAGGAAGCCATTGAAGACCATCGTAATTGCTAAGTCTTCTTCCCCTTCTAATCTCTTCTTGAACTTTTTTGTTCAAATGTTGAATATTTCTTTTACGTATGAGTAGTTTTTCTTAATCTAGGGACTTGTTAGCCAAAGTATTAATGTTGGATCTCTACATTTCAATATTTGTACTTTATCCAATTGATTTGATTGAATTTTCTCTTATGGATAAACTATTATGAGTAAGTTTTGGCCAGATTTACTTGCATATGCTAGATAGTTGGGTGAAGTATTGAAAGGAGAAACTTACTATTACAACAACAAGTTAGAACTTAATTTAACAACTGCTTAAAAGAGAGCTGTTTGCTAAGAGGAAAATTTTAGCAATCAAGAATCCATAACTAGAACTAAACCAAGGATATTTGAAAGAATGTTAATTTGGTCACTTAGCTCTTTTATAATAGCTTAAAACTCGATAGACTACACTTGGTCTCTATGGGATCAATATTAAAACTATACTACGACAGCTGTGCACTTGCGGTAGCAATCAGGTGCTAATCTCGGATGAGAGACTGGGAATTGTATTCGACTAACAACAATTTCCTCACTATCTCTCTAGTGTTCTCTAAACAGCTCTGATCTAACAAATTGACTTGGTTCTCACTAATTGATTGATTGCTCATATCCCCCTAGATCTGCTTTCTCTTTAACCCTTAAGGCACCCCCTTTTATAGGTGATAATTAGATGGACTCTGCCTAGGAAAAAAATACTAACTCCTAATCATATTAGGCTTAATGACTTTTTAAATGTTATTAGGAATATGCCTTTAACTAGATGCACCTGCAAAATTAGCACTAATAACCGAGTTGGACTTGAACTCAAGTAAGAAGGGAGCAAGAAAAAGGCGAAACTAGTCGGCTTCTAGCCAGAGTGAACCAGCTGATTCCCAGGCCCAACGAGCCTCGCTGACTCAACCTACCTCTCCTCTACTTGGACTCTCTTTATTATTTTTTGCTATTTTACTTTGACTAATCACCTCATTAGGCCTCCAATTATTGGGTTAAT
Organism: Carnegiea gigantea; assembly: GCA_029747015.1. Taxonomy (NCBI): domain Eukaryota; kingdom Viridiplantae; phylum Streptophyta; class Magnoliopsida; order Caryophyllales; family Cactaceae; genus Carnegiea; species Carnegiea gigantea. The sequence continues at coordinate 162,748 of JAKOGI010001500.1, forward strand.
TTCCTCATCATCGAGCAATTAAAAATTCGACTGCCATTTTTAGGCCTCCACAGTTAGCCCCCAGGTTAATCGAGCCTGAGCAAGGCAAAGGTCAAAGTAAGTGCTTAAAATCTTACCTTAACTTAGATGTCTTAAAGTCTCAACACCTATCCATCCTATCTGAAGGACTGGCGCCTTACTTTCTTTCATTTTGAAGTAGATAACTCTATCCTTCAACTAGATTAGCCAACCTTTGCTGCTGGTCTAGCGAGATTGATTGATTCTTCCCCCTTATCACTAGAGTATCGGACCTTTACTGCTTGTCTAGCGATCTATCATCCAATCAATAATTCTTCGACCTTCGTTTAATATGCGCACTAATAATCCTTTGATCATTATTTAGTTTACGTACTGATAATCCTTCAAAATCCTTTGATTATAATCTGATTTGCACATTGATCATCCTCTGATCATCGTGTGATTTACGTACTGATAATTGTTTGGCTATTGTCCAATTTATGCATTGATAATTCTCCGATTATTGTGCAATTTAAGTACTAATAATCTTTCAAAATCTTTTGATCATCATTTGATCTAGCACTGATAATTATTTGATCATTATGCAATTTACGTACTTATAATCCTTCGGCTACTTCTTCGATCATCGTCCTATTTATGGACCAATAGATATTTGATCATCGTGTGATTCATGTACTGATAATTCTTCAGCTACTCTTTGATCATCATCTATTTTATGCGCTGATAATCATTCGATTATCATGCAATTTACGTACTGATAATAGTCCGGCTACTGCTTCCATCATCACCCAGTTTGTGCATTGATAATCCTTTGATCATCTTGTGATTTACATACAGATGATTTTTTAGTTTGATGATCTGATTGCCACTTGTCTTGATGCACGCTTATGGCCCTAATTTGCGTATGGAACCAGCCGGCACCCACATTTGGCCATCACTTCTTCTTTTTCTTTATTTCTCTGCTCTTTTGACTAGTCTTTGCATATGTATCACCCTTGTTAGGCAACCAACTGACTTTGTAGGCTATGTCTTTTGTTCTTTTCTTTGCAAGATTCTTATCCAAAGTTGGCATGTATGATGATGGGTACCAGCCGACCCCTAGTATAACTGCTTTTGGTTTTTCTTCTTTGCTTCTAGCTCCTTAGGTGCTTTGAACTTTGTATCATTCCCCTGGATAAAGGTACCAGTCAGTTTGCTAGGCATGGCCCTCCTCTTTTTTTTTTTTTTTGGCTTGTTTTCTCTTGCTTTTTAGTTCCTTGGATGCTTGTTGTTTGGCAAGGTACCTCTAGGTAGAACCCAGCCAGTGCTCTTGGTTTGCCTTCTTTTTCTATAAATAGCCTCCTTATCTTTTCATAATTCACACCATCCTCTTCTCATTCTCTCAAGTGTGTATTCTTAGCTTCCACTCTTTCATTCTTTTCTCAATTGTGTTTTGAAAGAAAGTCATGAGTGTAAGAGGAGGTCATTCTCCTCGTAGGGAAGTAAGGCTTTCTCAAGACTCTTTCATCAAAAGAGAATGGAGGCCTATTGATATCTGGACAAGCAGGATTTTTGGTACAGGTTGGACGCTATGCCCTTAGAAAATGTTAGATTTTTGTCGGCTTCTACTTTACATTACGTGGGGTGGTGGACTTAAATGATCGCTTCATCACTTGTGAGGTGGTTGTGTGATTTTGGGATACCACTAACACGTTTCACCTCCCTATTGGTAAGGACTATCACCCCTTTTGATTTTGCTGTGCTAATTGATCTTGGTTTCACATGAGAGTCGTTAGTCTATTAGGAGGAATTTTATGTTCATTGTGACTAACTCCTTCATCTCTTCGGGCCAATCATGGGATCTATTCCTCCTGGATATCACTTCTCCTACAGTATCCTCGAGGATTTAATGAATGATAATAAGCAGTGGGCCGAACACTCACCAAATGAATAATTGCGGTTAATTCTCACTTTCCTTCTCAGCACGACTATCTTTGCCGACCTCGACAACCACTGCCACTCCCACTACTTATTCAACTTAGTTGACTTAGACCGGGTAAGGTATTTGAAATAGGGAGTTCCTACATATTCCACCTAATTTGCGAAATGCACCAAGGAGTCTAGAAGGTTGAGTGCACTCATGGGAAGCAACATATAAGTATAACCCTTGGGGGTATATGCAGAGTTATTGATGTAGGATTCCTTTTCTTTCCCTTATTTTTTCTTTTTTTTACAACACTTAACTTCCACTGTTTTGTGCTGCACTGGTTTCACGAGTATTTCCTAGCTATTTGACCGGGATCTCAAGTGTCTACGCATTTTTCGGCTGTGGTTTCATGGACTAAAGAAAACTAAATTAGGAAGCAATTCGAGTCGGGAGACCTTTAGTGTTTTTGTGTAGCTATTAATTCTCTAAGACTAATAAAGTCCTTATTATTTTGCAAAAGGATTTAGCGAAGGAGTTTTCCTTCTATTGAATTTTCTCCTTTTTTAGGCCAACTTTCACTCATGGAGAAACTATGTTCTTCCTCTTGAAGTTAAAGCTGCTCAGTTTTATAGCCACCGTAGGATCCTTATAGAAGGACCTTTTAGCTTTGTCTGCTATTTGGGTGAGCAGGTTGCTCCCTAATTTGTTAGTCAGTGTCCCCAGTTGTTCCTCAAGACCCTCCTCGACCTATGTTCTAGGGAGGTGCACTTTCCCTTGAGGACATGGAAGAGATGAAGGAGGGCATTCACATTTTCAACTATATAGACCATCAAGGCGACTATGGGGCTTATCTCGGACGCCTTATGACCCACATGGTATATGCAGTCATCTTATTGTTGACATCTGAAATACCTGATTTACAGTAAAGGATGTTGAAGCTCCTATCCCAAGCCTAAACATCGAGGTGTCTAGAGAAGGGGGAGAGGTTACTTATGTAGGGATTCCATTAGTCCCTAAATAGGAATGCCCAGAACTCCCATTTCTTTCTATCTTCACTAAGGTATGTTACTTACCTTTAAGTTGGTCGGTGGCCTTTCTAACTCCACTTTCTATTTAATAAAACCGGCCAGCAATCGGGGTTTTCTCATGTCACTATCCCCAGGCTGATAAGGCGATATCTTCTCCTTGAACTGAGATGATATTTCATCTTCCCTGGGAAACTTTTCTTCATCAATTCTTCTTTATCTATGTTGTAGGGTCATAAAGAATATGCTCAACCACGAAGGTCCCATGCTTCTTAATCTAGAAGATGTTCTTTTTCCAAGGCTCAAGATGTTCCTAGGTCTTCCCATGCTCAAGGTAGGAGACTTCATCCAGAGTAACCGTTGGAGGTGCTGCCACTTCAAATTTACAATCCTACATATCCTTGTGCCTTGTCTGCTTTGCTTGGGGAACCTTGTGTGCCTCATATTTTATATGGTGATTCCTCCTCTGGGGTGATGCATGATGATCCTCGCCATTCTTGGTTTCTCGAGGGCAACCCTCATATTGATGTGGGTACTACTAGTGCTTCAGTTGATTCTGAATATGCTTTGGGCCAAGCTAACTACCTCTTTAGTGGAAGTAGCAGTAGGTTCCATATAATGAGTAGGGGAAGTTTGTTAGGTCTACATATGATGCTTCAAACTATAACCAGGTAATTTTATTTCACTTTTCATGTAATGCTAATACAAGAAAATTTTGTGCATGTTCATACTGACTCTAATGCACATTAGCCCCCACTCGCCCCCAAAAATAATTACACGAAAAAAGAAATGACACAATAAGTAATTAGAGGGCATTGTGGTCGAGGAAATGCATCGTGACTAGTCTTACACCCCTCGTTGCTGCTGAGACTGTCTTATGTCTGGATGGACTCCATAATTATCCGGATGAGTTTTTCTTATGTAGCCTTTTCCTATTATAGGTGGCCTCTACGGCCTAGAAACCAGCCGATTTTTTAGTCTCTCTTTTTGCTTTTTTTATCTCTCCCGCTCTCTCTTATTGTATGATACCGGCCAGTAGTTGGACCCTACTAACGTTTTTGTTAGCGTGAAGACATCGCTGTTGGAGCATTTGAGGTTGATAAAGATCCTTAGGAATGTGGATACATATCTTGCCATAATTTTGCTAAAGAAGGAGACTATATAAGGATCAGTCTAAGACTAGCTAGATCAGCTTCTTGGGGAAAGATCCTCCCTTTGCTTAATGGTTCATTGGTGGCACACACGGCACTTTGTCTCTAATAGAAAGACATTTGCCTACATCTAGCTTTTTGGCTTATTTGAAGGAACCCATTACTTTCCATCACACACTCTCCACATGTCTCTAACCAATATCTGGAGTGGATGACTATCAACAGTAAAGGAAGGCAATTTATGCTAACCTGATCGCTACTAAGAGTAGGAAAGAAGATGAATTATCTCAAAATAGAAAGAAAAGAGTAAAGGATCTTACCCCAGAAGACACCCCCCTTCGGGTTGTGTAACGCCCCCAATTGTTAATGTTTGATTACTGTAGCCTAATTACTATTGATTTGCAGTGGAAGCCTTTGATTGGAAGCATTACCGCCGTTCCGTAGTGGAACAAGGCTACCTGATATACTCACTTTAGCATGAGATAAATATTTGTTCTCTTATGCAGTTCATAGTATACGTGATAACTTGTAAGCTCTATCGATCCCCAAAGGTTCAAAAGTATAACTATATGTAAATCCCCAGGGTGCTACCTGTCATCACTGTGAGCACTTGACTAGCTACTGCCCATTAAACCCTGCAACTCGTGTTTCCTCCTTGATGCCTTATGGCTTGTCAGGATGATGGGAGTTCATGGATCCCATCCCTAAAACAGAAAACATAAAAACATTCGAATGGTGAGCCGAAGCTCAGCACGTACATCCCTGTGCAGTAAAATAATTTTTATGTTGAATTAGTTGGGTCGGCCGCATTTCAAAACATTTTGCTTTGCAAACAGGAGAGAGAGAATATGTAAGTACAATTGAGTTGCCGATTATTATCTGAAAGTGAACCCCTTGGTCGATGTACATCTTGAAACGATCATACTTTGGGTGCTCACCCCTCAGGCCGATCGAGAAGCCTGAGTTGACGCCGCGCGCGGGTATATTGATGGGCATAAGCCCCGATGCTTGGTCACTGGGCGGGGTCACTTATTTATATGACAAAACACTGTGAAACTTGGTTCATTGAATGAATCTTATGTTACTTTGCTTTGCTGAGAAATACGTGAATTTTCGAAGAGCACAGGCAGTGTATGTACCTGGTCTTCAAGATTCTCTCTCCTTTATAATAAGGAACATGCGTCAGCAGCCCAAAGCGACAGAGATGGCCTCTTTCCTGCTTCATGTATTTTATTTTTCCCTATTAGTGTGATATTACGAAGTTTATTAAACCGTTCAGCTTAATGGAGTATTTGTAACTGACATGTAACTGACAACGTGTTTATAAATATTCGTGTGATCATCATTACAAGCTGAATGAATGATATACGTTATTAGTTATAAAGGACATGTAACTATAAATACGTATGCATATATAGAAAATACCGAATTGAAATGCGGGCCCAACTTAATTAGTTAGTACTTAAGATGATTCAATGTAATTAAAATGCATATTAGGTTCGGGCCGTTACAGGTTGTGAAGAAGTTAAGGAAGGCTTAGGAGTTTAAGCTTTGCCTCTTACATGTTTTGCTATTAAAGTTTAGTGCTTTTCCATAGTAGAATGCTATTAGGACTTTTAATTTCGAGTTATATGTTCTCAGAATTTTGGGTGGTAATAAAAGTGTTGATTTTCGCTCTAATTGCCATAAAATCCCTCACTTCATAGCTCTGCTGCTAGGACCCTCTTTTCTGTGTCTAGATAATTTTTTGGATTTAGTTAGGCCAGGCCAATTAAGGCTTCCTATGTATCCGAAATATAGAATTAGGCCTTCATAGTTTGTTACTCTTCTTTTTTTTCATCAGGCCTTGGATGGGCCATTTGAACTTATTATGAGTTCTGCTAACAATCTGCTGTGGATTTTCAGGCATAACACTTCTTTAATAGTTCAAGATTAGTATACTGAGTATATCCCTCTCCATTCATATCCATTAGTTTCATAACTCCCCCTACTGGTATGGTCTTTGTGACATATGTTCCTAACCAGTTGGGCCTAAATTTTCCCCTTGGGTCCTATACTGATGCCCTTATTTCCTTCAACACCAAATCACCCTCCTGTAAATCTCTTGGTTTAACTTTCTTATTGAAAGCTCTTAAGATTTTTCCTTGATAGATTTGGATGTTATGTAATGCTCTTAACCCTTTCTCATCTATGATTACCAATTCTTTATACTGGGCTTTCGCCTATTCTGATGCGAGAAATAGGCTTTCGGCGATCACCTTAAGCCAGGGTATTGCTATTTCTATTGGTAGCACTGCTTTCATTCCACACATAAGAGAATACGATGTTGTTCCTGTGGAGGTCCTGATTGACGTCCTATAACCCTAAAGGGAAAATGAGATTTTATCAGGCCAATCTTTATAATTCTGGACCGTTTTTTTAATTAACCTCCAGCCATTTTCGTTGGCAGCTTCGACTATTCCATTTGCCTAATTGTAGCATGGTAACGACTTATGATGTTGAATTCTATACTTTTCAAGTGGAGTTGCGACTTTCTTTTTGTAGTGGCTCCCTTGATCACTTATTAGTTTGTGTAGAGCCCCATGCCTGAAGGTAATATTATTGAGGAGGAACTTTGTCACATGCTTGGAAGTAATTTTCGCAAAAGATGCCGCCTGTACCCATTTTGTGAAGTAATAAATTGCTATAAGCACATATTTATCCCCCGATCCCTTTTAGGATAATTTTTCTGATTATGTCAATGCCCCTAACTAATAAAGGCCATGGACAGGTTAGCGTTGAGAGGAAGAAAGGAGGTTGATGTTGTAAGTTAGCATACACCTAGCACGTATAGCATACACCTAGCATGGATGGCATCTTCTTACATATGTATAGCAATCGCTCTCAAGTTTGGATCAGTAACACCCCAGCCTTTGAACCTTTTCAGCTAGCATTCTCCCATTTTTGTGGAGTCTGCTTCACCACAATGAACTTCCTTTATGATCTTACGAGCCTTATCCTCGGTTACATAGAGTAAGTTTATGCCCATGTCTATTTTCTTGTATAACCTCCCTTTATCCTCGAAGTACTGTGAGGCTAACAAACTTAACGCTTGCTAAGTTTTCAGGTATGATCCTGGTGAATATTCCTTCTTGGTTAAGTATTAGTAAGTGTTATGGTGCCAGACAGTGAGGTCAACGTTGTACACTTCGGTGGTTTAACGATGTGTCGATTTGCTTCTTCTTTCTACCGTTATCGACATTGAATGGTCACCCCTAGGAATATTAATCATCGAGGCCAATTTTCCTAAGGCATCTGCAAACTGGTTGTCTTTTCGTGGGAGATAAGTGTATGTAATGTGGGTGAAATGCTTGTTAAGATCTATAAATTAAGCTTGGTATGATGCCAAGGCTTCACTTCTTACGTTTCATTTCTGGGATAGTTTATTAATTATTAAGTTAGAGCCTCCATATCCCTATAACTTCTTGACCCCTATCTTTATGGTAGCATATGACCAATTATGCAGGCTTCATATTCCGCCATGTTATTAGTAACCTCGAAGTCTAGCTTAACTTAATAGGAATATGTGCTCCTCCTGGTGATACCATGACGACGCCTACCCTAAATCCTATCTGATTAGAAGCCTCATCAAAGTACATCGTCCATAGATCTTCTTGCGCCTGCAGGATTTGTTTCATCTGGCAAGTCAAAATCCTTTACCCATTGGTCTTATGTTAGTGAATCCGTGAAAAAGTTAGAAACAACCCTTCCGTTAATGGACTTTTGTGGCATATAATATAGGTCAAGCCCCGATAACATTATAGTCCACCTAGCCACGTCACTACTCATTATGGGTCATTGGAGCAAATATCTTAGGGGATCCATTGGAGCTACCGCATGTACCATATAGGTTATCATGTAGTGCCTGAGCTTCTTGGTTGCTCATACTAATATTAGGGTTGTTTTCTCCAGGGTTTTATAGTGGATCCTGTATTCAAGGAACTTTTTACTTATATACTAAATGCCCTTTCTTCTCCCTCTATTTTCTAGGCTAGCATGGTCCCTATAGCAGTGTCTATCGTTGTGAGGTATAAGGTTAAAAGAATGCCTCGTTATAGGGCATTAGAACTGATGGATTAGATATGTACTCTTTGATTTAGTAACCCTAACAGTCCTGGTCCCATTTGGTCTTTGTCCCTTTCTTTAATTTCTTAAACATAGGCTCATATACCATTATCAGCTTTGATATGAAGTGACCAATATATTGCAAACGTCCCAGAAATCTTCGTACCTCCTTTTCTGTCTTAGATGGCTACATTTCCTATATTGCCTTAGTTTTCAAAGGATCAACCTCAATTCCTCGAAGACTGATGATGTACCCAAGTAGCTGGCCTGAGGTGACTCCACATACACATTTTGTATTTCCTAAGTCTAATTAAGAGCTTCTAAAGAGCTTGAACATGACCATCCCTCTGCTTAGATTTTATGATAATGTCGTCTATATATACCTCGGCCTCCTTATACATTAGCTTATGCAGCAAGATAATAGTTGTCCTTTGATAGATAGCCCTGGAGTTTTTAATCCAACCAGCATCACAGTGCAACAATAGGTTCCCTATGGAAAGTAGTTTTTCACGTCTTCTACTCCCATCTTGACATGATTGTAACCCGCATATCTATCTATAAAAGAAAGAAGATTGTGACCAGCTATGTTATCAACTAAAACATTGATCTGTGGCAGTGGGAAATCATGTTTTGGGCTTGCCTTGTTGAGGTCCCTAAAATTTACATACATTCTCACTCTCCTGTCCGTCTTTCGGACTGATACTATGTTTGCTACCCACTGTGGGTAGTGCGCAACCTTAAGTAATCCTGCTTCCGATTGCTTTTACCCCTCTTCCTTTGTTTTTAAGGCTCATTCTGGCTTCATCCTTCAGAGTTTCTGTTTTATCGATTTTGCATTTGGATAGAGAAGAATTGCGTGCTCTGTAATGTCCTGATCAGTGCTTGCAATGTCTTTGTAGAACCATGCAACAATATCCATGAATTCATTTAGGAGTGCAATAAAATTTTCTTGCTCCTTGGCAATTAATGATTTTCCTAGTTTGAGTTCTCGAGGTTCATCAAATGTCCTAAAATTGATTAGTATCATGCCCTCAATTATGGAAGTTCAATTTTTATGATCTTTCATCGCCTGGATTAATTCTTTTAAAATTTCTTATTCATTTTCATTATAAGAGGCCAAGCATTCAGAATGAAAGAAAAGAGACAAGTCATAAGTAGAAGAGTTCATCTTATTAGAATTTAAAACAGATACATCTGATGTAGCACTTAAAGGCATAGAAGCTAAAGACTGACTCTTAGACCCGATCCTAGACTCCCCTAAACTACCCCCTATAGCTACAGTAAACATTCTTCCTCTTTAGCTGTCCCAGTTGATTGCTTACAGCCCTCAGCTTAAACTTTGGTGATGAGCTTAGCAGGATCGAATCTGCTATTAGACACGATGAGGGAGAGACCAATAGCAGGGTCTTCTTTCTTCATGCAGCCATGACCGAACAACATCGCAAAGATGTTACTTTCAGCCAGATCCAGCTAGTCTTTTGTGAATTATTCTTTCTTCTTAGCAGTAAACACATTTTCTTCCAACAAGTGGCAATTGTTAAATATTTCCATCCCTAGCATTAAGAGTCCATTTTACATTTAAATAGCAAGGTTCGTGAAAGCCATAAAAGGGGAATTTGTCTCCTTCATGCCAGAACTTTCCATTGAGAGTGAGAGAATAGTGTATAATAGTGTAGTTCTTTGTGTACCCCTTCCTAACAGTAGTTTTTCAGGCCTGTACTTCCTACATAGCCTTGACTATCTCTTCAAGAGTTGGGTGGTATCCTAATCTAAACTTATAGTCTTCGCTCGGCATCAAGGGGAAGGTAGTCCAACCTGTCCTCTTCATTCTATAGCCATTCTTGGGAAGGAGCCCCACTTCTTTAGGATGGCATTGACATTCATATTAGAATAAGGATCAAAGTCGAAAGGAGTTTTGTCCCTTTCTAATACCGCCACCATTTTAGAATTGTAGAGTTCTTCGTCATCGCAATTATGCTCTATTTCTAGTATTGGCCCCTCACTTGTTGTCGTAGCACATAGGTTGTCACCTTCAACAGTCACTACGTTGCCTTTATTAACATCTGCACTTTCTGATGTAAAATGGAGGGAACCACCTGATGGTTATGAAGCCATGACCTTCCCAAAAGTAGGTTGAAGGCACCCGGTATATCGAGGACTTAAACTTCTATATTCCTCCCGACAGGGCCCACATAAATGGAAAAGTGAATAGCATGTAGCACTAACTTCTTTCAACTGTCATATGCCCTTAAATAAGTGGATGGTGCTGAGACTTGTTCTTTTTTCACCCCTAACCTTTTGGTCATCCTCTAAGGACAGACATTCACTATTGAGCTATTGTCAACTAAAGATAAAGGAACATGCTTCTAAAGGAATGTTATAGTGAGGTAAAGGGCGCTGTTGTGCGTTATAGCTCCTGGCGGGAGATCTTCACTGATAAAGGTTATAGTGCCTTTGCTAGTCTTAATTGAGGTTATCATCTCTTCTATGGTAGCTTTTAGTGGTTCCTTAATTTAATTTAACACCTCTATTAGGTGCTTTTTATTCTTCCGAGAGGTCACTACGAGTTGTCATATACGTACCTGTGCTTTAATTTTCTTCAACTGCTTCATTACTAGATCCACTTCTTAGGGTAATGTTGTTTTCTCTTTCTCGAGGTCTATTATAGAACCTCCTTAGCCTGGTGTCTCCCGGATCTTGTACGGTACTAGACCGTCGCCTGGTCCTCCTCTCCCTAGAAGTCCTTTTCTTCATCCTGCCCCCAAAAGTCATCATCACTTGCTTTGGAGGGCATATTATAGACATCATCTTTAATAGTTTCCCAAATGCCAAAGACTTCCATGTTTGGTGTAGGCATGTTTACCCTTGGTGTTGGGCTACTAATAGCTTGTATGAACATGGATGGATCCCATTCTTTCTCTTGGTCCTCAACAGTGAAAATATTTTCATGATTCCTAAGTGCATTCTTATTATTATTGGGCTTCTGAGCTACTTTAGGCAATGGAAGTTGTCCAGATTTAAACATCTTCTCTAATCTATTTTGAAAGTCCAACAATCTTCAGTATCATGTCCTCGTGACTGATGGTATTTGTAATACTTGCTTAGATCAAAGTATTTGGACTGCCTAAGAGATTCAGTCTCTGGCTTAATTTTAGAAAGATCTTCCTTTTAACCAGGAGTCGTTCCAGAGGTTGGGTGTAGGTAGTCCCCATACAGGTATATGTGGTACTATGGTTCACTGCATGCACCTCCTTAGAGCTACTAGCCTTCTTATCCCTATTTTGATGATTATTTCTCCAATTGTTTCCTATCTTACTGTTACCTCAGACAGTTCTTCCTCTACTAGCGTACTAACATTTCTTATTGTTGTAGAACTCTCAAATGGCATGAACCACCAGCGTTAATAATACAAGTGCAAACGCTTCTAATGAACAACCTTACCTGATCTATCTGAGAGGGTCAGCCTACCATGTGGGTAATCTTTGGCCTCCATCTAGCCAAGTAGTCAGTAAACCCTCCCTTCTCTTCCTGCTTAAGTAGCTCTAGATCCCTAAGTGTGATTGGGAGATCAGTGTTATAAGAATATTGGTTTAAGAATTCCTCACACAGGTTATCCCAATTCGTGACCTTTCGTGGGTCAATAATATTACACCACCTTATGACTTCGTTGTCGAAGTCCAAGGAAATATTAAGTGAAAGATATCCTTGGCTATTCCCTTTAGCATCATCGGGCTACTAAAATTATTCACATGGCAGCGTGGATTTTTAAGTCCTATGAAACTTGATATCATGCAGGGTGAATCTTGGCAGTAGCTTCCATTTTAGGACTGAAGTAAATCCCACATAATTAGTAAAATAGCTATTAAATATCGAAGATCCCTTAAGCAACTGCTCTATGCGATCTAAACAGGGATCAACTTGGGAAGTGTTCTTTTTTAATTCTTTGCCCTCTCCATCCTTCAATTCTCCCTTTTCTTTATCCCCCTACTCTTAAGGTAGAAGAGTTTGTTCATTATTCTCCATTTGGGTCTCCTTGTTGAGGTTTTGAAATTCGACCACTAGTGACTCCACCTTCTTATCACTCTCTTCCATTGGAGCTTGCATTTTCTCAATTTCATTCATGAGTTAGGCAAGCTTATTGTTCCCCGTCATTCAAATAGGCGGATGATTCCCCTTTGACTTTGACCCTGGCTTTGACCTAGCTAATGAAGCTTCTGTTGGCTGTTCCTTAGATAAAAGTCTCCCAGTTGTCGAGCTACACTTGCATACCTTTATAGGCCTCCCTATCCTGATAAGTAAGGAAGAGTACTTAGGGCTAGCCCATCTAAATAGTTTTCCTAGGAAATGAGGACCCGAAATATGCTGGCTTATGCACTATGAAAATCTAAGACCGAGAGCCCAATATGCAGACTATATGTTGACTCAAACTAACACAGAACGGGTTGGAGCTATCTAAAAATACTAGCGGGCATCTATACTGACACTTTTTCTTGTCAATTCCAAGCCCAAATCTATCCTAATATAATCTAACTACCATGAAGCCAGTCGGCCACTGACTCTTTTCCCTTCGTAATTCTCAATTGACTGACTTTTACCAGGATGTAGACTCTCTTTCATTTTTACATATACATAGTCATACTTATAACTTGGTCTCTTTTTAGGACTTAAATTCCCTTAAGTAAGGTTTGAACCTAGTCAGGTTTGAGGTCAAGACACCCTTAGGGCTCAATTGGCCTTGAAGACAGCTCAATCGATAACCCCAGCCACTAAGTTCAACCTCTCCTAACCTGGCCTCTCCTAAGACCTAAAGCAGTATTGCATAAACCTTAGGGCTAAATAGTTAAGTCATACAACAACACATCCAAGCATGCATATAAGTTCTAATCCTAAAACAAGGTTCTAAGTTACAAGGGTTTTAGGTTAGGTTTACTATAGTCTTCTCGTCACCCAAATGCTTCGTACGTCATTCATACAGTGCATGGCAAGACAGGGATGTATTGGTGGCTTCCCTAAGTCGTGTGGACTGCACAAAGTGTGTCATGAGTGGATGGATCAACTATATGTTTGGTTGAGTCTAGTAGACCCACTGAGTAGCCAGCTAATCTCTCAAAGGGTGATAATGCGTTCGCATTTCCTAGAGGTCTCGTTATCCCACATAAGGCAGCCCCTTTCAATGCGGAATGCCTAATGCAAGCGTAATTAAAGCTATTTCCGATATTGAATTTTAGATCTTGCCCACTTAAAGAAAATCTGCCCTAGTGGAATCGCCAATGTAAGGATCCACTTCCCCGAGGGTCCGATCCCCCATGAATGGTTCGACTACCCTTTTTTTGGGGTGTTTTATTTTGATTTTGATTTTGATTTTTTTTGTGAAAAGAGAGCTAACTATTGTTCCTTGTTTACTTTCTAAAAAATTTGGTAGAAATAATGGATTGAACTAGAAAGTTGATTCTTGATTTTAACCGAAGAACTAGCCAATTCCTGCACTAAAACCAGGTCCAGTTTTTCCTAGTCCTAATCTATGGCAGTGATGACTGCCTGATCCAGGAACCAGGTTTCCTGCCTAATCGGGGAACTAGCGGGTTCCTAAGTCAAATTAGGACCCTTTTTCCTATTCTAGATAGTCTTACTATCTAAGATCAGTACTAATGTACTGAGTATAGAAATCAAAAAGAGGGTAGAAATAAGAAAGAATAAAAATAATTGTGATTACACAATTTAATACAGGCACTAGTGAGTTTTAATTAAAACTTACAAACCAAGTCTCTTTTCTAAGTGAATCATGCCGATAGGGACAACTGAAGGGACAACCGAAGGGATCAATTGATTCAACTACAAAAAGGTTTTCAAAAAAGCCCCCATGCAATTCCTGGTGTAGGGACTCATCTTGATTCCTTAGTCTCAAACCGAGGATCCAAATTTGGGGGCAAAGGTATGATGATGCGATGATGTGCATCATCTCACCGCCTGTCATTACTGACGACCTTCACTATTCAACAAGCGAAATCCAAAGCTTTGATTACCCTAACATACAATCATGCAAACATTAGTAATATTTCATATATAATCATGAGAATAGGTACAATCTTTAGTCCAATACAAAATAGGTAAAATAAATAATTTACAGCAGACAGAAACTGCCAAAAAAATTGGATCTTTATTGACTTATAAAGCACATAAGCATAAAAGAGAAAATAGGAAGAGAAAGATGACATTTTGCCCTCAGGACAACCCACCTAATTACATGGGGAACGTAATGGAGTGATTATGGTGCTAATCTTGCATGAGAGGCTCGGGACTATAGTCAACTAACAATAATTTCCTCATGGGCTCTTTAGTGATCTCTTAACAGCTTGATCTCACAAATTGACTGGCTTCTCACTAATTGATTGATATCTCATCCCCCCCTCTCCTTTCTCTTTAACCCTTGAGGCATCCCCCTTTTAGAGGTAATAATTAGATGGACTCTGCTAGGAAAAGAATACTGACTCTTAATCATATTAGGTTAAATGACTTTTCTACTGTTATTAGGAATCTACCTTTAACTAGATGTGCATGTGAAACTAGCACCAATATCCGAGTTGGACTTGAACTCAAGAAAAAAGAGAGCAAGAAAAAAGGGGAAACCAACCGGCTTCTAACTATGGCGAAGTGAACGGGTCGGCTCCTATGCCCAACAAGCCTTGCTGACTCGAGGCACATTTTCTCTAATTGGAATCTCACTATTATTTTTTGCAATTTTATTTTGGTTAGTCACCTCATTAGGCCTCTGGGTTCACGATTAGGTTAATTTCCACGTCATCAAGCAATTAAAAATTCGACTACGTTTCTAGGCTACAAAACTTTATCATGGTCAACCATAGCTTTCCTTTTCGTAGCAGCAAAGACAAAGCAAGAACTCTCCTTTTAAAGTTCAATTTTGCGAAGTTGCACTCGAAAGCTTTTCTTCCTCCTCCTAGAGCTCTCCCTATGGATTGGCCATTGTTAAGCCCTTGCTATTGCAAGACTCACATGGAAGTGTATACTTACAATGTTAACATCCCCAGGACGACACAGTGCATAATCTATGCTTGGATTCTTCAAGGTGCAATCCACTTTGGTACTGTTTTACTCCTTGTAGCCCAGGATATGTTAGAGGCACTAGAAAACTTCAGGCGAGAGAATTTTCAGATTTGGTTAGATGCGAATCACAATCGGCTAATTTAAATTTGATTGTCATACACTTAATTATAACATACATAAATTAGGTTATTGTCAAGCAAAAAAAATAATGATTGAATGACTATGTAATTAGATTATGACTAGTTTCTAATGCCTATAGATAAATAGGTTGAACAAAGCTTCCCATCCATTAAAAAAAAAAAAAAAAACACACACACACACACACACAAAAAAAGAAAGGCTTCCTTGTTGACAAGTTGCCCAGACCAGGCATTAAGGTCCACTCTTTTTGTTAATAGCAATTTCCTTAATGATATGTTGCAAGTTATCAAATTTTTTAATAACACAAACGCTAGTGTGAACATCACTTGGATTCCCATGTTTAGACTCAAAATACCTATGAATCTTTTAGCCAATTAGAGATCAACTGGTAACTAACTGTCCCTAAATCCTCTTTATAAAAAGAAGAAACTATGTGTTTATCATTATTCTATATATATACGAACAAAAATCACACTAATTATGACACTAATGCTATATGATAATAAAATGAATAGTCTCACTCTCACCTAAACATATCAGCACTTTTTAAGAAATAAAATGATAAATAAATAAATAAAATTGGTGACGTTCTTTTATCAGTTTTTGTTGGTGCAAATATAATTTCTTAATGTCTATATATTTTCCAATAATAAAGATGTGGAAAGTATATTTTATCTATGAACTAAATGAATGCTATATAGAATCACTTTTTTAAGTTAATAAACTTATCATCAATTATGTTCTATGCAAGATTCCATAACTTTAATATATTGCAAACATCCAACCTTTGATACAGAACACTGTGGAAGGCAACCGTAGATTGCACTGTCTTTGCTGTTCCTAATCATCCAACGGTTCATTTATTAGTAATCAAAGAGTACTTGTAAATTTACTAACCATTACCATGATCAAGACCTTGAATTCTAACATTGGCAATAGATTTGCCAGTAAGCTCACCAATACCTAAGTGGCCTACACACATGCGAGTCACAAAACTCAAAAATGTTGTTCAACATTGATAACACTATCTATAATCCTAAGGTAACATTTGGTTGGGTGTAAACAATAAACAGGACTCTAATTGTGTTTCAGTTATCTTGTGTAGTTGTAAGAGAGTATTATAAATAACAACTTTCGTGGAGTTATGATTATCACAAACTATATAATCATGATTGTATTACAAGGTTGATTACATTACATTATATTCAACATCACATAACAGTATGAGACCAACCACAATAACCTCGATTCCTATTCCACGAGCCTAGGCAACTAGCTATGTTGGATCCTAATAACTAGCTTTTGATCCTTGGGCACATATTTAAATAAACTGAGTTGCATTAATGGAGAAATTACTCCTCACGCTCTATCGCTCATAGGCATGTAGCATGGCTTAAATAATACATGAATCATACAAGCAAAATTCTAATGCAACTCAAACTTTGGCTCTACCTTTTTCTCTCGAGTAACCGAGTGATACAAGAATTTGAAATAAAAATTAATTACAATATTTGTTTACAATATTTATTTCCTTAATACTTCCCTTTAAGTGGAGCATGAGGATCTATCATACCCAGCTTGCCTTGTAGAAACAAGAATTGTTGCTTCCCTAATGCTTTTATGGAAACATTTACAACTTGATGCTTAGAAGGTAGGTGGCCTATGACAAGATCACCAGATAGCAGTCTTTCCCTCATAAAGTGACAATTGATTTTGATGTGCTTTGTCCTTTCGTGAAGTACAGGATTCTTAGCAATGTGAAGAGTTGCTCGATTGTCACAGAACAATCTCATGGGCTTTTCCAAGAGAATAGCCAAAGCGGCTAAGAGGGACTTTATCCAAATCATCTCACTAGTGATTGCAGCCATAGCTTAATATTTAGCCTCCGCAAATGAGTGTGATATCATGTTTTGCTTGTTTGTTTTCCATGGGATAGGTGATCCACCTAGAGACATAAGAAAAATAGTTAAGGAGCGCCTCGTTAGGAGACATGTTCCCTAATGTGAGTCATAGTATGCCCAAACTCGTAACTCTGAATCACTTCATAGCAGAATTCCTTGTACAAAATTACCTCTTAGATACCTTAGAACTCTATGTGCAGTGTCCATATGATCCTCCTTAGAATCTTGCATAAACTGAGCTAGTATGCGTACTACATAAGATAGTTCTGGAGTTATGAATAGTAAGATAAATCAATCTCCCTACTAAGCAGTGATATTTAGTGTGACTGCTTAGAGGCTTCCTTGAAGCTAAGGCAAGCTTATGGCTCATCTCATTAAAAAGTCTACTGGCCTAGATCCCAAAAGCCCACATTCATCAATTATTTCTAAAGCATATTTATGTTGGTATAAAAACAATCATCGGGAAATTTCTTGCAAATTCTATTCCCAAAAAATATTTTAGAGGCCCTAGATCCTTGAAACGAAAGCATTTATCCAAATATGCCTTGAGATCTGTGAATAACTTGGGATCATTACATGTAAGGACAATGTCATCCATATAGACGAGTGGTGCCATGAACTTTTTACCTCTTTTATAAGCAATAAGTCAATAGTCCACATAAGAACAAGTGAATCCATATGCCAAAAGTTTTGAAGATAGTTTGGCAAACCACTGATGAGGGGCTTATTGACCATAGAGAGACTTTCGTAATCTCCACACCTTGTTTGGATTAGATGTACGAAATCCCAATGTCATAGTCACATAAACTTCTTCGTTAAGGTCCCCATCAAAAAATGCATTATTTAGATCCATTTGTTGTCAATCTCATCCTTTTGCGACAACTATTGCAAGGAATGTTCTTACACTTGTCATTTTGGCAACTTGAGCAAATGTCTCGTTAAAGTCAAAACGTTCAATCTCCTCGTCTCCTCGAATTACTAACCGTGCCTTATATCCCTCAATGCTTCCATCGAACTTGTACTTGACTCTGAATACCCATTTGTAGTTAATGGGTTTCTTGCCTAGCAGTAATGTTTCAACACTCCATGTGTTGTTTTCTTCAACTGATTCAATTTCTTTATCATGGCTTCTCCCAACTTAGGTTCCTGTACTACCTCATGGAAAAATTTGGGCTCCACAACTTTAGAAATAGCAGCCAACTAATTTCTATGCGCTTTAGAAAATTTATCACAACTAACATAATAAGCTGTGGGATAAGATTTACCTGAAGACACCTTAAGGAGTGAAGATGCAGCCTCTGAAGAAGGGTCTTTTATCGATACAGTGCAGCAGATATAATCTTGCAAATGGCTTGCATATTTGTGAGCTCATTTTCCTTGGTCTGGTGCTGTTGGCAAATCACTCCCTCTTTCTACTACATTTTTGGACTCCCATGGCTCAGTTTTTGATCCAGGAATCATTCTAGGCTGACTGGTACTAGACACAGGCCTTCTTGCTCTGGGTTTTCTTCGCTTGTTGGCTTCCTGGGCTTCTATGACCCAAACGCTCTAACATCTTAGTTTAGTCCACTAATTTCACCCAAATTAATGAAATTAGGCATGTCACTTGGCCCAAGATCCCCTTGTCTCATAAAAGCATCAAAGTCATCTTCCACATATATGTTTTCCTACTGCCCAAAGTTGTTTATTTCACCCCTTTCATTATTTTTTGCCTGAGAAAAGGGGCATATCTCCTCACAGAATATTATGTCACGGCTAACAAAAATATTTCCAGTTTCCAAATCATAAACCTTCTATTTTTCTTCTGAAAGGATCCCACAAATATGCAGTTTTCGCTTCACGATGCAAACTTACCTTTAGGCCTTTGAATATGATAACCATACACAAAGACCTAGAGACTCGTAAATAATCATAATTGGGCTTGACTTTGAAGAGTATTTCATAAAAAGTTTTCCATTGAAGAATCGCAGAAGGGGTTCCATTAATCAAATAAGCAGCAATCAGAACACACTCTCCCCAAAATTCTAAAGGTAGATGAGCTTGAAATCTTAAAGCCCTTGCTACATTAAGAACGTCATGGTGCTTTCTTTCAATCCTGCCATTCTGTTGAGTGTCTACACAACTTGTTTCATGAATAATTCCATTATCCATGTAAAATCATTTCATAGGATTGGATGTAAACTCAGCACCGTTATCACTCCTAACATTTTTCACTTTTGTCCTAGACTGTGTATTTTCCATGGCACAAAAACCAATCAAGAGTTATGAAGCTTCATTCTTTTCATTCATTAGATAAACCCAAACGGCCTGGCTAGCGTCATCAACTATATTAAGGAAATATTGAGCACCTAAAAAAGACTTAACACAATATGCACCCCATATGTCACAATGCATAAGATCAAAATAATTTATAGCTTTATTTTCACTTACAGAAAAAGGAATATGTGTTTGTTTAGCCCTTAGGCACACATCATATGGATCATGTTCACTCCAAAAATGGCCAATGCTAGAAAAATTGATAAGCTTAAAGGGTGCCCTAATATACAATGCCATGTATCATAAGAAACTACCTTGTTCACTAGAATCTTTGCCGACGATGAATTCTTTAAGTAATAGACCTCTTTTCTTAGCTCACTCACTCCAATCAGACTCCTCGTAATATGTATCACACACAACTCTTCAGTAAGAATTACATTGCAACAATTTTCTTCAATTAATTGCACTATACAAATCAAGGTACCATTCAAGTCGGGAATAAAAAGAACATAATTTAATTTCAAATTTGGATTCAAGTGTATAGTCCCTCATTTAGTAGTAATGGTTATAGTTCTCTTCAGTAGCTCGCTAGGTATTGGCTCTAAATTGCAAGTGTCACATAGTGAGCTTAATGATCCCGTCATATGACACGATGCCTATAATCGAGTAGCCAAATTTCCTCACTTGATAATTTTTCATAACCTAACTTTAGAGTTTCAATGAGCCTCAGAAGTCATTGTACCTACTCGAGATAGAGCCATCTTTAACACTACTGTGATTCTCCACAACAGACACTGTAAAATCGATGGGCACTTGCATTGAGTTTGCTGTTTCACGACCTTGTCCTCATGCAGTGTTGCTTTGTCCACCTCGACATCCACCTCGGTTTCAGCCTCTTTCACATCTGCCTCTGTAGTTGTTCCATCCCAGTGGATAATCTATGAGTTCATAGTAGTTTGCTTCTTCGTGCCCGGTCTTCCCGCAATGCTTATAGCTTATCTCTTACTTTCCATAGCACTCGATCGGGCTAAGTGAATCACAGCAAATGCTACCATGTTCTCGATCTTAATATCTATGTTAGCCATTACGCGTTCATGGCGCTCCTCCTACTGCATCATATTATAGATCTTATCTATTGAAGGTAAGGGATCAATGGCCAGAATCTGACTCCTCACTGTAGAGTATGACTCATCGTTCAGTCCCATTGAAAATTGATGGACCCTGTCTTCTAAAAATATCGTTACTTTAGCTGCTGTTCCGCAAGTACACGCTGATATCTTGACATATCTATTGAGCTCATTCCATAGACCAATGAGCTTTGAAAAGAAATCCACTACATCTTGCTTGTTTTGCTTGCAAGATGTAATTTCAACTTTAATTTGTGAATTCTAGGTATATTTGGAACTACAAACCATTTCGGAATATTTTCCCATAGTTTTTGGGTAGAGTCAACATAAGCCACACTCTTATGAAGTTTAGGATCAATCACATTCATGATCCATGACAATATCATTGAATTCACCATCTCTGAAGCCTTACCTACTTTGATGATTACTCCATCTTTTAGCTCTGGCTTGGTGATAGAACCACCAATGAAACCCAATTTATTTTTGGATTTCAATGATGTTTTCACCTCCATCTCCCATAAATCTTTTCCTTTCGTCAAATTTTATTGCAGTTATAATGGCTCCTAGAGAGTTCGAGGGATGAAGATAGTAGGGGGATTAACATGTTATGACAAAGGACTGATCTTCTTCGTCCTTGGTCATGGTGAGATTTTTGAGAGATAAGGCTCTAAAACCATGAAATAAACTAAGTTGGATTAATGGAGAAATTGCTCCTCACGCTCTGTCATTCATGGCCATGTAGCATGGGTTAAATAATACATAATTGGAAACAAAAAATTCTAATACATATCAAACTCTAGCCTTACCTTTTCTCCCAAGTAACCGAGTGATACAAGAATTGGAAACAAAAAATAATTGCAACATTTGTTTACAATAATTATTTCCTTAATACATATTGGAGGAAACGTGATTGCTCATTAATTAGCTCCCCTTCGACTTGGTCCTTAATCCATATGCTCCTTTAACTGTCCTTCGATGTCTTCCTCAATATATCACGCAGTTCTTTCCCTTTCAAGTAATTTTCTCATTTTGCTATGCCCACATAATCATATCCTATTACCTAGGTTCCACACAATTTAAATAGTAACTAGTATGCTTTTTCCCGTGCGATATAAATGATAGTTTTTGAGTTTTTCACCTCTATAAATGTCTTTATTATATATTAATTGTTTATACGATTGATTTACTTGGATAATATAATACTAGAATCTTTTTAATATAATACATGCTTTTTTGAAAAAAGCAAAAACATAAAGATATACTAATCAAATAGTATAATAAGAACATTTCTTATTCGAGTTAAATTACTTGACATATGATAATAATGTAAACTAATAAAATCAAATTAATAATTTTTAATTGATTTTTAAAAAAACTAACTAAACATTAAAAAAGGAGTTGCATGATCATCTATGTAATAGGCCGACCCTAAATCATGTTTATTTATTTAATTAAGCTATACTATTAATTTTTCACATTTATTTATCTCATTTGATTGTCCCGATTGGGAGAATTCATTTTGGGCCCTACTTTGCAATTCGAGTTTCATTTATCGCAATAATTTTAACTGAATCGATATTAGGGCCCAGTAAATATGATTAGGTGATGCATTATTTTTCATAATGTTACAAAAATTTAATTTTTAACCATGCAAAAGTTTGAGCCGAAATCCATTAAGCTTGGCCTAATTTGTTTGGATCCGAATCGCAGCCTAATTCATTTTTGACTCAAATTGTGGACTGAAAATTTTAGTGCAATTAAAGTAAGTTGATTACCATTATTATGCCTAATTATCATTAGCAACAAGCCAGTGTTTGAGTGGATAAAATCAACCAAATTTATCACCAAAAGTCAAGCTAGTAATGACCAAAGGTTTATGCACTTGATTTAGCAAATTGTCATTATGTATGTCTAATTGAAATTACCATAAAGCCTTTTTTATGCATAAATATCATCCAATAGGATAGCATTAAAATCATTTTCCACCAAGATAAGTGTTATCTTTCCTCTTACTCTCCTCTGCACATTTCTTCCCGCCATCCTCAACCACTTTGATCTCTCTCCTTTAAGCTTGTAAGTGAGATAAAAACGTTCACCCAACTATGTTTAATTCTTAGTTTCATATTGGATTTGATTATAGATCATGTTATCTTGATATAAACAAGTATTATTTTGATATTTCAATTGTTGGTTAAATGTGAAAGTATGCAGGGGTTGAGGTTGCTCATGATTATGCAAGCTTAAGTTTGAAGTGATGGATTTAGATTGTTTTGTATTTAATTTTGTGATCTTTGGCACTATTAATGGATATCATGATGTTTATGTTGAGTTTGGATGAGTTTAGATGCAAGAATAAGTTGGTTATAAGTTAAGGTTTTGGTGATCAAACATGGGTTGAATTATTTCCAGTATCAAGTATATTATTTGTGTATAATTGGATAAAGAAATGAATCTTGGATGCGTTGTTTGACTTGGAAAATTACTTGAGATGATTTTCTTAAAGGGTTGGATTATTGAAATTTTTCCAATTGATTATAAAAGGTCATTTTGCTTATTTATGCAAGTAAGTAAACTTATGGATGTGTTTTAAGTGCTTTTAAAAAAGAGAAGAATTAAAAATTTGATATAGATGATTATGGAGTATATTTGAGTAATATGGCTTTGTAAGGTAATGATAAGGAAGAAGGCTTTGTTAAATTATTGTAGGGAGTGATTTTAGATGGAGAATTATGTGAAAAGAAGGAGGAAAACAAGAACAGTAGGGCTGTGAATAGACCTGAAACAGGGTTCACTTTCTGATTAAGCTGGTATTGTTTGCCCTATCAAAAATTTATACTTTTTGGTGGGTATATAGATCCATGAGTTATCTTTCAAATTCCTTTTGAATCACTTCATTCTGAGTTGTGTCAAAAATGCTATGGCCATTTTGCTAAGACTGCATCGGACAAATCTGAGCTGTGCACAGTTGTGTTTCAGCTTAATTTTAGGGGCCACGTTGTGGTAATTCGATTTTCCACTGTGGATGAAAGTGCTCCAGGTCTTCCTAATCTTTTCATACTGGGGTTTTATAGCTCAATTGGAGTTTAGGGGTGAAAGATATGGATTTTCTAAAGTAGACCTTCATATGATAATATGAGGGAAGAAAGAGATCATAGCATTTGAAAATATTTTCAGGAGTCTCTACATAATTATGGATGTTACAAAGAAATCACAAAGTTTAGTAGTTTAACAACTTTCATTTTGTATAGAAGCTTACTTGGATTGGAAAACCAAGTTAAATGGGAATGGAAATGAAATTGGAGAAGTGAAAAGCTTAATGACACAAGCTAAGGTTATATAAGCATTCCTGAGCCTCACAACATCCCTCTTGGCATTAAACCTTCTATTATTCATTTCAGAAACATCAAAAACCCGTATTTCATTTACATCCATTAAAGTCTTTTCATTATCACCTCAATTATTTCATTTTGTTCTATTTTGCTCCAACTTGTTTCACTTCGAGTTCAACGACCCTAACTTATTTGGTTTTCAAATCATTTTAATGTAACTTATCTTATATTAAATTGTTTGAATAATGGTTGCCCTTTTTATTAATCTATTTCCATGGAGTTACAAACCATGGGAGTGAAAGCTCTTTACTAACTGCATTTACCTATAACTATATTTCTTAAGCAGAAACGGGGCCTAGTCTATCATTTTCCCATTGTGCATAAGTATTATCAAGTGACATTGCATTTTTAAGACTTCAGGTATGTTCATTGCCTGTATCTTTAGAAACAAGCAGGTATTTATCAAAATTATAATGTTTTGATAATACATCAATGAATCAATTTAATCAGTAACTTGTCACATAATTAGTAACCCCATCAGTTATCAGTTATAGGGAATTGCCCTTCAGTTACCCACGCGGCTTCAGGCCAGGTCCCCTAATCAGCTTGGCAGGTATACACATATCCATATGTAATGCCCCCAAATTAAACATGTTTCACTGCTTGTATTTTCCTTAATAAATCCCTTAATTATAATCTAGACAACCCAATAATAGGGGCATTACCGCCGTCCAAAAGGACAAGGTTTGAAACATGAGTGCTATAAATAACACAGTTAAGCATAGCTTCAATCATACACATACACACCTGATCAATCCATATATAATCAACTGTTAACTAACATAAGGTTTTTACACTAAAGTAAAAACAATTCACTATGTAATCTGCATCTCTATCCACTGAAGATTTGCTCTAAAAATATTCATACACTGTATCAGTGTTGATCCATCCAGATTCCCTTACTCAACTTACTCTCTTCCGCAGGTTCACTAGCATGAAGACGATTCTCTAAGCATTTGCCTAAACCAAAACATGAAAAACATTTCGAACTATGAGCCGAATCTTAGTACATGCATTCCTGCATTGTTAAATGATCATTGAAACACTGGTCGGCCTCGCTTTACAATTCATTTTAAGTTAAAACAGTGAATGAGATAAATGTAAAACTGTATTGCTGGTTATTATCTGATAGTGAACTCTTTGATACTGTTATGATCTATGAATAGGTGTACACCTGCCAAGCCGATCGGGGGACCTGACTTGAAGCTGCGCGGGTAACTAAAGAGTGAATGCCCTATAGATAATAACTGGCGGGGTCACTAATTAAATGATAAATCACTGTGTAAACTGATTCATTGATGTACTTACTAAAATATGATAACTTTGATAAATACACTCTGACTTCTAAAGATACAGGTAATGAACGTACTTGAAGTCTTTAAAATGATATTTTACTTTATAATACTTATGCACAATGGAAACGATAGACTAGGCCCCGATTCTGTTAAAGAAATGTAATTATAGGTGAATGCAATTAGTAAACAATATTTGCTCCCGGAATTTGTAACTTTAATGGAAATTGATTAATTAAAGAGCTTCCACAATTCCAATAATTCAATATAAGATAAGTTACAACAAAATGATTTGAAAAATAAATCAACTAGGGCTATTGAACTTGAAATACAACAAACTGAAACAAAATAAACCAAATTGGAATGATTGAGAAAAGATTTTAATTGATACAAATGAAATATGGATTTCTGATATTTCTGAAATAAATAATGGAAGATTCTGAATGTATAATAGAAGGTTTAATGCCATGAGGGGTGTCATGAGGTTAATAAAGGCTCAAATAACCTCTGTTTGATCTGTTAAGCACTGATTTCTTTCTTCACATAACACTATTTGATGGTCTATTTTAGAAAATCCATATCATCACTCCTGACCTCCAATAGAGATATAAAACCCCAATATGAAAAGCTCATAATGTCCATTAAAACTTTTACTTAGTACACAAAGCACGATTCACATAATAAGGTCCCTAAAATTAAGGTAGAACATAGACGTGCACAATTTCAGTTCAATCTGCGCAGTCGTAGCAAAACGACCATAACGTTTTCCACAGAACTCGGATTAAGGTGATTCAAAAGGCAGTTGAAAGATAACTTATTGATCTATCCACATACCAAAAATCACAATTTTAATGACCCAATCAATACCAGAATTTCCGCAAAGTCCCCTGTTCACAAATGCTCCCAGTTTTGATATATTCTGCGCAGTCTTCGGTAAATTGGTCATAACTTTGTCCACACAACTCAAAATTGCGTAATTCCAGAGCCTATTGAAAGCTAAATCATGAAGCTAGCACAATACTAAAATTCATGAATGTTTGATGTGCCAATTAATACCAGTTTCATGCTGAAGTGACCCCTATTTCAGGTCTATTTACTGCTCAATAATCACATTTTTTAATCTTTCCTTCACATAACCACCCACTAAAATCACTATTTAACTTATATAAATCAGCATAAATATCTTGATATTCATTATTAATGTCAATGATCACAAAATTCCATTTAAAACAATCAAAATCCATCGTTACACCCTAAACTTGCATGAACATGAACACCCTCCATCTTTTCTTTCTTTCAAGATGATCCAACTAGTACAATATCAAAATAACTCTTGATTGCATCAAAACAACATGATTAATAATCAAAAACAAGAATCAAAATCCAAAACACAATCAAAACAACAAGATAAAGTTAGGGTTTACTCACTTGAAGCTTGAATATATGAAGATGGAGGTGGTGGTTGATGTTTGTTAGCGTTGTGGGTGGTGGCTGGTGGTTGATGGGGTGGTGGCTTCTGGATGTGGTGGTGGCAGCAAGGGCTTCCCATGGGGGTAGAGAAATAGAGAGGAACATGAGAGGAAACAGAGAGGAAGAGAGAGGAAGACTAGTCTTGCCTTTACTAGCTTAGTTTACTTGGATGAAAATCATCCAAGTAAACTTGGCTGAGATTTTAGCTCCAAAAATATCTTGCTAATTGTAATCGGGGCCTAATGATGGTAATTAGCGAAGTAAATGGATTAGAAACTTGTTGGGCCGAAATTAGTATTAAATGAGCTCTGGGTTCGGAAAAAAATTCAAACCGGGTGTGATTAATTAAAAATTTTTTTTCCGAAGCTCCAAATTAAATGTGATGTCATGAGAAATAATTTAATCTTTTAAATCATAATTATGGAGGATTATTATCAATTTTTCCGAAATTAATACGGTAAATGAAACTTGAATTGCAAAGTGGGGCCCAAAATTGAATTCTCCCAACTGAGATGATTAAATGAGATAAATAAATGTGAAAAATTGATAACATGGCTTAATTAGATAAATAAACATGATTTAGGGTTGGGCTATTATAGCCTTCCCCCCTTAAAGAGTTTCGTGCTTGAAACTTATGAACGTTGTCAACACATGCAAGGTTATCTCAAATAAGCATGGGTACTTTGCTTACACTTCTTGCTCAACTTCTCAAGTAGCTTCTGAGGAGATATGAGTTGCTCAAAGTAATTTGATCAGAAAGATCTGCTTAATGCTTAACTGCTTAATCTTGTGATCTAGTATCTGGATTGAGTGCTCGTGAAATACAAGACCCTCAATGACAGCAATGGGTTTGATTATGACAGTGTGATCAGGATATGAAATGTACTGCCTGAATTGTGAGATAAGGAACATGTTATGTACGTGTTTGAGTTATATAGGCAGATCCGGTATGCAAGCTATGCAATTCGGCCTTTCAATAAATTGGCATGGTCTAAAAGATCTTGACCGCAATTTAGTTTGCAGTTCAACCTCCTTACACCCTTAATTGATGAAACTTTCTGAAAAACTTTGCTATATACATGAAAGTCTAGGAATCTCCTTCTTTTATCAACATAGCATTTCCATCGCTTTCAAAAAGGATATTTTCAGGAATCTTCTGACATATGTCACCCTATTAAAAGCTGGAGAACATCTTCATGACCCATAAGATGATTTATGGTCAATGTCTGCCGTCAGTTTGTCCTGATATTTAATGAAGGATTCTCTGCTAGTGCTATCACAACGTTGACTGTTGGGAGTTCTCTACTG
Organism: Carnegiea gigantea; assembly: GCA_029747015.1. NCBI lineage: Eukaryota > Viridiplantae > Streptophyta > Magnoliopsida > Caryophyllales > Cactaceae > Carnegiea > Carnegiea gigantea. The sequence continues at coordinate 190,898 of JAKOGI010001500.1, forward strand.
TCTTTAAATGCAAATGTTAGTCGTAGGTCGTGAAGTACTAGAGGCTCCAACTTAGAAGAGTTGATCTATTGATATTTTTGGATGCTTACCCATCTGTTTTAAGATGATAAGAACTGCAAAAGTTTAATCTAATTCTAAAGGCTCTTTGAAGTGCTTACCATAATAGGCTTAAAATCTCTGATCTCGGTCAGATACTATATTTGAGGGAATCCTATGACAAAGTCCATTGAAATTAAATCCCTTTCTCAAGATTGTGCTTTATTCTTTAGAGCTCAGGATCACTATCCTAATTCACTCTAATTTCCTCCATTAGGGAGGGCTGTAAGGTAAGCGCCGGTAATTAAACATTCACCTTCCCGTTCAACACTAATTAAATGTCCAAGACCTCAAGCTCTCTCAAGAAATTCAGTTGCGTAACCACTACAGCGTACAAGGTATGTTGTGCCTTCCTATTTAGGGCGTTTGCCATAATATTTCCCTTTCTTGGTTGACATTGGATCCGCCACACCTGATTGAGCTTCTTCTGAGTGAAGATGTACTTGACTTGAAGATCAGTATTGATTCTTGCATGGTACCCTGTATAAGTAATTTCTCTAAATTTTCAATGTAAAACTAGATAAATGGGTAGGGTAATTCTTCTCATAAGACTTGAGTTGTTAGAAGGCATAAGCCACCACTTTATCTTTTTGCTAACTTTGTAGCTTGCTTCGATAAATTGGTCAGGGAAGACAATATTTGACAAATCCTTCCCGAACTCGATAAGTCCATGCTAAACTCAAACAGTTTCTAGGCTTAGTGCATTGGTGGGTGTTGGGCACTTTGTAACCTCTTTCACTTTGTGCAAATTAACTTAATCTCTTCCTTTGAAACCATATGTCCCATAAATACCATTGCTTCTAATCAGTACTCATGTCTTTTGTATTTGTTATATAATTGATGTCCCTTCAAGGTCTACAACACAGTCCTTAAATGAACAGTATGCTCATCTCTGTCCTTGGAGTATTTCAAGATATCTTTTATAAACACCACCATAACTTGTTTACATAAGGTCTGAAACTCTATTCATACAATCCATAAAAGGCCACAGGGCCATTGATTAGGCCAAAAGGCATTACAGTGAATTCATAATGACCCGAACATGATCCTCAATACAGTGGTGGGGTTGGTTTGCGGTTTAAACCGAAGTTGACGGTACCTTGACCGCAAATCAATCTTGGAGAAGGCTCTTGTTCTTTGCAATTGATCAAATAAGTCATCCACTTGGGGCAATAGGTATTTGTTTTTGATGGTGATTTTGTTCAGCTCTCTGTAATCAATACATGACCACAAGGTTCCATTCTTCTTCTTTACAAATAGAACTGGGCAGCCCACGATGGCACACTTGGATGGTCTGATAAATCCCTTCTATGATAACTCCTCTAACTGAATCTTCAGTTCTTTAAGCTCAATTGGGGTCATACGATATGGGGTTTTGGAGATAGGTTAGATACCAGGGATTTATTCAATCTCAAAATCGCTTTTTCTTTACGGGGCAGTCCTGGTAACTTTTGCGGAAAACATATCTAAATTCACAAACTATAGGGATATCATCTGTTTTTTCTTCCTTTAGTTGAATGTTAGTAGCACAACACCAATACACAACATGTCCTTGACATAAGAGCTCACTTGTTTTCGTGACAAAATTTAAAGGACAAATTTTTCCTCTCTTTGCCCACGAAACATGTTTTTCTCCCTTGTTCATCTCTTGAAATAACTTTAGGGTCCTAACAATGTATCTTAACCTCATAAGTACACAACCAACTCATTTCCAGAGTAATATCAAAGTTTAATGAGTCAAATTGAATCAGAACTCTAGGGAATACTATCCTACCAATAGTAATTGGGACAAATTTATAAGAGATAGAACACGAAACTCTAGAGTTATTGGGTAACTTGATCCCGTAATTGGCTTCTACCTCCTTCTCAAGGTTCACTTGTATGGTAGATCATGTGAATATAAATGAATGAGTGGTAATTGAATCAATCAATGCACAAAATGGCTTTGAAATTGAAAGAGAGTTCCCGTAACTACTGTACCGAAGGTGGCAGCTTCTTTCTTACTCAACATACCTCGTCTACAGCCTTCAATCTTCAGAAACAGGCAGTAATGAGGTGCTCTGGACTAACGCACCACGTGCATTTGTTAGTTCCCACTTGGTAATCCGAAACGGTGCAATTAGCTCTTCCACAAATCTACTCCAAGTGAAGTCAGGCACTAGAACTTATTCTTAACAGTGTTCCACCAAATATCGGTTTCACCAGTTAGATAAAATGCTCCAATGTTCACCTTGTTATCCCCTGAAACCTCTATTACAATGAAACTTTTCTCCACTCCTCGAATCCATTCTTAAGGTTCCACTGTGTTATACTTTCTACTCTAGAGTTCTGTAGTATGAATTAGCTGAAGATATCTTTTAAGGGGCAGTAACCCATCAACATTTCTAACTGACGCAATCCAAATGCATGGCAAAGATTTTGATTATCAAACTTAAGCTTTATATAAGTGATCTTTAATAGAAAACTAAGGTTGAATCAGCCAAAAAGGGTAGACACATTACGTTCCCCTTAGCAACGGATTCCACAAGTTGGACAATAATAAACCGCTATACAAAGCATAGTTAAGATCCACCTTCTATTCAGGCGTGCTACAAAATTATCATCTATTATCATGGGTGCAACCTAATCATAATCTAGCTACTAGCAATAATTGGGGTCTTAAAAACAGGAAAAAGTGATCAGAACTAATGAAGATATGACATGAGAGTGAATGATGATGCAACTGGATGGGGAGATGTCATGAAGACAAAAAGATGAAGCCCCTGGTCAAAGTGAGGAGTATCCAACAGTTGATAATCCAACAAGGACAATGGTAAATGGTATGTTATCAGAAAGTGCAGTAAAATATTTTCAAGAGTAATGTCTACTTCACGGATGGAGGTAGAGTCAATGGACTACTTACAAGAGTTCGGGCAATTTAAGCAAGTCTTGAATTGCAATGGATTGAAGTAAAATATCTCTCCAAAGTATCCTTAGTTTCTCTTATATGGAGTCATCGATAGTTAATGGTTTCAATATGGAATCGTCGATAGTTAATGGTTTCAAAACTTATATACCATAGAGCAAGCCCCCCCAAAATGCTACAATTCGGGGGATATTACATTAAGAATCCCCATATAGCTCACTTGGATCAAATTCATGAGTTACAAAAGAAAATATCTATAATCAATGAAGCATATTAAAGTAATCGCCACTTAGATTCAAGAAACGTACAAAATGACACCCACATGATGAGGAAATATAAGCTTAAAGTTGTACGTATCCACTAACTTGAACAGTCTATACCATCAGACTTCTAGGCTGAATTTCATTAACCACTAGCCTCCAAATGTGCTGTAACATGGATTAATGAAAAGCTCAATTTCTGTACTTTGACATAGACCAACTAAAACATCTCTATCTGATGGAATGCGTAGGCTGCAAGTGGGATAAACTGAGACCTCGTGCACTGGAATTCTGACCAGTTTGCAGACTTGGACTTGCCTGGCAATTTTGAATGACCAAATGACCTCCAATCCATTTGAAACTTACTTCACATACAAGATATCTCCCTAACCATAAAGTTAGGATAGAAAACCCCTAGATAAATCATGCTGATCATGGGCAAAAGTTACCTTAAAGTCGGACCTTATGCACTGATCAAAACTGCCAAGCTGATTGGACTTGTGTATTCTGCCAATACTTAGTTTTCCCTATGCATTTAACCTTAAAAAAATGATTCAAGGGCCCTTCATAGGATACATCTGTAATAGCCCCCCACCCTAGGGCTAGGACTGTTAGTGATTCTTAAATTCTTAGGGCGAAACGGACAGAGTTTCGCCTATAAACTGGCCATTTTCTAGGCTTAAAGCGTTATATCAAATCCCCTACATTGGCTAGAAGTACAAAAGGATATCAAATCAAGCTCAACGGCTACATACTAGAGACCAAAACTCTATGGGCTACGCGCCCGGAGTTCAAGAGTTCACATCCCAAAAATAAACAATTTCAGCTAAAAGAACAATATACCATTCAGATGGGTGGCTCATATAGCCATACCAAGTGACTTCTGGACAATATGGCCATACTTACCTAAATGCATTGGAGGCACCTTTAACTTGTTGTTCAAAATCACCCTCGAATCTGATGCTTGAGATCAAACTATATAAATATATTGTATGGATCCATCTAACAAAGAAGAATATACGAGTAGAATATGTGAGAGATAAGCAGACATGACTATTGTCACAAATCTCCAATGATATCATAATACTCCCCAATAATCAATTTTCTCTGTCTCCTAACTCCACTCTCCATACTCAATATCCCATTAAGAAAATCTCAACCTGTCTCTAATACCAAATCTACAATGCCCCCAAATTAAACATGTTTCATTGCTTGTATTTTCCTTAATAAATCCCTTAATTATAATCTAGACAGCCCAATGATAGGGGTATTGCTGCCGTCCAAAATGACAAGGCTTGAAACATGAGTACTATAAATAACACTGTTAAGCATAGCTTCAATCATACACATACACACAAGGTTTTTATACTATGGTAAAAACAATTCACCATGTAATCTGAATCTCTATCCACTGAAGATTTCAATATACAGCTCTAAAAATATGTATATACTGTATCAGTATTGATCTATCCAGATTCCCTTGCTCAACTTACTCTCTTCTGCTGGTTTACTAGCATGAAGATGATTCTATGAGCATTTGCCTAAAACAAAACATGAAAAACATTTCGAACTGTGAGCCTAGTCTCAGTACATGCATTCCTGTATTGTTAAATGATCATTGAAACACTGGTTGAGCCCGCTTTACAATTCATTTTAAGTTAAAACAGTGAATGAGATAAATGTAAAACTGCATTGCTAGTTATTATCTAATAGTGAACCCCTTGAGGCTGTTATGATCTATAAATAGGCATGCACCTGCTAAGCCGATTGAGGGACCTGGCCTGAAGCCGCGTGGGTAACTGAAGGGCAAATGCTCTATACATGATAACTGGCGGGGTCACTAATTAAATGATAAATCACTATGTAAACTGATTCATTGATGTACTTATCGAAACATGATAGCTTTGATAAATACACACTGATTTCTAAAGATACAGGCAATGAACATACCTGAAGTCTTTAAAATGATATTTCACTTGATAATACTTATACACAATGGAAACGATAGGCTAGGCCCCGATTCTGTTAAAGAAATATAATTATAGGTAAATGCAGTTAGTAAATAATATTTGCTCCCGGAATTTGTAACTTTAATGGAAATTGATTAATTAAAGAGTTTCTACAATTCCAATAATTCAATATAAGATAAGTTACAATAAAATGATTTGAAAAATAAATCAATTAGGGTTATTGAACTTGAAATACAACAAACTGAAACAAAATAGACCAAATTAGAATGATTAAGAAAAGATTTTAATTGATATAAATAAAATATGGATTTCTGATATTTTTGAAATGGATAATGGAAGATTCCGAATGTACAATAGAAGGTTCAATGCCATGAGGGGTGTTGTGAGGTTTATAAAGGCTCAAATAACACCGTTTGATGGTCTATTTTAGAAAATCCATATCATCACTCCTGACCTCCAATTGAGATATAAAACCCCAATATGAAAAGCCCATAACGTCCACTAAAACCTTGATTTAGGACACAAAGCATGATTCACATAGTAAGATCCCTAAAATTAGGGTAGAACACAAACGTGCACAATTTCAGTTCAATCTGCGCAGTCGTAGCAAAACGACCATAACTTCTTCCACAGAACTCGGATGAAGGTGATATGAAAGGCATTTGAAAGATAACTTATTAATCTATCCACATACCAAAAATCACAATCTTTAATGACCCAATCAATACCAGGTTTTCCGTAAAGTCCCCTGCTCACAAATACTCCCAGTTTCGATGTATTCTACGCAGTCTTCAGTAAACGGGCCATAACTTTGTCCACACAACTCACAATTGAGTAATTCTAGAGCCTATTGAAAGCTAACTCATCAAGCTATCATTACAACAAAATTCATGAATGTTTGATGTGCCAATTAATGCCAGTGTTCCCTCGAAGTGACCCCTATTTTAGGTCTGTTTACTGCTCAATAATCACAATTTTCAATCTTTTCTTCACATAACCACCTATTAAAATCTCTCTTTAACTTATATAAATCAGCATAAATATCTTAATATTCATTACCAATGTCAAAGATCACAAAATTCCATTTAAAATAATCAAAATCCATCATCACACCCTAAACTTGCATGAACATGAACACCCTCCATCTTTTCTTTCTTTCAAGATGATCCAACCAATGCAATAGCAAAATAACTCTTGATTGCATCAAAACAACATGATTAATAATCAAAAACAAGAATCAAAATCCAAAATACAATCAAAACAACAAGATAAAGTTAGGGTTTACTCACTTGAAGCTTGAATATATGAAGATGGCGGTGGTGGTTGATGTTTGTGTGCGTTGTGGGTGGTGGCTGGTGGCTGGTGGCTGGTGGTTGATGGGGTGGTGGCTGATGGATGTGGTGGTGGCAGCAAGGGCTACCCATGGGGGTAGAGAAATGGAGAGGAATGTGAGAGGAAAGAGAGAGGAAGAGAGAGGAAGACTAATCTTGCCTTTATTAGCTTAGTTTACTTAGATGAAAATCATCCAAGTAAACTTGGCTGAGATTTTAGCTCCAAAAATATCTTGCTAATTGTAATTAGGGCCTAATGATGGTAATTAGCGCGAGCAAATGGATTAGGAACTTGTTGGGCTAAAATTGGCCTTAAATGAGCTCTGGGTTCGGAAAAAAATATCAAACCGAGTGCGATTAATTAAATTTTTTTTCCGTAGTTCGAAATTAAGTGTGATGTCATGAGAAATAATTTAATCTTTTAAATCATAATTATCGAGACCTACTATCAATTTTTCCAAAATTAATACGATAAATGAAACTTGAATTGCAAAGTGGAGCCCGGAATTGAATTCTCTCAACCGGAATGATTAAATGAGATAAATAAATATAAAAAATTAATAATATGGCTTAATTAGATAAATAAACATGATTTAGGGTCGGTCTATTACACTATAGATCATAACAACATTAGTGAATAGCCCTCATGCTAGCAAACCAACTAAAGAGGATAAGTTGAGCAAAAGAATCTAGAGGGATCAATCAATGATATAGTACATGCATATTTTGGAGCCATATTTTGAAGTCTTCAGTGGATGGAGGTGTAGATTATGAGGTGAATTACTTTACTATGGTGTATAAACCATATTTGGGATTAATCAGTGATATAGTACATGCATATTTTGGAGCCGTATTTTGAAGTCTTCAATGGATGGAGGTGTAGATTATGAGATGAATTACTTTACTATGGTGTATAAACCATATTTGGGATTAAAAATTGATTGTATATGGTTTGATAATATGTGAATGTATTCGGTTAAAGCTATGCCTAACTACCTTGTTTCCAGTATACATACTTCAAGCCTTGTCCTTTTAGACGGCAATAACGGCCCTATCATCAAGTTTATTAGTCCTAGTTCAGGGATTTATTAAGAAGAATGCATACAGTGGAACATGTTTAATTTGGGGGCATTGCAGATTTTGGCTTCAGAGCCAGGTTGATTTTCTTTGATGGGATATGAAGTATGGAGAGTAGAGATTGGGGGGTGACAAGGTTAGTTATTGAAGATTATTAATATATTTATAACATTAGAGATTTATGATAGTAGAAGTGCATTTTTATCTCTCCCATGTTCTTCACTTATGTTCCTCCTTATTAGATAGATCCATATGCAGAGAATACGATGTTAGGTACTTCTGTGGCCATTTACATCTCTTTACTATATGCTAGTATAGTGGCCCATATGCAGACCCTATTTCTGAGTTTCATAGTGTTATGGTCCACAGACGTAGGCTGTTGTGGACTTTATCTACAATTGGCCTCTGGACGAGTTTAAGACCCAATATCATGAGTTTATGATTGGGATGGGATGAACCTGCATTTCAGTTTTGCGAGACTTGGGCTAACATTATCATAGAGTTGTTATTAAGAGAGGAGTTTGTGCGCAGAGGGAATAACATGGACATTCTACAGTATATGTTTTCGTTACACTTTGTATGTTCCCCACCATCACCTCCTGCACCGAGCAATCCTCAGCCACCTAACAACCCAAAGCCATCAGAACCTAAAGAGGGGATCCCTGTATCTAATGGATCAAATAAGGTCCACATTATTATAGATCTCCCTGATACACCATAGTTTAGCTCTGATAGGGACCGCATGGAAGACTCAAAGAAGGACCCAAAATTAGAGGAGTATCAGCTTGATTATGATGATGAGAATGTAGAAATTAGAGCTTAAGACAACAGTTATGACTCGGGCGGGGAGCTTGGGGATGAGTATGACCTAGACGATTATCCATCTAGGGATTATTAGATTGATTTATATTATATGTAGACATCTCAGATAGATTACTTTTTGAGCCTACATGTATATAGTGTAGCTAGTTGGATAGATGAATTTTGTGCAGGTTATGACATTGCATATAGTTAGATAGGTCTTTCCAATTGTGTTGACTAGTGCTGCCTACTTCTGGGCATGTGTCGGACTTAGTCTATTAGGGCTCAGTAGTGTTTTAATTAGGATGTAGGTGTAAAGGTTGATCTTAGGTGGTCAGTTGGATGTAATATTCTTTGTGGAACCATGTATTTGTATGTACGCAAGCAATTAGGGCAATGATATTATAAAGCTGTATGTTATGTTATAACAATACTTGGCCATGCTAGCTGTATCTGTTGTGTATGTGTGTGTGATATGTTGGTTCTGGTTAGTTGACTGAATTACTCAGCTGAATGAATAGTCAGAATATTAGAATATGCATAAAATACTGCAGAAACCCACATAAAAGAAAATTCAAATTATGGTAAGGTGTCAGGTGACCAAGTTTTGTATAATATGCCAATAACCCTCAGTGGAATGCCCTCAATCCCTCTGAGTTCGTTAGCAACGTGGGAGATCCAACTATTAATACACCGTGGCGTCTGAGCTTATGAAACGAATAGCCCCAGCACCTTTCGAAATCCCTCACAAAGTCAAAAAATTAGCAAATAGGGTGGGGATGCAACCCTAAAGTATATGATGGAAAGTATGACCCACTGGAGCTAGAAGCATATATTAGAGTGATAGAAAAGATTTTCACAACAGTGGAGGTTCCAGTGGATAAAAGGGTTAACATTGGAACATTTTACCTATCTGACGAAGTAGACCTTTGGTGGAACACTATTAAGGGTAGGCTCTTAGGGACTGACTTCACTTGGAGTAGATTTCTGGAAGAACTGAAGACAAATGGTATGTGACTGTGATGCAGTATGCAAATTTACATAACTATCCAGGTTGGTTCTAGAGCTTATGTCACTGAATGACTAAAGATGAGGAGATTTAAAAAGGGATTAGCTTTCTATATTGGCAACCAGCTAGCTGATCAACCAATCCTTACCTATCAAGAGTTATATGAGCGAGCAGCTAAAGTGAAACGAGTGAAGACTGAATTGAGGGCCTTGAACCCAATTAATTAGAAGGGGTGGTGGACCGAACAGAGTGCTCCGAGTGAGAGTGTAAACCAAATGAAATCTGCTCCCACTCCTCCCAAGAGTCGTCCTGCAGGCTTAGCAGAGACCTGTGGAAAATGTGGAAGAACTAACCACACCACTCCTGAGTGTCGAGTGGGAACTAACATATGCATGTGGTGTGGTAGCCAGGAACGCCTCATTGCTGCCTACCCCTGAAGACTGAAGGTTGTAGACAAGGGCTCCCATTTGCAAGGCCCATAGCTGTAGGAAGGGCGTATGTGTTGAGCAAGAAAGAAAGCTGCCACCTCTAGTATGATAGTTAATTTCAAAGCCATTTTATGTATTGATTGATTTAGTTTTCACTCATTCATTTGCATCCACTTGATATGCCATGCGACTAAACTTTTAAAATAATGTGACAGAAACCATTTATAGAATCAAGTTACCTAACAACTCTAGAGTTGGCACCCTGTCTCTTATAAACTTGTTCCAATTGCTATTGGTGGCATAGTATTACAGTATTCCCTGGAGTCTTGATTCAATTTGAGTCATTAGACTTTGATATCATTCTGAAAATGAGCGCGTTGTGCACTTATGGGGTCAAGATAAAGGTTATTTCAAGGGATGAATAAGGGAGAGAAATATGTTTTATAAGCGAAGATAGGAAAAATCTTGTCCTTTAAATTCTGCTATGAAAGTAAGTGAGCTCCTAGGCCAAGGATATATTGGATATTGGTGTTATGCTATTGGCACTCAACCACAGGAAAAAGAAGCAGAAGATATCCTTGTGGTTTCTGAATTCGGAGATGTTTTCCTGAAGGGTTACTGGGACTGCCCTGCAAAGAGAAATTGATTTTGAGATTGAATTAATCCTTGGTGCCCCGCCTATCACTAAAACCCCATATCGTATGGCCTCAATCGAGCGTAGAAAACTAAAGTTTCAGTTGGATAAGCTTTTACGGGAAGGGATTTACTAGACCAAGTGTGTCATCATAGGGTGCCCCAGTTCAATTTGTAAAAAAAAAGGATGGAACCTTAAGGTTATATGTTAATTACAGAGAACTGAATAAGATTAACATCAAGAAAAAATACTCATTACCCTGATTAGATGGTTTATTTAATCAATTGTAAGAAGCAGGAGTCTTTTCCATGATTGATTTGAGATCAGGATACCGTCAACTTAATATTTTACCTGAAGACATTCCTAAACCGCATTTAGGACAAGGTTTAGTTACTATGAATTCACTGTGATGCCTTTTGGCATTACCAATGCCCCCGCGGCCCTTATGGATCTTATGAATAGAGTTTCAGACCCTATTTAGACAAGTTTGTGGTGGTGTTTATAAAAGATATCTTGATATACTCCGAGGACAGAGATGAGCATATTATTCATTTGAAGATAGTGTTGTAGACCTTGAGGAAACATCAATTATATAACAAATACTAGAAGCATGAGTTCTGGTTAGAAGAAGTGTTATTTTTGGGACATGTGATTTCAAAGGAAGGGGTTAAGGTTAATTTGTAAAAGGGGAAAGCAATTACTGAGTGTCCAAAGCTGACCAATGTTATCAACACTAGAAACATTTTGGGTTTAACTAAGTATTATCGAGTTTTGGGAAGGATGTTTCAAAGATAACATCTTCCCTGACCAATTTGTTGATGGAAGCTGCGACGTTAGCAAGAAGATAAAGTGATAGCTTGTACCTCCCAACAATTCAAACCTTATGAGAGAAATCACCCTACCCATGACCCAAGACTAGCGGTTGTGGTTTTTGCACTGAAAATTTAAAAACATTATTTATATCGAGTATCTTGCGAGATCTATACTGATCATCAAAGTTTGATGTACATTTTCACTCAAAAGAAGCTCAATCTGAGACAAAAGCGTTGACTAGAATTACTTAAAAATTATGACTTATAGATCCAATATCAACCAGAAAAGGAAAATGTTGTGGCAGATGCCATGACAAGGAAGGCACAACATACCTTAACACTGTAGGGATTACTGAGTTGAACCTCTCAAGAGGGCTTGAGAATTTGGGTGTTTAATTACTGACATATGGGCAAGCATCTAAAAATATCAAAGCATCCAACTCTTTTAAGTTTAAGCATGTAGTACTTCTTGACCTAGGACCAATATTTCCATTTGAAGAAAGCATGCAACTCCCAATAGTTGATGTTATGAAAATACTAGCAGAGAAATTTACATGAAACATTAGGGTAAAATAATGCAGATATTGACGACAGAATCATCTTTTGGGTCATGGCAATTTTCTTGAATATTCAATGAGCTGATATACATTAGAAGACTCTTGAAAACATACTATTGGAACCGACAGAAAAGATATGCTGATAAAAGAAGGAGATCCCTGGAGTTTTAGGTAGATGATAAGGTTCTTTAGAAAGTTTCGCCAACTAGAGTATAAGGAGGTTAAACTGTGAGCTAAATTGAGGCCAAGATCCATTGGACGATACAAGTTTATTGAAATATTGAATCCCGTAGCTTGTCGACTAGATCTGCCTATATAACTCAAACACGTACATAATGTGTTTCACATCTCACAGCTCAGAAGATACATTTCAGATGCTAACCATGCTATAGTATCTGAAACCATCGAAGCTACTCGAGATCTAGAGTATGAAGAGTACTCAGTCCAGATACTAGATCGCAAAATTAAGCAATTACGTATCAAGCAGATACCCTTAGTTAAATATACTGGGCAAATCAAACCTCCTCAGAAGCCACTTGGAGAAATCGAGGATGAGATGCCAGCTAAATACCCACATCTATGTGAGATGAACTTGCATGTTTTGTCGAAGCACATAACTTTTAAGGACGAAACTCTTTAAGGGGGGAAGACAATGATAGCTCGACCCTAAATCATGTTTATTTATTTAATTAAGCTATGCTATTAATTTTTCACATTTATTTATGTCATTTAATTGTCCTGGTTGGGAGAATTCATTTTGGGCCTCACTTTGCCATTCGAGTTTCATTTACTGCAACAATTTTGGGTGAATCGATATTAAGCCCTGATAAATATGATTAGGTGATAAATTATTTTTCATAATGTCACAAAAATTAAATTTTTAACCATGCAAAAATTTTAGTCCAAATTAATTAAATTTGGCCCAATTCAATTGGGCCTAAATTGCGACCCGATTCATTTTGGACTCAAATTGTGGACCGAAAATTTTGGTGCATTTAAATTAAGTTGATTACCATTATTATGCCTAATTATCATTAGCAATAAGCCACTTTTTGAGTGGATAAAATCAACCAAACGCATCAACAAAAGTCAAGCTAGTAATGATCAAAAGTTTATGCACTTGATTTAGCAAATTGTCATTATGTATATCTAATTGAAATTACCATAAAGCCCTTTTTTATACATAAATATCATCCAAGCATTAGGATAGCATCAAAATCATTTTCCATCAAGATAAGTATTAGCTTTCCTCTTACTCTCCTCCATACATTTCTTCCCCCCATCCTCAACCACTTTTACCTCTTTCCTTCAAGCTTGTAAGTGAGGTAAAAACCTTAACCCAACTATGTTTAATTCTTGGTTTTATATTGGATTTGTTTATGGATCATGTTATCTTGATATAAACAAGTGTTATTTTGATGTTTTAATTGCTGGTTAAACTTGAAAGTATACAAGGGTTGAGGTTGCTCATCATTATGCAAGTTTAAGTTTGAAGTGATGGATTTGGAAGTTTTGTATTTGATTTTGTGATCTTTGGCATTCGTAATGGATATCATGATATTTATGTTGAGTTTGGATGAGGTTAAATGCAAGAATAAGTTGGTCATAAGTAAAGATTTTGGTGATCAAGCATAGGTTAATTTATTTCTAGCACCAAGTATATTATTTATGTATAATTGGATAAAGAAATGAATCTTGGATGCATTGTTTAACTTGAAAAATCACTTGAGATGATTTTGCATAAAGGGTTGGATTATTGAAATTTTTCCAATTGATTATAAAAGGTCATTTTGCTCATTTATGCAAATAAGTAAGCTTATGGATGTGTTTTGAGTGATTTTTAAAAAAAGAAGAATTTAAAATTTGATGTAGATAATTATGCAGTAAATTTCAGTAATATGGCTTTGTAAGGTAATGATAAGGAACAAGGCTTTGTTAAATGATTTTAGGGAGTGATTTTGGATGGGGAATTATGCAAAAAGAAGGGGAAAAACATGGACAGCAGGCCTGTGGATAGAACTGAAACAGGGGTCACTTTACAATTAAACTGGTACTGTTGGACCATTGAAAAATCATGATTTTTTGTAGATATATAGATCCATGAGTTATCTTTCAAATGTCTTTTGAATCATTTCAGTCTGAGTTGTGTCAAAATAATTATGGCCATTTTGCTAAGACTGCACAGGACAGATCTGAGCTATGTACAGTTGTGTTTCAGCTTAATTTTAGGGGCTGTGTTATTGGGTCTTGCACTGTGGGTGAAAAAGTTGCATGACTTCATAATCTTTTCGTATTGGGGTTTATAGCTCAATCGGAGTTTGCGGGTGAAAGATATAAATTTTCTAAAGTTGACCTTCAAATGGTAATATGAGGGAAAAAAGAAATCATGGCATTTAGAAATATTATCAGGAGTCTCTACATAATTATGGATACTGTAAAGAAATTACAAGGTTTAGTGAGTTCAACAACTTTCATTTTGTGTAGAAGCTTACTTGGGTTGGAAAACCAAGTTAAATGGGCATGAAAATGAAATTTGAGAAGTGAACAGGTTAATGACACAAGCTATGGTTATGTGAGCATTCCTAAACCTCACAACACCCCTCTTGGCATTAACCCTTTAATTATTTATTTCAGAACCATCAAAAACTCATAATCCATTTATATCCATTAAAGCCTTTTTAGTATCACCTCAATTATTTCATTTTGTTCTATTTTGCTCCAACTTGTTTCACTTCGAGTTCAATGACCCTAACTTATTTGGTTTTCAAATCATTTTAGTATAACTTATCTTATATTGAATTATTTGAATCAAGAATGCCCTTTTTATTAATCAATTTCCATAAAGTTATAAATTATGGGAGTGAAAGTTGTTTACTAACTGCATTTACCTATAACTATATTTCTTAAGCAGAAACGGGGCCTAGTCTATTGTTTCCCATTGTGCATAAGTATTATTAAGTGACATTACATTTTAAAGACTTCAGGTATGTTTATTGCCTGTATCTTTAGAAATCAGCACATATTTATCAAAATTGTAGTATTTTGATAAGTATATCAATGAATCAGTTTAATCAGTGATTTGTCACATAATTAGTGATCACATCAGTTATCAGTTACAGGGTATTGCCCTTCAGTTATCTACGCGGTTTCAGGGCAAGTCCCTGGATCGGCTAGGCAGGCGTACACCTATCCATAGTTTGTAACAATAACAAGAGGGTTCACTATCAGATAATAACTAGCAATTACAGTTTACATTCCTCTCATTCAATATTTTAGATTAAAATGAATTGCAAAGTGGGTGCCCAACCAATTTATACAGAGAACCACCCTCATGCTAGCAAACCAGCTAAAGAGAATAAGTTGAGCAAGCGAATCCAAAGGGATCAATCAATGATATAGTACATGCATATTTTGGAGCCGTATTTTGAAATCTTCAGTGGATTGAGGTCTAGATTATGAGGTGAATTACTTTACTATGGTGTATAAACCATGTTTGGCATTAACAATTGATTGTATACGGTTTGATAATGTGTGAATGTGTGTGGTTGAAGCTCTGCCTAACTATGTTATTTCCAGTATAATGCTTCAAGCCTTGCCTTTTTGGACGGCGATAATGCCCCCATCATCGAGTTTATTAGCCCTAATTCAGGGATTTATTAAAGAGCATGCCTACAATGGAACATGTTTTATTTGGGGGCATTACAATCTAATCATCATCATCATCATCATCGTAAGATGATCAACAATATAATTTCAACGCTTAGTAGATTTATGCTTGAGTCGGGGCTGAAACCATGGAGTTATAAGTGTTGATGGTTCTATGAGAAATACATCAGACCCTAACAACGCAAATCCAAGTACTGCCTAGAAAGCTAAAATATTACATAACTCTAGCCCTACCCTAATCCCAGGAATTTTTCTAAGATTTATGCTCATGTGTAAGGCTCCTAACCGAAGCCCAACTATGGATTCAGATTCAATTAGAATCTAGGTCCAAATTCCAGAACCCATAACATTTTTTCCCGTTGTTAAACTTTAAATTCCTTGCCCATTATAGAAAGGACAGTCCATCCTCTGCACTTCTTATGCTTAGGATTTTTGTCAGATTCTTACCGTGACTAAGTCTTTTTCCTAATTCTTTTCATGATGTCACTTACTATCCTGATCTGGACAGTCCCTGGTAATTTGACAATAACATAGGCTACACTACTCCGATTCATATTATTCAAAAATTGGATCACATAGCACACCCACACGCACTAACCCTCAAAATTTCATGATTTTTGGGTTACTTTCCTGTCCTGGCTGAATTTTCAAAGTTAGGGTATGTGCAGCCTCCTAAGCCCAGCAGGTTCTATCCATATTTCTAAATCCCAATACTCACCCTTGGCTAGGTTTTTTCATAACATCTCACTCACAACTAACCCTTCATGTTCCCACATTCCTACCTCTACTCCTTTATAATCCAAGTTAATAAAAATAGAAGCTTTTAATTTAAATGATTAACAAGTAACCTCCTTAGACTCACCTTGATGCGATTTCGGGAGAGGAGGGATTAAAACGTCACACCCTTGGAGTTTTAAATCTGAAAAATCATAAAAACTCAAATCAAACGTTTCCCACTTGAAATCCACATCAAAACCATGAATTTAGAAGGAAAAACACAAGAAAACCCAAATTTTTTGGAGTTTGTATGCATGGGGGTGCACCCCACTTACCACTAAGACAGACAGAGGATGCGAGGGTTGGTGGCTTGGTGGTCTGGCCAGTGGCGACTGATGCTCAGGCAGTGGCTGGCACGGTGAGGGGGAGGGGGAGTTAGGGTGGAGAGAGAGAGAGAGAGAGAGAGAGAGAGAGAGAGAGAGAGAGAGAGAGAAGTAGAGAGCGGGGATAGCCGTGGGTTTGCTTGGGGGAAAAGGAGCAAAAGAATTAAAAAAGGGGGGGGAAAACAAGAGCCCTAACTGGCTGCTAGGGTAGTTCTTTTCCCTCTTTTTTTTTTAAAAAAAGCATCCTTACATAAAATAGGAAAGAAGGATCTTGGGTCAATTTTCCCCTTTTTAGCTAATTGGGTAAGTAGTTGGTTATGCCTAGGGGGTAAATTTAAATATAAATGGGTGAATAAAAGCACCATTATTAGGTAAGAAATATTCGGGTTTAGGAAGGATAAATAATAAGGAATCGAAAAGAATAAGTAATTCGAGGAAAAATAACCCGAATGAAATTTTAAATTCATGCTTAAATGAAATAGGGAAAAATATAAAATTTTGAAAACAAGGACAAGGAGGAAAAGATTTCGATTAGCTCAAATTACGAAGGTTAGTCCATGGCACATGCTTTCCCAATTTAAATTTCTGGGGTTTTATGTACTACCCCATTTATTAAAGTTTCCTCAAACTTCGCTGGGCTGTGACACACTACCATTACGGAAATGAATTACCGGGGTTTAAGAGGTTTCGTCCTCGAAACTTGTACGCACCTAGTTATAAGAATAAGTGTGGGTATTTGTCCTGCATATCCTGCTCTAATTCCCACGTTGCTTCCAACATTACATGATTGGCCCAGAGGACCTTGACCAAGGGCATCGTCTTCTTACGAAGGTGCTTTTCTCACCGATCTAGAATCTACACAGGCTACTCCTCATATGACAAATCTTCCTGGAGCTGTATAGGGTCGGGCTCAATTATGTGAGAGGGATTTGGGATGTACCTTTGTAGCTGGGACACATGGAACACATTGTGCACTCTTGGAAGTTCAGGTAGTAGCTCCAATCGATATACCACCTCCCCAATCCTCTATACGACTGGGTATGGACCAATATACCTGGGGCTAAGTTTTCCTATCATTCAAAACCTCGCAACTCCCTTGGTTAGGGAAACTTGAAGGAACACTTGATCTCCAACTTGGAATTCAAGGGGCCTACACCTTCGATCGGTGATGCTTTTCTAGCAGCTCTGCATGGTTGTCATTTATTCTTGGATCACTCTTATCTTGTCCATGGTGGCTTGGATTAATTTCGACCCTATAATCAGAGCTTCGTTGATCTCCTGCCAACAGAGTCGAGTTTTGCACCTTCTCCCATACAGTGCCTCATACAGGGCCATTCCAATACTCGCGTGGTAACTGTTATTATAGGAGAACTCGATCAGTGCCAACTGTGCGTCCCACACTTTCTTAAAATCCAGAGTGCAAGCCCTCAGAATATCTTTCAGTGTCTGAATAGTGCGTGCAGTTTGCCCATCCGTAGCTGGGTGGAATGCAATACTAAAGCATAACTACGTCCCAAACGCTTCTTGTAACTTTTGCCAAAAACCCGACTGGAATCTGGTGTCCCGATCCGACGCTATAGAACTAGGTACTCCATATAACCGCACTATCTCTTCAAGGTATGCTCGAGCTAACTAATTCAGGGTCCAAGTATTCCTCACGGCTATAAAATGTGCCGTTTTTATAAGTCTATCCACGATGATCCGAATCGCATTATTCTTCTATTGACTCAATGGTAAGCGCACCATAAAATCCATAGACACCGATTCCCATTTTCACTCAGGGACATCTAGGGGTTGTAGAAGTCCCGCTGGTCGCTGGTGTTCGATTTTCACTCGCTGACAGGTTAGGTACTTTGCCACATAACCTGCCACTTCTTGTTTCATGTCACTCCACCAAAAGGTACACTTTAGGTCTTTATATAGCTTATTTCCCCCAGGATGCACCGAATGTGGAGTACTGTGGCCCTCATTTAGGATTTTCTTCTTAAGTGCTTCTACTGCTGAAACACACACCCAGTTATAGAACCATATGGTGCCATCTTCATGAATTACAAACCCGGATGCCTTCCCTATCAATATCTCCTCCCTGATTCGCTCGAGTTGAGTGCCCGTAGCCTGTGCTACTCGAATTTCCTCTATGAGTGTCGGCTGTGCTTCCAAGGCACAAAGCATAGGCTTGGCCTTCGGGGTGATTATGTGACGTTCTAGTTTCTGGAATTCCTCACACAAATCATTTGGGAGCGCTAGCAAGCAGTTCAGTGCTGAGTACGGTCGGCAGCTCAATGCATTGGCCACTATATTAGCCTTTCCCAGATGGTACTGGAAACGAACATCGTAGTCCTTTAGGAACTCTAACCACCTCGTCTGCCTCATATTCAGATCCTTTCGTGAAAAGAGGTATTTTAAGCTCTAGTGATTGGTGAAACCCTCGCAATGTACCCCGTATAGGTAGTGCCTCCAGATCATAAGTGCAAACACAATGGCCGCTAACTCTAGGTCGTGACTTGCATAGTTCTGTTCATGAGTCTTCAGTTGCGGCGAAGCATGGGTTATAACGCGATCCTTCTGCATCATCACACATCCCAATCCACTCCTAGATGCATCGTTATACACCCCAAAATCCTTCTCGGTGGTGGGTAAGGCCAGTATCGGTGCACTCATCAGTCTTTTGACTCTTTTCTTAGGTTCCTAGAATGCTACCTCCCATTGTTCCGTCCATTCATATTTAGCGACACTCCTTGTTAAATTGGTAAGCGGGGTGGCGATCTTGGGGAAATTTTGGATAAATCTACAACAGTACCCCGCCAAACCTAAGAAACGCCTCACTTCTATCAGGTTCTTAGGTCTTGGCCAGTTCGTCACAACCTCTATCTTTTAGGGGTTCACAGAAACTCCCTCATTGGATACTATATATCCTAAAAATGTCACCTTATTCAACCAGAATTCACACTTCGAAAATTTTGCATACAAGTCATTCCTCCTTAACACTTCCATAGCTGTCCTCAGATGGTGGGTATGTTCTTCTGGAGTCCTCAAGTAGATTAATATATCGTCAATAAATACTACCACAAACTGATCCAGCTAAGGTTTTAAAAATCTATTCATGAGGTCCATAAATGTTGTCGGGGCATTACTAAGACCAAAGGGTATCACTACGAACTCATAATATCTATAACAGGTACAGAAGACAGTCTTGGGTAACCCAAATGAAGGTATATCTTACAAAAAGTCCCCGTGCCTCTTAACTAGTCAAAGACGTCGTTTATTCTGGGCAGAGGGTACCGATTCTTGATCGTTATTTTGTTTAGCTCCCTATACTCTATACATAACCTTAGGGTTCCATCCTTCTTCCTTACAAACAACATCAGCGCTCCCCACGAAGATGTACTAAGTCGGATATACCCTTTCTCTAATCATTCATCCAGCTGCGTCTTTAATTCCTTAAGTTTCACCGGTGCCATACGGTAAGATGCCTTAGAGATGGGTGTGGCTCCAAGGGTCAAATCTAAGAGGTGGCATACCGGCGATCTCCACTAAAAATACAACTAGGAATTCCCTCACTATTAGAATGTCCTCAAGGAAGGATTCAGCACCCTCGGTTCTCACTACATTACACAGGAATCCCTCGCATCCTCTGCGTAACAACTTGCGAGCTTTCATCATGGATATCAGTTTCACTCCAGCTCTAGGTCCCTTGCCTTTATGTACCACCTTCTCCCCATTGGGCTCCCTTAGGGTGATTTTTTATCTTGGACAGTCTATCTAAGCCTGATGTTTAGCTAACTAATCCCCAGGATGACCCCAAAGTCAGTTAACTCAAACCTATATAGGTCTGCCAATAATTCATGCTCATATATTCTAACAAGACAATCCTCATATAGTTCCTCAAACATTACAGTCTTTCCATCAGGGAGAATCACAGATAGTAAAGAAGATTTACGAGTGGGGACTAGTGCTAATGTCTTAACCAGTTTAACAGAAATAAAAGAGTGCACAGCACCCGAATCAAATAAAACATCTACTGGTTGAACTTGGATATAAAAAGTACCCGTCAGAATGTTTAGAGCATCCTCTGCCTCCTCCTTGCGCATCACGTAGACCCTGTCCCATTGTTTCGGGGCGACTGGTTGGGAGGTCAAGCCTGAATCTGCTGAGGTGCCCCATTCTATTGGTTGGGGTTGGCCGTCTGCCTGCCCCTGTTCTGATAGGATTGCTGGGATTGCTGTCCCCATCCTTATCCATGCCCTTATCCCCTATGACTTTAACAGATAGGAGGTGGGGGGTGCAGGCAGTCACTCAGCTGATGTTGAGGGCTTCCGCGATGGAAACACCTCTTAATTGAACGACATTCTTGGGCGTAGTGCCCTAACTTTCCGCAGGCATTGCAGGTCACTTTAGGCTGCACAATGGAGTGCTACCCTCCTTGGGCGTTGTTGTTTCAGTAATGATTCCCAGAAGACCTCTAGTATTGGTCATGGGGTTGAAAGTTCCCTCGGTTACCCCCTTCCTCTTAACTCCCACTGCTCGTTGAAATAGCTACTCCTTTCCTTCATTTCCCTTTCTACGTTAATCGCAGTATAATATAGGTCCATGCAGAAAGTGTACTGGCGTACTGGCATCCTCTCCTTAACAGTGGGATTAAGTCCGGCTTCGAACAGGTTCATCATCAGCCTCTTGCCAACTATGAAGGTCGAGGAAAATCAAAAGAGCTCCAAAAACTTCGAGGCATATTCCAGTACGCTCATACTCCCTTATTGCAATTGCATGAACTCGTTCTCTTTGGCTTTCTGGAGGGAGGCGAGATAGAAACTATCCTTGATCAATTCCTTGAACTTGTCCCAGTTGAAACCCGGCTCGTGCTGCCTTTCCCTCACTGTAGCCCACCATAGGTCGGCCTTATCAATCATGTAGACCTCCGCAAAACCCACTTTCCACTCCTCGGGGCATTGGAGCATATCGAATAACTTTTTCATGCCCCTAATCCAATCCTCAAAGGTTTTGGGGTCGGAGGTGCCATCGTGAACGGGTGGGATATGGCTCGCGAGTCTCTTGAACATATAAGAGCCATCCTCCTCGACCCTTTTCTCCCTGACTTCTATCAACTTCTGTAGTTGTTTACTCTAGAGTTACAGCTGCTCTCTATGTTTCTGTGGCAACTCTAGCAGTAGAAGGTTAGCAAGGTCTGCTCTAGTAGGTGGGTTAGTCTCCTCCACCTGACTGCGAGAGCCGTTCATGTTCCTGGGGCGTAGTGCTTCCAATCATTCCCTGAATACTAACATAGGGTTCTCTGGGTTCATAGGTAGCCTGGTACTAGGGTGATATCTGGTTTATGGTTCGCCATTGTTTCCCGCCATCCTGTCCGGTAATTAAATTGGATTTAGTTCCTCTCCTAATAGCTTATACCCTACTTACTACTAGAGTACAATAGCATATCACATACTAGTGCATCATGCAACATTTTACAGGTTTTCAATCACATCAAGTTGCCACATCCACATGGTCCAACCACTACAACACATGCTCATGTAGTACACATCATACAGGCATCACATTCACGTATTTCACATCCTTTACAAATAAAGAACGCTGACATGTAGATAACTCAAAAGACTTCATTGCATAGAATTCAAAATCGTAGGTGTTCCATACTAGTCCTCTTCATTACATCACAGTTATAACTTTATTAGCCTATAGAGGCTTTTCAACATAGCAGAAAGATAACTAACAGCATTATCCTAGGAAACAATACTTTCTAAACACTACGAGCTTCTGCTGGTCAGGGGCGTCCAGTGGGCAAACACCCCTCCACATTCGGCCACACCTGCCCCGCTTCCAGCAGGTTACCTCAGTCTCAGACTCACCCCTCTTCTCCATAGGATCTATTTCATTACCCATGCCCTCGGGTCCCCTTATCTGGTCGGCCGGTATAGCGAACTCCCTCCTTTCCTCCTCCTGTTCCCCCTCAGGGTTCTCTTTCTTAGTAGCCTCTGTCTCGCTCTCGCTAGAGTCTCCCTCGAGATCTTCACTCCCCATAAGTTTTTCCTCGCTCACCTCAGAATCCTCCTCAGAGTGCTCCTCTTCCATCTGTTCCTCCTTGCTAGGGTCCTCCTTGGGGTCCTCCACTTCCATCGATTCCCCTTCGCCAGGGTCCTCCTCTTCCATCCGTTCCTCCTTGCTAGAGTCCTCCTTATGGTCCTTCTCCTCTACTAGACACGTCTCAGTAGGAACTTCCCCCACGTCCTCAGAGTCTTCCTCTTCATTAGTGAGCTTGTCTCCTGAGGGTGAGGCATCCTCCTCACTAGCTGTAGGTATACGCCCCTGGTCGTAGGGTCCCTCCAATCTCAGGTAGTTTATCAAGTTGACTACACTCATTCCCATAGGCTCCTAGTCACACCAACAACACTTGCTCCACAAGCGAGGGTCACGAGCCCAAGGGTACAGCTCGTCAACTCGATACCACCACTTAGGGTCTCCCTTCAGCGTCAGTGGCAGAAAGATCACCTGATTGTCCTCAATCCTCAAGTAGCTATTGGGCACATCCTCCAAATATCTGGCAAACGCCCACCTCACATGCCAAATGTGGTCCCATACACCTTGACATGGTTTCTTAGCTAACTGCTGATGCAAACAAGGATCTCCTACGCAACCACAGTGCTGGGCACCCTCCATTCCTATATAAGGTGATTACACATAAGACACGTATCCAAACAATAACATGCATTTATTCAATACTATATGCACATGCATGCAACTCCTGTCCTGGCTACTCTCACTCTCTGAACAGCCCTTAAGTCTACGAGTTTTAGTCATTAGTTTCTTCCAGTCTTTTAGGTGAGCTTTCAGGTCAGTCAACCAGGCTCTGATATCACTTTGCAATACCCTGGATTTATAGTCACTTTTCTTTGTTACTAATCGTTAACCTACATGGCAGCGGCACCTAATTAGGGGTTGTTACCGCCATATTTCCTTTTTGGAAATACCAGGCTGCATATCAAATGGCAATCAATACAAAGGTTCTTTAATAAAACTTCAAGTCAAAGGATTCAAATACTGATGAAGCAACTATGAAGTTAAAACAACTGCTTATCACAATCTCATCTCTAAACCACTAGGGATTTGTTACCTTCTGCTAATGCATCAGGGCCTCGCTCTATCTTTGGTCCACCAGCCCCATGGAAAACTAGTTCACCTGAAACCAAAAAAATTTTATAAAGTGAGATAAACACAGTAAACAATCACTCCTAACAGTCAAACTATGCGCACAAATTCTTTTTGAAAACATTTTAGGGGTAGGGACAATAAGATCACACTTACTCATCTTCGTTAATATAACCATTCACACTTACAGGATTCAATGATGCCCACATACAATCTAAGATCCCCTTATAATAATTAGATTCCAGGGTGGGCAGTCCCACTGGGTCTCATGGCCTATGCTTGGGTTTAACGCAGCTGCTTAACTTAACCATGGTCTATTGCCAACTGTCGGTTACTGCTTAACCCTTTCCTGGCCTACCATCACTATGGAAGGTTACCGTTAGCCTAGCCCATGTCCCAACAGGGCACGTGGCTGCTCACATGCATGCACCATTTCCCGAGGAAGGCTATTAGCCTTCAATCAATATAACCTGTTCACAGTCTCATCCATAACCAGCCCTTACTATCGGTATTATGCTCTCCCAAATTAATAATCAATTTAACATGCCTAGTTTATTCGGATTCAACCGAATCCCCAAGACTTAACCACAATATACAACTTCCACTTTCAACATAGCCTTTCAAAAAAAACAACTCTTTAGACGCAGCAAAGCCTTGCAATTCCAACCATGCAGTCATGTTCAGTTGACTCGTACCATAATTACATAAAAGAAGCATTAAAATCGACTCTTACCATATTCAATCCACACGCAATTTTTTAAGCAACTCCGGGAACGGTTAGGGCATGATTGTTACCTGGAATCTGTACAAATTATGGGCTCGGTTGCAAGTATTGGGCCTACCGCTCCACACCTAGGCCAAAACATCGCCCACACTCAGTTCAAAACCTCATGGGCCATACCTCTAGCCCATGCCCTAATTCTAGGAATTTTTCTAAGATTTGTACTCATGTGTAAGCCTCCCAATCGAAGCCCAACTCTGGATCCAGATTCAATTAGAATCTAGGTCCAAATTCCAGAACCCATAACTTTTTTTCCAACGTTAAAATTTAAATTCCTTACACATTATAGAACGGACAGTCCATCCTCTACACTTCTTATGTTTATGATTTTTATCAGATTCTTACCGTAACTAAGTTGTTTTCCTAATTCTTTTCATGGTCTCACCTACTATCCTGATCTGGATAGTCCCCGGTAATTCGATAATAACATGGGCTACGCAACTCCGATTCATATGATCCAAAAACTAGATTATATAGCACATCCAACACACTAACCCTCAAAATTTCATCATTTTTGGGTTACTTCCCTATCCTGGCTGAATGTTCAAAGTCAGGGTATGTGCAGTCTCCTAAGCCCAGCAGGTTGTGTCCACATTTCTCAATCCTAATACTCACCCTTGGCCCAGTTTTTTCCTAACATCTCACTCACAACTAACCCGTGATGTTCCCGTAGCCCTACCACCACCCCTTCGTAATCCAAGTTAATAAAAGTAGAAGCTTTTAATTTAAATGATTAACAATTAACCTCCTTAGACTCACCTTGATGCGATTTCGGGAGAGGAGCGATTGAAACGTTATACCCTTGGAGTTTTAAATCTGAAAAATCATAAAAACTCAAATCAAATGTTTCCCACTTGAAATCCACATGAAAACCATGAATTTAGAAGAAAAACACAAGAAAACCTAATTTTTTTGGGGTTTGTATGCATGGAGGTGCACCCCACTTACCACCAAGACAGACAGAGGAGGCGAGGAGTGGCGGCTTGGTGGTCTGGCCCGCGTTGACTGATGCTCAGGCGGTGGCTGGTGCGGTGAGGGGGAGGGGGAGTTAGGGTTGAGAGAGAGAAAGAGAGAGAGAGAGAGAGAAGTGGAGAGAGAGGGGATAGCCGCGGGTTTGCTTAGGGGAAAAGGAGCAAAAGAATTAAAAAGGGGGGCAAAGAAGAGCCCTAACCGGTTGCTAGGGTTGTTCTTTTTCCTCTTTTTTTCTTTGTAAAGCATCCTTGTATAGAATAGGAAAAAAGGATCTTGGCTCAATTTTCCCCTTTTTAGCTAATTTGGTAATTAGTTGGTTATGCCTAGGGGGTAAATTTAAATATAAGTAGGCGAATAAAAGTACCATTATTAGGTAAGAAATATTTGGGTTTAGGAAGGATAAATAATAAGGAACCGAAAAAGAATAAGTAATTCGAGAAAAAATAACCTGAATGAAATTTTAAATTCATGCTTAAATGAAATAGGGAAAAATATAATATTTTGAAAACAAAGACAAGGAGGAAATTATTTTGATTGGCTCGGATTACGAAGGTTAGTCCATGGCACATGATTTCCCAATTTAAATCTCCAAGGTTTTACATACTATCCCACTTAAAAAAGTTTCCTCAAACTTCGCTGGGCTGTGACATACTACCATTATGGAAATGAATTTTCGGGCTTTTACATACTACCCACTTAAGAAGTTTCATCCTCGAAACTTATACGCACCTGGTTATAGGAATAAGTGAGGGTATTTATCCCGCATATCCTGCTCTGGTTCCCAGGTTGCTTCCAATATTACGTGATTGGCTCAGAGGATCTTGACCAAGGGCATCGTCGTCTTACGAAGGTGTTTTTCTCGCCGATATAGGATCTGCACAGGCTGTTCCTCATACGACAGATCTTCTTGGAGCTGTATAGGGTCGGGCTCAATTATGTGAGAGGGATCTGGGATGTACTTTCGTAGCTGGGAAACATGAAACACATTGTGCACTCTTGGAAGTTCAGGCAGTAACTCCAATCGATATGCCACATCACCAACCCTCTATACGACTGGGTATGGCCCGATATACCTCAGGCTGAGTTTTCTTCCCATTCTGAACCTCGCAACTCCCTTGGTTGGGGAAGCTCGAAGGAACACTTGATCTCTAACTTAGAATTCAAGGGGCCTACATCTTTGGTCAACGTAGCTTTTCTAGCAGCTCTGGGCAGCTCTCATTCATTCTTGGATCACTCTTATCTTATCCATGGTCGCTTAGATTACATCTGGCCATATACTCAGAGCTTCGTCGATCTCCTACCAATAGAGGTGGAGTTCTGCACCTTCTCTTACATCCATAACGGGCCATCCCAATACTCGCGTGGTAACTGTTATTGTAGGAGAACTAGATAAGTGCCAACTGTGCGTCCCATGCTTTCTTAAAGTCCAGAGCGCAAGCCCTCAGCATATCTTTTAGTGTCTGAATAGTGCGTGTAGTTTGCCCGTCTGTAGGTGGGTGGAATGTAATACTCAAATGCTTCCTATAGTTTTTACCAAAAACCCAACAAGAACCTGGTGTCCCGATCCGACACTATGGAACTGGTTACCCCATGCAACCACACTATCTCTTCAAGGTATGCTCGAGCTAACTGATTCAGGGTCCAAGTATTCCTCATGGCGATAAAATGCGCTATTTTTATGAGTATACCCATGATGATCAAAATCGGGTTGTTCTTCAATTGAGTTAATGGTAAGTGCACCACGAAGTCTATGGACACCGAGTCCCATTTCCACTCACGGATATCTAGGGGCTATAGAAGTCCCGCTGGTCACTGATATTCGATTTTCACTCGCTGATAGGTTAGGTACTTTGCCATATAATCCGCCACTTCTTGTTTCATGTTACTCCACCAAAAGGTCCGCTTCAGGTCCTTATATAGCTTATTTCCCCCGGGGTGCATCGAGTGTTGAGTACTGTGACCCTCATTTAGTTTCTTTTTAAGTGCTTCTATTGCTGGAACACACACCCAATTATGGAACCATGTGGTGCCATCTTCATGAATTACGAACTCGGGTGCCTTCCCTACCAATATGTCCTCCCTAATTCGCTCGCGTTGAGTGTCCGTAGCCTGTGCTACTCAAATTTCCTCTATGAGCGTTGGCTGTGCTTCCAAGGTGCAAAGCAGAGGCTTGGCCTTCACGGTGATTACGTTACATTCTGGTTTCAAGAATTCCTCACACAAACCATTTGGGAGTGCTAACAAGCAGTTTAGTGCCGGGTACGGTCACCGGCTCAATGCATTGGCCACTACATTAGCCTTTCCCAGATGGTACTGGAAATGAAAATCGTAGTCTTTAGGAACTCCAACCACCTTGTCTGCCTCAGATTCATATCCTTTCGTGAAAACAGGTATTTCAAGCTCTGGTGATCAGTGAAAACCTCGCAATGTACCCGGTACAGATAGTGCCTCCATATCATAAGTGTGAACACAATGGCCGCTAACTCCAGGTCGCGAGTCGCGTAGTTCTCTTTATGAGTCTTTAGTTACCGCGAAGCATGGGTTATAATGCAATTCTCCTGCTTCAACACACATCCCAATCCACTCCTAGATGCATCATTGTATACCACAAAATCCTTCTTGGTGGTGGGTGAGGCCAATATCGGTGCGCTCATCAGTCTTTTGACTCTTTTCTTAAGTTCCTGGAATGCTCCCTCGCACTGTTTCGTCCATTCATATTTGGAGACCTTCCTGGTCAAATTGCTGAGTGGGATGGCAATCTTGGAGAAGTTTTGGATAAATTTACGAGAGTACCCCGCCAAACCCAAGAAACTTCTCACTTCTATCGGGTTCTTAGGTCTTGGCGACTTCGTCCCAACCTTTATCTTTTGAGGGTTCATAGAAACTCCCTCGTTGGATACTATGTTTCCTAAAAATGTCATCTTATTCAACCAGAATTCATACTTCGAAAATTTGGCATACAAGTCATTCCTCCTTAACAATTCTAGGGCTGTCCTCAGATGGTGGGTATGTTCTTCTAGAGTCCTCGAGCAGATCAGTATATAATATATAAATACCACCACAAACTAATCCCGGTAAGGTTTTAAAACTCGATTCATGAGGTCCATGAATGTCGCTGGGGCATTACTACGACCAAAGGGCATCACTACGAACTCGTAATATTTATAACCGGTATGGAAGATAGTCTTGGGTAACCCAAACGAAGGTATATCTTAGAAAAAGTCCCCGCACCTCTTAACTGGTCAAAGAGGTCATCTATTCTGGGTAGAGAGTACCAATTCTTGACCATTATTTTGTTCAGCTCCCTGTAGTCTATACACAACCTCAGGGTTCCATCCTTCTTCCTTACAAACAACATTAGCGCTCCCTACGAATATGTACTGGGTTGGATTTACCCTTTTTCTAATAGTTCATCCAGCTGCGTCCTTAATTCCTTAAGCTTCACCGGTGCCATATGGTAAGGCGCCCTAGAAATGGTTGTAGCCGCGGGGGTCAAATCGATGCAAAATTCTACTTCTCCAAGGGGTGGCATATCAGAGATCTCCACTGGAAATACAACTAGGAATTCCCTCACTATTAGAATGTCTTTAAGGGAGGATTCAGCACCCTCGGTTCTCACTACATTATATAAGAATCGCTCGCATCCTCTGCGTAACAACTTGCAAGCTTTCATCATGGATATCAGTTTCACTCCCGCTCTAGGTCCCTTGCCTTTATGTACCACCTTCTCCCTATTGGGCCCCCCTATGGTGATTTTTCATCTTAGACAGTCTATCTGAGCCTGATGTTTAGCTAACCAATCCCCAAGATAACCCCAAAGTTAGTTAACTCAAACCTATATAGGTCTGCCAATAATTCACGCTCACACATTCTAACTGGAAAATCCTCATACAGTTCCTCAAACATTACAGTTTTTCTATCACAGAGAACCACAGATAGTAAGCAAGATTTATGGGTGGGGACTAGTTCTAATGTCTCAATCAGTTTAATAGAAATAAAAGAGTGCGTAGCACCCGAATCAAATAAAACATCTACTGGTTGAGCTTGGATAGAAAAAGTACCCGTCAGAACGTTTAGAGCATCCTCTCCCTCCTCCTTGCGCATCATGTAGACCCTGCCCGATTGTTTCGGGGTGGTTGGTTAGGAGGTCGAGCCTGAATCTTCTTAAGTGCCTGATTCTGTTGGTTGGGGTAGGCCGCCTGCCGACCCCTGTTCTGATTGCATTGCTGGGATTGTGTCCCCATCCTTGTCTATGTCCTTGTCCCCTATGACTTTGGCCGGCAAGAGGTGGGGGGTGTGGGTAGCGACGAATCTGATGTTGCGGGCTTCCATAATGGAAACACCTCTTGACTGAACGACATTCTCGAGCGCAGTGCCCCAACTTTCCATAGGCATTACAGGTCACTTTAGACCGCATAATTGGGTGCTGCCCTCCCCAGGCGTTGTTGTTTGAGCACTAATTCCTAGAAGACCTCTTGTATTACTCCTGCGGTTGAAAGTTCCCTCGGTTACCTCCCCACTGCTCGTTGAGGTAGTTACTCCTTTCCTTCATTGCCCTTTCT
Source organism: Carnegiea gigantea (assembly GCA_029747015.1). Classification (NCBI taxonomy): domain Eukaryota; kingdom Viridiplantae; phylum Streptophyta; class Magnoliopsida; order Caryophyllales; family Cactaceae; genus Carnegiea; species Carnegiea gigantea. The sequence goes on from JAKOGI010001500.1 coordinate 221,017, forward strand.
ATGTTGATCGCAGTATTATATAGGTTCACGTAGGAAGTGTACTGGCATACTGACATCCTCTTCTTAATAGTGGGATTAAGTCCGGCTTCAAACAGGTTCATCTTCAGCCTCTCGTCAGCTACAAAGGTCGGGCCAAATCGGGAGAGCTCCGTAAACTTCAAGGCATGTTCAAGTACACTTATGCTCCCTTGTTGCAATTGTATAAACTCATTCTCTTTGGCTTTCTAGAGGGAGGTGGGATAGAAACTATTCTTGATCAATTCCTTGAACTTGCCCCAGTTGAAACCCGGCTCATGCTGCCTTTTCCTCACAGTGGCCCACCATAGGTCGACCTTATCCCTCAGGTAAAACTCCGCAAAACCCACTTTCCATTCCTCAGGGCATTGGAGCATATCGAATAACTTTTCCATGGCCCTAATCCAATCCTTAAACATTTGGGGGTCAGGGGTGCCATCGTAAATGGGTGGGTTATGGCTCGCGGTCTCTTGAATGTATAGGAGTTATCCCCCTCGACCCTCTTCTCCCTAACTCCTATCAACTTCTGCAGTTGTTTATTCTGGAGTTGCAGCTGCTCTCCCTGTTTCTGCAGCAACTCTAGCAGTAGAATGTTAGTAAGGTCTGCTCCAATAGATAGTTTGGTCTCCTCCATCTGACTACGAGAGCCGTTCCCGTTCCTTGGGCGTAGTGCTTCCAATCGTTCCCTAAATACTGACATAGGGTTCTTTGGGTTCACAGGTAGCCAAGTACCGGGATGAGGTCCGATTTACGATTCGCCATTGTTTCCCGCCATTCTGTTCGGTAATTATGTTGAATCTAGTTCCTCTCCTAATAGCTCATACCCTGCTTACTACTAGAGTGCAATAGCATATCACATACTAGTGCATCACGCAACATTTTACAGGTTTTCAATCACATCAAGTTGCCACATCCACGTGGTCCAACCACCACACACATGCTCATGCATTACACATCATACAGGCATCACATTAACGTGTTTCACATACTTCATAAATAAAGAACGCTGACATCTAGATAACTCAAAAGACTTCATTGCATAGAATTCAAAATCATAGGTGTTCCACACTAGTGCTCTTTATTACATGACAGTTGTAACTTTATTAGCCCATAGTGGCTTTTCAACATAATAGAAAGATAACTAACGGCATTGTCGTAGGAAACAAAACTTTCTAAACACTACGAGCTTCTACGGGTTAGGGGTGTCCAGTGGACAAGTACCCCTACACATTTGGCCTCACCTGCCCCACTTCCAACAGGTCACCCCAGTCTCAGACTCACCTCTCTTCTCCATAGGATTTATCTCATCACCCATGCCCTCAGGTCCCCTCATCTGGTTGGCCGGCACAACGAACTCCCTTCTTTCCTCCTCCTGTTCCACCTCAGGGTTCTCTTTCTCAGTAGCCTCTGTCTCGCTCTTGCTAGAGCCTCCCTCGAGGTCTTCAACCCCCCTAAGTTTTCCGTCACTCACCTCAGAATCCACTTAAGGGCGCTCCTCTACCATCAGTTCCTCCTCACTAGGGTCCTCCTCTTCCATCAGTTCCCCCTCGCCAGGGTCCTCCTCAAGGTCTTCCTCTTCCATCAGTTCGTCCTTGCTAGAGTTCTCCTCCTCTACTAGCATTAGGTATACGCTCCGGGTCGTGGGATCCCTCCAATCTCAGATAGTTGATCAGGTCAACTACACTCATCCCTATAGGCTCCTAGTCACACCAACAGTACTTCCCCCATAGGCAGGGATCACGAGCTCGAGGATGCAGCTCGTCAACTCGATACCGCCACTCGGGGTCTCCCTTCAGGATTACCGGCAGAAAGATCACTCGATTGTCCTCAATCCTCAAGCAGCTATTGGACACATCCTCCAAATATCTGGCTAACACCCACCTCACATAGCGAATGTGGTCCCACACACCCTGACCCAATTTCTTAGCTAACTACTCGTGCAAACAAGGACGTCCTACACAACCACAGTGTTGGGCACCCTACAATCCTATACAAGGTGATTACACATAAGACATGTATCCAAATAATAACATGCATTTATTCAATACTATATGCACATGCATGCAACGCCTGTCCTGGCTACTCTCACTCTCCAAATAGTCCTTAAGTCTACAAGTTTTAGGAATTAGTTTCTTCCAATCTTTTAGGTGAGCTTTCAGGTCAGTCAACCTGGCTCTGATACCACTTTGTAATATCCCGGATTTCTAATTACTTTTCTTTATTACTAATCGTTAACCTACATGGCAGTGGCACCTAATTAGGGGATGTTACCGCCATTTTTTCTTTTTGGAAATACCAAGCTGCATATCAAATGACAATCAATACAAAGGTTCTTCAATAAAACTTCAACTCAAAGGATTCAAATGCTGATGAAACAACTATGAAGCTAAAACAACTGCTTATCACAATCTCGTCTCTAAACCATTAAGGATTTGTTGCCTTCGGTTAACGCATCAGGGCCACGCTCTACCTTTTGCCCATCGGCCACATGGAAAACTAGTTCACCTGAAACCAAAAAATTTTTGTGAAGTGAGATAAATGCAATAAACAATCACCCCTAACAGGCAAACTACGCACACAAATTCTTTTTAAAAACATTTTAGGGGTAGGCACAACAAGATCACACTTACTCATCTTCGTATAACCATCTATACTTATAGGATACAGTGATGCCCACATACAATCTAAGATCCCCTTATAATAATCAGATTCGAGGGTGAGCGGTTCCACTGGGTCTCATGGCCTATACTTGGGTTTAACGCAACCGCTTAACTTAATCATGATCTACTACCAACTGACGGTTATCGCTTAACCCTTTCCTAGCCTACCATCACTATGGATGGTTACCGCTAGCCTGGCCCACGTCCCAACAGGGCACGTGGCTGCTCACATGCATGCACCATTTCCCAGGTAAGGCTATTGGACTTCAATCAATATAACACGTTCACGATCTTATCCATAACCTGCCCTTACTGTCGGTACCATGCTCTCCCAAATTAAAGATCAATTTAACATGCCTAATTTATTCGGATTCAACCAAATCCCCAAGACTTAACCACAATACACAACTTCCACTTTCAACGTATCTTTTTAGAAAAAAACAACTCTTTGGACGTAGCAAAGCTTTACAATTCCAACCATGCAGTCATGTTCTGTTGACTCATGCCATAATTACATAAAAAAAGCATTAAAATCCACTCTTACCATATTCAACGCAGATGCAATTTTTTCAAGCAACTCCGGAAAGGGTTAGGGCATGATTGTTACCTGAAATCTGCACAAATTACGGACTCGGTTACTAGTATTGGGCCTACTGCTCCGCACTTAGGCCAAAACATCACCGGCACTTAGTCCAAAACCTCATGGGCCATAACTCTAGCCCCTGCCCTAATTCTAGGAATTTTTCTAAGATTTACACTTATGTGTAAGGCTCCCAATCGAAGCCCAACTCTGGATCCAAATTCAACTAGAATCTAGGTCCAAATTCCAGAACCCATCACTTTTTTTCTTGATGTTGAAATTTAAATTCCTTGCCCATTATAAAAAGGACAGTCTAACCTCTACACTTCTTATATTTAAGATTTTTGTTAGATTCTTACCGTAACTAAGTCATTTTCCTAATTCTTTTCATGGTGTCACGTACTGTCCTGATCTAGATAGTCCCCGATAATTCCATAATAACATGGACTACGCTACTCTGATTCATATGATTTAAAAACTAGATTACATAGCACATTCACATGCACTAACCTAAAAATTTCACGATTTTTGGGTTACTTTCCTGCCCTAGTCGAATTTTCAAAGTCAGGGTAAGTGCAGCCTCCTAAGCCCAGCAGGTTCTGTCCATATTTCTCAATCCCAATACTCACGCTTGGCTTGGGTTTCCAGAACATCTCACTCACAACTAACCCGTGATGTTCCCATAGCCCTACCTCTACTCCTTCATAATCCAAGTCAATAAAAGTTGAAGCTTTTAATTTAAATGATTAACAATTAACCTCCTTAGACTCACTTTGATGCGATTTCGGGAGAAGAGCAATTGAAACGTCACACGCTTGGAGTTTTAAATCTGAAAAATCATAAACACTCAAATCAAACATTTCCTACTTGAAATCCACATAAAAACCATGAATATAGAAAAAAAAAAAAACACAAGAAAATCCAAATTTTTTGGGGTTTGTATGCATGGTGGTGCACCCTACTTACCACCAAGACAGAGAGAGAGGAGGAGAGGGGTGGCGGCTTGGTGCTCTGGCCGGCGGCAACTGATGCTCAGGCAGTGGCTGGCGCGGCGATGGGGAGGGGGAGGGGGAGTTAGGGTTGAGAGAAAGAGATAAAGAGACAAGTGGAAAGAGGGGGGTCGGCGTGGGTTTGCTTGGGGAAAAAGGAGCAAAAGAATCAAAAAAAGGGGGGAAAAGAAGAGCCCTAGCGGACTGCTAGGGTACTTCTTTTTCCCCCTTTTTTTTGGAAAGCATCCTTGCATAAAATAGGAAAGAAGGATCTTGGGTCAATTTCTCCCATTTTAGCTCATTGGGTAATTAGTTAGTTATGCCTAGGGGGTAAATTTAAATATAAATGGGGGAATAAAAGTACCATAATTAGAAAAGAAATATTCGGGTCTAAGAAGGACGAATAGTAACGAACCGAAAAAGAATAAGTAATTCGAGAAAAAATAACCAGAATGAAATTTTAAATTCGTGCTTAAATGAAATAGGAAAAAATATAAAATTTTGAAAACAACGACAAGGAGGAAAAGATTTTAATTGGCTTGGAATACGAAGGTTAGTCCACAGCACATGATTTCCCAATTTAAATCACCGGGCTTTACAACATATATATGTTATATGTATATAAATATATACATATACACAAATACATAAATATACATTTACTATATACATATACATACATACATATATATAT
>JAKOGI010001501.1:0-20000 GCA_029747015.1 Carnegiea gigantea
ATATATATATATATATATATATATATATATATATATATATATATATATATATATATATATATATATATATATATATATATATATATATATATATATATATATATATATATATATATATATATATATATATATATATAACCCCCCAAATTTCTACTTACCTTCTTTATTGCTAATTAGTGACCTACGTCGCAGCATAACTTAGTTTGGGGTGTTACCGCCGTATTTCCTTCTTGAAAATACCAGGCTGTGTATCAAATAACAATTGATGCAAAAATTTTTCAATAATGCTTCATCTTAAAATGATTCAGTTACTAATGTGGAAGTACTAAACGAAAACAATTGTTCGTAAGCGTCAGGGCCTCGATCTACCTTTGGACCCCCAATCCCGTGCACTACTAGTTCACCCGAAAATAAAACATTTTGCAAAAATGAGATAAACTCAATAACAATCACCCCCAACAGTTAAACTGCGCACAGAAATTCATTTTTAAAACATTTCGGGGGTAGGAGAACAACAGGTCCACACTCATTCGTTTTCCACTAATGTAACCATCCATACTTACATGTTCTCGGTGATGCACACATAAAATTCTAAGTTTCAATTATAGTAATTAGGATTTAAGGGTGAGCGACCCCACTGGATTTCATGGCCTGCGCTTGGGTTTAATGCAGCCGCTTAACTTAATCATGGCTTGCCTTCGACTAGGAGGATTACCGTTTAACCATTTTCTGGCCTGCCATCATCATGGATGGTTGCCGCTAACCTAGCCCACGTGCCCACAAGGCACATGGCCGCTCATATCCATGCATTATTTCCCGGGGAAGGCTATTAGACCTCAGTCAATATAATAAGCTTGCAGTCTCACTCATACTCAGCCTTTACTTTCGCTATCATGCTTATCCTATTTAAAGGTCAAATTAACATGTATAGTTCATTCGGATTCAACCCAATCCCAAGGCATTACCATAGCGCAAATTTTGTTTTTTCAAGATAACCAATTCCAACACCCAACTCTAGTGACATAGCAAAATCATACAATCCAACTATGCAGTCATGTTCAGTCAACACATGCCATAATTTCATAAAACCAGCATTTAAATCAATCCTTACCATATTCAACATACACATATTTTTCAGGCAACTTTGGAGAAAGGTTAGGGCATGATTGTTACCTGAAATCTGTACAAATTACGGGCTCGATTACTAGGTTGGGCCTACTGCTCTGCACCTGGGCCAAAACTCAGTTCAAAACCTTATGAACCATGACTCTAGCCCTTGTCCTACTTGTAAGATTTTTTTTCCTAAACTTTTTAGCCATGCCTAAGGCCCCTAACCGTAGTCCAACTCTGGGTCCAGATTCAACTAGAATCTCAGCCCAACTTCCAGACCCAATAACTTTTGTTTTTGATGTCAGAATTTTGATTTGTTACCCATTATGGAAAGGTCAGTTCGTCCTCTACACTTCTTATGTTTAGGATTTTGTCAGATTTTGACCCAAAGTAGGTCGTTTTTCTAAATCTTTTCACAATGTCATTGGTTGTCCCGATCTGGATAGCCCCTGGTAATTCAGTCATAACTCGGGCTATACTACTCCGATTCACTTGATCAAAAACTGGATTATTCAGCACATCTGGATCCATCTACCCTAATAATTTCATAATTTTTGGGCCACTGCCCTGTCCTGGCTGAATTTTTAAAAGAGAGGCATGTGCAGTTTCTAACCCAGACTATTCTGTCTATGTGTTTTCGTTCCCAACGAGTACTCTTGGCTTGGCTTTTTTCATAAAATCTCACCCACAACTAACTCGTGACGGTCCTAATAGCCCTACTCTCTCTCCCTCATAATCCAAGTCGAATCAAATTTGTAATCTTTAAGTTAAATAATTATCAAATAACACCTTTAGACTCACCTCGATGCGATCTCGAGAGAGAAGCGATTGAAACATCAAACCCTTGGAGGCTTAAATATGAAAAAGTTATAAAAACTCGAATTAAATGTTTTACAACTGAAATCTCGAATCAAGACCATGAATTAATGACAAAACACGAGAAAAGCTCAAGCTTTTGGGGCTGTATGCATGGGGTGCACGGGGGTGCACCCCACTTACCACTAACAAAGAGGGGAGGGCTAGGGGCGTGACGGCGGTTGTGGCTAGCCGGCAGCGACGGCGCCTCGGGGGGCGGCGGCTGGGCGATGGAGCGAGAGAGAGAGTGTAGGTTTGAGAGAGAGAGAGAGAGAGAGAGAGAGAGAGAGAGAGAGAGAGAGAGAGGAAAGCCGTGAGGTTTGAGGGGGGAAAAGAAGGAGAAAAATTAAAAAAGGGGGGCTCTCTTAGCCGGCTACTAGGGTAAAAGGGAGGGAATTTTCTTTTTTTTAAAAAAATATTTGAATAATTTGGGAAGGAAAATCTTGGATCAAATGTTAACTAATTTGGGTAATTAGTTCTTTGCATCTAGGGAGATAAATTTAAATATAATTGGTGAAGAAATATTCGGGTCTAGGGAGAGTGAATAATGAGAATCGAATAATGAATAAATTGAGGGAAAGATGACTCAAATGAAATTTTCAATCCATGCTTTAATGAAATAGGTAAAATGAAAAATTTTGAAAAGAAATCATAGAAGGAAATATTTAGGTTGACTTGGATTATGAAGGTCAGCCCACGTCACATGATTCCCTATATTAAAATTTTGGGGTTTTATATACTACCCCACTTAGGAAAGTTTCGTCCTCGAAACTTCGAAACTCGCCCAAGTGCGCTGACTTATAAGAATAAAGTTTTTTTGGGGTTTTACATACCACCCTCTTAGGGAAGTTTTATCTACGAAACTTGTATGCACCTGGTTATAGAAACAAGTAAGGATATTTGTCTCACATCTCCTCCTCTGGTTCCCAAGTTGCCTCTGACATTTCGTGATGGGCCCAGAGGACCTTAACCAAGGGCACCGTCTCCCTGCGAAGGTGCTTTTTCCGCCGATCTAGGATCTGCACAGGCTGCTCCTCATACGACAGGTCTTCCTGGAGCTGTATAGGATCGGGCTTGATTATGTGCGAGGGATCTAGAATGTACTTCCGTAGCTGTGACACATGGAACACATTGTGTACTATTGGAAGTTCAGGCGGTAACTCCAACCAATATGCCACCTCCCCAACTCTGTGTGTGAGTGGGTACGGCCCGATGTACATCGGGCTGAGTTTCCCTGCCATACCAAATCTCGCACCTCCCTTGGTTGGGGAAACTCGAAGAAACACCTGATCTCCAACTTGGAATTCGAGGGGCCTACACCTTTGATCCACGTAGCTTTTCTGGTAGCTCTGGGTGGCTCTTATTTGTTCTTGGATCACCCTTATCTTATCAGTGGTGGCTTGGATTAATTCCGGCCTAATAGTCAGAGCTTTATCGATCTCCTGCCAACAGAGCGGAGTTCTGCACGTCCTCCCATACAGCGCCTCATACGAGGCCATTCCAATATTCACATGGTAACTGTTGTTGTAGGAGAACTCGATTATCGCCAGTTGTTCGTCCCACACTGTCTTAAAATCTAGAGCGCAAGCCCTCAGCATATGTTCCGATTTCTAAATAGTGCGTTCAGTTTGCCCGTCCGTAGTTGGGTGAAAGCCAGTACTAAAGCGTAATAACATCCCAAATACTTCCTATAGCATCTGCCAGAAACCCGACTGGAATCTGGTGTTCCGATCCGACACTATGGAATTGGGTACCCCGTGTAATCGCACTATCTCTTCGAGGTATGCTCGGGCTAACTTATTCAGGGCCCAAGTATTTCTCGTGGCTATAAAATGCACTATTTTTGAGAGTCTATCCACTACGACCCAAATCACATTGTTCTTTAGTTGAGTCAATGGTAAGCCCACCACGAAATTCATGGACACCGAGTCCCATTTCCACCTAGGGACATCTAGAGGTTGTAAAAGTCCCGCTGGTAATTGGTGTTCGATTTTCACCCTCTGACAGGTTAGGGACTTTGTCACATAATCAGCCACTTCTTGTTTCAGGTTACCCCACCAAAATGTCTGCTTCAGGTCCTTGTATAGTTTATTTTCCCTAGGGTGCACCGAGTGTGGAATATTGTGACCCTCATCTAGGATTTTCTTCTTAAGCACCTCTATTGCGAGAATACACACCCAGTTATGAAACCGTATGGTGCCATCCTCATGGATTACAAACCCTGGTGCTTTCCCCACCAACATTTCTTCCCTGATCCGTTCCAGTTGAGGGCCCGTAGCGTGTGTTACTCGAATTTCCTCTATGAGTGTCGGTTGTGCTTCTAAGGCGCAAAGCATAGGCTTGGCCTTCGGGGTGCTTACGTTAAGTTCTAACTTCCGGAATTCCTCACACAAATCATTAGGGAGTGCTAGCAAGTAGTTTAGTGTCGAGTACAGTCGGCGATCATCCGCCACCACGTTAGCTTTTCCCGGATGGTACTAGAAATGGACGTCGTAGTCATTTAGGAACTCCAACCACCTTGTCAACCTCAGGTTCAGATCCTTCTGTGAAAAGAGGTATTTCAGGCTCTGGTGATCGGTGAAAACCTCGCAACATACCCCGTACAGGTAATGCCTCCAGGTCTTAAGTATAAAAACAATGGCCGCTAACTCTAGGTCGTGAGTCGGGTAGTTTCGCTCATAAGTCTTCAGTTGCTGCGAAGCATAGGCTATAATGCAATCCTCCTGCATTAGCACACATCCCAGCCTACTCCTAGATGCATCGCTATACACCACAAAGTCCTTATCGGTGATGGGTAAGGCAAGTATCGGCGCACTCGTTAATCTTTTCTTAAACTCCTGGAACGCTTCGTCGCACTGCTCCGTCCATTCATACTTAGCGACCTTCTTGGTCAAATTAGTGAGCAGGCTGGCAATCTTCAAGAAGTTTTGGACAAATCTACGATAGTACCCCGCCAAACTCAAGAAACTCCTCACTTCTGTCGGGTTTTTAGGTCTTGGCTAGTTCATTACAACCTCTATCTTTTGGGGATCCATAGACACTCCCTTGTTAGATACAGCATATCCAAAAAATGCTACCTTATTCAACCAGAATTCACACTTCGAAAACTTGGCATACAATTTATTCTTCCTTAATACTTCCAGAACTGTCTTCAAATGGTGGGTATGCTCCTCCGAAGTCCTCGAATATATCAGTATATTGTCTATGAATACCACCATGAACTGGTCCAGGTAGGGTTTGAAAATTCTGTTCATGAGGTCCATGAATGCTGCTGGGGCATTAGTAAGGCCGAAAGGCATCACTACGAATTCATAATGTCCATACTAGGTGCGGAAAGCAATCTTGGGTATGTCTTCGTCCTTGATTCGAAGTTGATGGTATCCCGAACGAAGGTCTATCTTAGAAAAAGTCCCCACGCCTCTTAGCTGGTCGAAGAGGTCATCTATTTTGGGCAAAGGATAACGGTTCTTGACTGTTATTTTGTGCAGTTCCCTATAGTCTATGCACAACCTCAGGGTTTCATTCTTCTTCTTCACACACAACACCGGGGCTCCCCATGAAGATATACTGGGCCGGATATACCCCTTCTCTAATAGCTCATCCAGCTGTGTCTTTAATTCCTTCAGTTTTGCTGGTGCCATACGATAAGGTGCTTTAGAGATGGGGGTGGCTCTAAAGGTCAGATCGATATAGAATTCTACTTCTCTAAGAGGTAGCATTATCGGGGATCTCCTCTAGAAATACATTTGGGAATTCCCTCACTACTAGAATGTTTTCAAGGGAGGATTCAGCACCCTCGGTTTTCATCACGTTACATAGGAATCCCTCGCATCCTCTGCATAACAACTTGTGGGCTTTCATTATAGAAATCAATTTCACTCCCGCTCTAGGTCCCTTACCTCTATGCACCACTTTCTCCCCATTGAGCCCCGTAGGGTAATTTTTCGTCCTGGACAGTTTATCTGAGCTTGATATTTAGGTAATCAATCTATCCCCAGGATGGCCCCAAAGTCAGTTAACTCAAACCTATATAGGTCTACTAATAACTCATGCTCATACATTCTAATAGGGCAATCCTTATACAGTTCCTCGCACTTTACAGTCTTTCCATCAGGAAGAATCACAGATGGTAAGGAAGATTTACGGGGTGGAGCTAGTCCTAATGTCTCAACCAGTTTAATAGAAATAAAAGAGTGCATAGCAACCGAATCAAATAAAACATCTACTGGTTGAGCTTGGATAGAAAAGGTACCCGTGAAGACGTTTGAAGCATCCTCCGCCTCCGCTTTGCGCATCACGTAGACTCTGCCCCCATTGTTCCGGGGCGGTTGGTTGGAAGGTCGAGCTTGATTCTGCTGAGGTAACCGGTTCTGCTGGTTGGGGTTGGCCACCTGCCCAGTACCCCTGTTCTGATAAGGCTGCTGGGGTCGCTGTCGCTGTCCCTGTCCCTGTCCTTGTCCTTGTCCCCTATGACCTTAACCGGTAGAAGGTGGGGGGTGTGGGCAGTCCTGGATCTGGTGTTAAGGGCTTCCGCAGTGGGAACACCTCTTGGCTGAATGACACTCCCAGGCATAGTGCGCCAACTTTCCATAAGCATTGCTGGCTACCTTAGGCCGCGCGTTGGGGTGCTGGCCTCCACGAGCGTTGTTGTTTAAGTATTGATTCCCAGGAGGCCTGTAGTACTGCTTCTGCAGTTAGAAGTTTTCTTGGTTATCCCTCTTCCTCTTAACTCCCCGCTACTCATTGAAGTAATTACTCCTCTCTTTCACTGCCCTTTCGATGTTGACCGTAGTATCATACAGGTCCACATAGGAAGTGTACTGGCGTACCGCCATCCTCTTCTTAATGGTAGGATTGAGTCCGACCTCGAACCGGTTCATCTTAAGTCTTTCGTTAGCTACGAAGGCCGGGGCAAAACGGGAGAGCTCCATAAACGTCGAGGCATACTCTAGCACGCTCATGTTCCCTTGCTGTAACTGCATGAATTTGTTCTCCTTGGCTTTCTGAAGGGAGTTGGGGTAGAAATGATCCTTGATCAATTCCTTGAACTTGCTCCAGCCGAAACCGGGCTTGTGCTGCCTTTCCCTCACTGTGGCCCACTATAGATCGACTTTATCCTTCGGGTAAAATACTGCAAGGCCCACCTTCCCCTCCTCGAGACATTGAAGTGCGTCGAATAATTTTTCTATGCCCCCAATCCAGTCCTCAAATATTTTAGGGTCGGGGGTGCCATCGTAAATGGGTGGGTTGTGGCTCGCGAACCTCTTGAACATATAGGAGTTATCCTCCTCGACCTTATTCTCCCTTACTTCCATCCGCTTCTGCAGTTGTTTATTCTATTATCGCAACTGCTCTCCTTACTTCTGCAGCAGTTCTAGTAGGAGAAGGTTGGTGAGGTCTGCTCCAACAGGTGGGTTGGTTTCGTCCACCTGACTGCGAGACCCGTTCCCATTCTGGGGGCGTAGGGCTTCCAGCCGTCCCTGAAGCTCGACATAGGAACTTCCAGGTTCCCAGGGACTCTACTAACGGGGTAAGGTCTGGTTTGGGATTCATCGTTGTTTTAGGCCGTCCTGTTGGGAAGTAAGTTGGGTTGAATTCCTCTCCTAATAGTTCATACCCTACCTACTACTCGAGTCCAATAACACATCACATGTTAGTGCATCATGTAACATTTTACAATTTTCTAATCCCATCACATTGCCACAATTGTGTGGTCCAGCCACGACATCACATGCTCATACATTACACATCCTACAGGCATCAGTTCACGTGCTTCACATACTTCACAAATAAAGAACATTGGTATCCAGATAACTCAAAGGATTTCATTACATAGAATTTAGAATCATAAGTGCTCCATACTAGTACTCTTCACTACATCACAATTCATAACTTTATTACCCTATAGTGGCTCATAACAAAAAGATAACTAGTTGTATTATCCTAGAAAATAAAACTTTTTAATCACTACTAGCAACTACTGGTCAGGGGCGTCTAGTGGACAGGTACCCCTATACATTCGGCCACACCGGCCCTGCTTCCAGCCTGTCACCCCAGTCTCAGACTTACCCCTCTTCCTTATAGGATCTATCTCATCACTTAAGAGCTTAGGTCCCCTCATCTGGTCGACCTCCACGATGAACTGCATCCTTCCCTCCTCCTAATCCCCCTCAGAGTTTTCCCTCTCAAGAGCCTCCATCTTGCTCTCACTAAAGTCTCCCTTAAGGTCTTCACTTTTCATAAGTTTTCCCTCTCTCACTTCAGAATCCTCCTCGAGGACCTCCCCTTCCATTCGTTCCTCGTCACTGGGATCCTCCTCGGGGTCCTCCTCTTCCATCAGTTTCTCCTTGCTAGGGTCCTCCTCAAGGTCCTCCCACTCTACTGGACCCGCGTCAGTAGGAACAACTCCCTCATCCTTAGAGTCTCCCACCTCATCAGTGAGCTTATGTCCTGAGGGTGGGGCGCCCTCCTCACTAGCTATGGGTACGCGCTCCTGGTCGTGGGGTCCCTCCAGTCTTAGGTAGTTTATCTGGTCAACCACGCTCATTCCCATAGGCTTCCAGTCACACCAATAACACTTCCCCCATGGGCAATGATCATAAGTTTGGGGGTACAGCTCGTCAACTCGGTAGCGCCACTCAGGGTCTCCCTTCAGGGTCAGCAGTAGGAAGATCACCCGGTTGTCCTTAGTCCTCAAACAGCTATTGGGCACATCTTCTAAATATCTGGCTAATACCCACCTCACATGTCAAATGTGGTCCCATATAACTTGACCCGGTCTCTTAGCTAACTGCTTGTGCTAGCAAGGACCTCCTATACAACCACAATGCTGGGTACCCTCCATTCCTATACAGAGTAATTACATATAAGACATGTATCCACATAATAACATGCATTTATTTAATATCATATGCACATGCACGCAACCCCTGCCCCTACTACTCTCACTCTCCGACTAGTCCTTAGGTCTACGAGTTTTAGTATTAGTTTCTTAATATCTTTTAGGCGAGCCTTCAGGTCAGTCAACCTGAGCTCTGATATCACTTTGTAACACCCCAAATTTCTACTTACCTTCTTTATTACTAATTATTAACCTATGTGGCAGCGGAACCTAGTCTGGGGTGTTACCGCCTATAATAGCCCGACTCTAAATCATGTTTATTTATTTAATTAAGTCATGTTATTCATTTTTCACGTTTATTTATATCATTTAATTATCCCGGTTGGGGGAATTCATTTTGGCCGTATTTTGCAATTCGAGTTTCATTTACCAAATAATTTCGAAAAAATTGATAGTAGGCCTCGACATTTATGATTTAATAGATTAAATTATTTTTCATGACATTACATTTAATCTCGAGCTTTGGAAAAAAAAAGAAAAAAATTTCAAGCGCACTCGGTTTGAGCTAGTTTTCGAACCTGAGCCCGTTTAAGGCTAATTTTGGCCCACCAAGACTTGACTCTATTTATTTGCCTAATTACCCTTAATTAGGCCTAATCTCTACTTAGCAAAAGTAGCTTTTGAAGATTAATTTTTAGCCAAATATTTATTTGCATAAGTTTTTATTTTGCACCAAGTAAATGTAAGTCACTTTCTCTCTCTAGTTTTCTCTCCTCCTTTTCTCTACCCACAGCAACAGCCCCTCCTAGTCCTATTATGGTGTTTTCCGACCACTTTTCGGTCACTCTCTGACAAAGATTTCAATCCCCAACAACCTCCCTTCATTAGCTACCATCTCCCCATCCTCAAAATCACCAAACCTCATCTCCACCTCCATTTTTTTCAATATCAAAGTAAGTAGCTTTATCTTGTTCTTTGGATTTCTGGTTTTTGCTTCTTGTTTTGGTTGTTTTAATGGTGGATCATGTTGTTTTGATCAAATTAAGAATTATTTTGATGATGGATCATGGTGGAGTTGAAGTTGGATCATGCTAGGGTTAGGGTTACATCTAATCATGCAAGCTTCATGTTAAAGTGTTGGACTTGATTGTTTTATCCTTGATTTTGATCATCTTTTAATCTGTTGAAGTTTACTATGATGTTTATGGTGTTTTGAAATGATGGAAGTGAGTTCAAGTAGGCTTTAAGTTAGGGTTTTGATCAAGAATGCATGGTTAGAACCAAACTAGTATTAAACTTGAAGTATGTGAATATGTGACTACAAAATGAGCTTTATTAGATATGAATATGAAGTGAAATTGAGTGTGGCATTTTTGTATCATGTTAGGATGGACCAAAGTGTGCTTACCTACTTTTAAGGAATGATTTACATTGAGGATTGGTGTGAAAAGTGAGGGATAAGCTCAAACAGTGAGGCTGGAATTTTCAGAAAAATAGGACAACCTTTGGGAGCAAACTGGTATTAATTGGCACATCAAAAATTCATGATTTTTGGTGTAGTGATAGCTTGATGAGTTAGCTTTCAATATGCTCTATAATTACTTAATTTCGAGTTGTGTGGACAAAGTTATTATTAATTTACTGAGGACTGCACAGAATACATTGAAACTGAGAGCAGTTTTGAACAGTGGACTTTATGAAACAACTGGTATTGATTGGCTCATTAAAAATTTATGATTTTTGGTGGGTGGATAGATCAATGAGTTATCTTTCACATGCATTTTTGATCGCCTTAATCCAAGTTCTGTGGAAAAAGTTATGGTTGTTTTGCTACGACTGTGCAGATTGAACTGAAATTGTGCACGTCTGTGTTCTACCCTAATTTTAGAGACGTTACTATGTGAATCATGCTTTGTGTCCTAAATAAACATTTTAGTGGACATTATGATCTTTTCATATTGGGATTTTATATCTCAACTAGAGGTCGGGAGTGAAAGATATGAATTTTCTAAAGTAGACTATCAAACGGTATTATGTGAAGAAAGAAATCCGTACTTAACAGATCAAAATGAGGCTATTTGAGCCTTATGAACCTTACAACACCTCTTATGGCATTAAACCTTCTATTATCCATTTCAGAAACATCAGAAAACCCATATTTTATTTATTTCAATTGAAATCTTTTCATTATCAGCTCAATCATTCCAATGTGATCTATTTTGTTTCAATTTGTTGTATTTCAAGTTCAATAACCCTAACTGATTTATTTTTCAGATTATCTTGGTTTATCTTGCCTTATATTGAATTATTAGAATTGTAGAATCTTTTTTTAATTAATTAATTTTCATTAAAGTTATAAATTATGTTAGTGAACATGGTTTACTAACTACATTTATCTATAATGACGTCCCTTAAACAGAAATGGGGCCTAGTCTATCATTTTTCATTGTACATACGTATCATCACGTGAAATTACATTTTAAAGACTTCAGGTACGTCCATTGCCTGTATCATTAGAAATCAGAGTGTATTTATCAACATTATCATATTTTGGTAAGTACATCAATGAATCAATTTGCGCAGTGATTTATCAGTTAGTTAGTGACCCTGTCAGTTATCATCTATCGGGTATTTGCCCTTCAGTTACCCGCTTGGCTTCAGGGTAGGTCCCCGATTGGTTTGGCAGGTGTACACCTATCCATAGATCGTAACAGTATCAAGGGGATCACTATCAGACAATAATCAGCAATGCAGTTTTATATTCATCTCATTCCCTGTCTTGACCTTAAATGAATTGCAAAGCAGGCCCAATTAGGGTTTCAATGATCATTTAACAATTCAAGAATGCATGTACTGAGCTTCGGCTCACAGTTCGAAATGTTTTTCATGTTTTATTTTAGGCAAATGCTTAGAGAATGATCTTCATGCCAGTAAACCAGCGGAAGAGAATAAGTTGAGCAAGGGAATCTGGATGGATCAACACCAATATAGTGTATGCATATTTTTAGAGTTGTATAATGAAATCTTCAGTGGATAGAGATGCAGATTATATGGTGAATTGTTTTTACTATAGTGTAAAAACCTTATGTTGGTTAACAGTTGATTATATATGGATTGAAGCTATGCTTAACTATTTTATTTATAGTGCTCATATTTCAAGCCTTGTCCTTTTTGGACGGCGGTAACGCCCCTATCATTGGATTTATCAGATTATAATTGAGTGATTTATTAAGGAGAATATAAACAGTGAAACATGTTTAATTTTGGGGCGTTACAAATTTGGTATCAGATTTAGGTTGAGACTTTCTTGATGGGATATGGAGTATGGAGAGTAGAGTTAAAGGCCTGAGAAAGTTGATTAGTGAGGATGATTATGACATCATTGGAGATCTGTGACAACATTAATGCCTGCTTATCTCTAACATATTCTACTTGTATATACTTCTTTGTCAGATGGATCCATATGATGTGTATATTGTTTGATCTCAAGCATCAGATTCGAGGGTGATGTTGAACAACAAGTTAAAGGTGTTCCAATGCATTTAGGTATCTATAGTCATATAAGCCACCCATCTGAATGGTATGACATCCTTTTAGCTGGAATTGTTTATTTTTGGGATGAAAACCCCTGTACTCCGGGCGTATGGCCCGTAGAGTTGTGATCTCCGGTGTGTAGCCGTTGAACTTGATTTGATATCCTTTTATACTTCTATTCAATGCAGGGGATGTGATGTAAGGCTTTAAGCCTAGAAAATGATCAGTTTGCAAGCAAAATTCTGTCCGTTTCACCCCAGGAATTTAAGAATCACTAACACTCCTAGCTCTAAGGTTGGAGGCTATTACAAATGTGTCTTATGAAAGGCCCTTGACTCATTTTGAGGTTAAATGCATAGGAAAAATCAAGTATGGGCAGAATATACAAGTTTAATCAACTTGATTGTTTGAATCATTGCACAAGGACTGACTTTTGTCCATGATCAACATGATTTACGCAAGGGTTTCCTATCCTGAATTTAAGGTTAGGGAGATATCTTTCATATAAAACAAGTTTTAAGTGGATTGGAGGTCACTTGATTATTCAAAACTGCTGGACAAGTCAAAGTCTGCAAATTGGGCAGAATCCTAATGCACAATGTCTGGGTTCAGTCCACTTGCAGCCTTTGCATTCCATCAAATAGAGATGTTTTAGTTAGTTTATGTCAAAGTACAAAAAGTAAGCTTTCCAATGACCCATATTGCAGCACATTTGGAAACCAGTGGTTAATGAAATTTAGCCTAAAAGTCTAATAGTACAGACTGTTCAAGTCAGTGGATACATACAAATTTGAGCTTATATTTCCTCATATTATGGGTGTCATTTTGTGCATTTCTTAGATCCAAGTGGCAATTACTTCAATATGCTTCATCGATTGCAGATATTTTCTTCTGTAACCCAAGAATGTCATCTAAGCGAGCTATATGGGGGTTCTTAATGTAGTATCCCCTGAATTGTAGGATTTTGGAGAGGCTTATTCAGTTATACATAAGTTTTGAAACTATTGACTACCAACGATTCCATGCAAGAGAAACCAATGACACTTTAGAGAAACATTTTGCCTCAATCCACTACAATCCAAGACTTGCTTAAATTGCCCAAACTCTTACAAGCAGTCTATTAAGTCCACCTCAACTTGTGAAGTAGACATTGCTCTTGAAAATATTTCACTGTATTTTCTAATAACATACCATCCACCATTATTCTTATTGAATTATCAACTATTGGATACTCCTCACTTTGACCAGGGGCTTCATCTTTTTGTCTTCATGGCATCTCTCCATCCAGTTGCATCATCATTCACTCTTATGTTATATCTTCTTCAGTTCTGGTCGTCTTTTCCTATTTTTAAGAGCCCAATTGTTGTTAGTAGCTGGATTATGATTGGGTTGCCCCTATGTCAATAGATGATAATTTTATAGCATGCTTAAATAGAAAGTAGATCTTAATACGCTTTGTATAAAGGTTGGTTATTATCAACTTGTGGAATCCATTGCTAAGAGAAACGCGATATGTCTACCTTTTTAGCTAATTCAATCTAAGTTTCCTATGGAAGATCATTTGCATAAAGTTTAAGTTTGACAATCAAAATCTTTGCCTTACATTAGGATTGCATCAGTGAGAAATTTTGATGGGTTATTGCCCATTGGAAAAATGTTTTTAGCTGATTCATACTAAAGAACTCTAGAGTGGAAAGTATGACCCAGTGGAATCTTAAGAATGGATTCTAGAATGGAGAAAATTTTCACTATAGTAAAGGTTCCAGGGGATAAAAAGGTGAATATTGAAACATTTTATCTAACGGATGAAACCGATATTTGGTGGAACACTCTTAAGAATAGGCTCTTAGGGCATGACTTCATTTGGAGCTGATTAATGAAAGAACTAATTACACCGCTCTGGATTGCTAAGTGGGAACTAACAAATGCACGTGGTGTGGTAGCCTAGAGCACCTCACCGATGCCTGCTCCCGAAACTGGAGGTTGTAGATAAGGGCTCTCACTTTCAAGGCCTGCAGCTGTAGGAAGGGCTTGTGTGTTGAGCAAGAAGGATACTGCCACCTCTGGTGCGGTAGTTACTGGAACTCTCCTTTAATTTCGAAGCCATTTTGTGTATTGATTGATTCAGCTGCCACTCATTTATTTATATTCACACGATATGCCATGCAACTGAACCTTGAGAATAAGGTGGTATAAACCAATTATGAAATCAAGTTTTCCAACTACTCTAGAGTTGAGTGTTCTCCATCTCATAAATTTGTTTCAATTACTATTGGTGAGATAGTTTCCCCTGGAATTCTGATTCAATTTGACTGGTCAGGCTTTGATATTATTTTGAAAATGAGCTGGTTGTGTACTTATGGGATCAAGATAGGTTGTGATGACCCTAAAGTTATTTCAAGAGAAGAACAAGGGAGAGAAATATGTTTCATGATTAAAGAGAGCAAAAACCTTATCCTTTAAATTTTGTTATGCAAACAAGTGAGCTCTTATGTTAAGGATATATTGTGCATTGGTGTTATGCTATTAACATTCAACCTAAGGAAGAAAAAGCAGAAGACATCCCTATAGTTTGTGAGTTCAGAGAAGTTTTCCGAAAAAGTTATCGGGACTGCTCCGCCAAGAGAAATTGATTATGAGATTGAATTCATCCTTGGTGCCTAATCTATCTCAAAAATCTCATATCGTATGGCCCCAACTGAGTTTAAGGAACTACAGATTCAGCTAGATGAGCTGTTACAGACGGGCTTTATTAGGCCAAGTGTATCACCATGGGTGCCCCAGTGTTGATTGTAAAGAACAAGAATGGAACCTTGAGGTTATGTATTGATTTCAAAGACCTGAACAAGATCACCATCAAAACCACATACCCATCGCTCTAAGTAGATGACTTATTTAATCAACTGCAGGGAGCAGGAGTCTGATCTAAGATTGATTTGAGGTCAGGGTGCCATCAACTTAGCATTATATCTGAATACATTACCAAAACCACACTACAGACCATGTATGGGTCATGATGAATTCACTGTGATGCCTTTTTGGCCTAATCAATGGCCCTGCAGCCTTTACAGATCTTATGAATAGAGTTTCAAACCATATCTAGACAAGTTGTGGTAGTGTATATAAAAGATGTCTTGAAATACTCTAAGGACAGAGATGAGTATACTATTTATTTGAGGACAGTGTTATTGACCTTGAAGGAACATCAATTACATAGCAAATACAAGAAGCATGAATATTGTTAGAAGCAATGGTATTTTTGGAACATATGGTTTCAAAGGAAAAGATTAAGGTTAATTTGCAAAAGGCGAAAGTAGTTACAAAATGCCTAACACACACCAATGCACTGAGACTAGAAACTTTTGAGTTTAGTATATATTATCAACTTTCGGGAAGGATTTGTCAAATATTGTCCTCCCTGACCAATTTCTTGAAGAAAGCTATAAAATTAGCAAGAAGTTAAATTGGTAGCTTATGCCTCCCAAAAACTCAAGCCTTATGAGAAGGATTATCTTACCCATGATCTGGAGTTAGCAGTTGTAGCTTTTACACGGAAAAAAAAAATTTGGAGACATTACTTATATGGTGTACCATGCAGATTTATACTGATCATCAAAGTTTGAAGTATATCTTTACTCAGAAGGAGCTCAATCTGAGACAAAGACATTAATTAAAATTGCTTAAAGATGACCACTTGCAGATCCAATGTCAACTAAAAAAGAGAAATATTGTGATAGGTGCCCTGAATAGGAAGACACAACATACCTTGAACACTGTAGTAACTACTCAACTGAATCTCTTGAGAGAACTTGAGGACTTGGACATTCAATTAGTGTCGCACAGGAAGGCGAATGTTCAAATGCCAACACTTACCTTACAGTCCTCCCTAATTGAGGAAATTAGAGTGAATCAGGATGATGATCCTGAGCTCCAAAGAATAAAGCAAAACCTTGAGAAAGGGATTCAATTTCAATGGACTTTGTCATGGAATTCCTTCAGATACAGTGCTTGATAGAGATCAGAGGTTTCAAGCCTGTTTTGGCAAATACTTCAAAGAGCCCTTGGAAATAGATTGAACTTTAGCAGTTCTTATCATCATGAAACGCATGGGCAAGCATCTAAAAATATCAATGGATCCAACTCTATAGTACTTCATGACCTACAACCAACATTTGCATTTGAAGAAAGTATGAAACTCCCAGTGGTCAACGTTGTGATAGCACTAGTAGAGAATCCTACGTAAAACATTAGGATAAAATGACGGCCGACATTGACAACAAAATCATCTTTTGAGTTATGAAGATCTTCTTCAGCATTCAATAAGGCGGCATATCTCAGAAGACTCTTGAAAGCATACCATTGGAACCGACAGAAAAGTTATGTTGATAAAAGAAGGAGATTCCTGGAATTTTCAGTATATGATAAAGTTCTTCAGAAAATCTCACCAACTAAGGGTGTACAAAGGTTGCACTGCGACCTAAATTGAGGTCAAGATCTTTTGGACCATATCAGTTCATTAAAAGGTCGAATTCCATAACTTGTCTATCAGATCTGCCTACATAACTCAAACATGTGCATAACATGTTCCGGGTTTCTTACCTTACAACTCAGGTAGTACATTTCAGATCCTGACCATGCTGTCATAATCAAATCCATTGCAGTCATTGAGGGTCTTGTGTTTCAAGAGCATCCAATTCAGATATTGGATCATAGGATTAAGCAGTTAAGTATCAAGGAGATACCTTAAATCGAATTTCCATGGGCAAATCATACCTCCCCAGAAGCTACTTGGGAAACTGAGCAAGAAGTGAAAGCTAAGTATTCTTATTTATTTGAAATCACATTGCATGATAGTCAAAGTTCATAGGTTTCGAGAACGAAACTCTTTAAGGGGGGAAGGCTGTAATAGCCCGACCCTAAATCATGTTTATTTATTTAATTAAGTCATGTTATTCATTTTTTACGTTTATTTATCTCATTTAATTATCCCAGTTGGGGGAATTCATTTTGGGCCATATTTTGCAATTCGAGTTTCATTTACCGGACAATTTCGGAAAAATTGATAGTAGGCCTCGATATTTATGATTTAAAAGATTGAATTATTTTTCATGACATCACATTTAATCTCAAGCTTTGGGGAAAAAAAAAAAAAATTTCAAGCGCACTTGGTTTGAGCTAGTTTTCGAACCTGAGCCCGTTTAAGGCCAATTTTGGCCCACCAAGACTTGACTCTATTTATTTGCCTAATTACCCTTAATTAGGCCTAATCTCTACTTAGCAAAAGTAGCTTTTGAAGATTAATTTTCAGCCAAGTATTTATTTGCATAAGCTTTTATTTTGCACCAAGTAAATGTAAGTCACTTTCTCTCTCTAGTTTTCTCTCCTCCTTCTCTCTACCCACAGCAATAGCCTCTCCCAGCCTTATTATGGTGTTTTCCAGCCACTTTTCGGCCACTCTTCGGCAAGGATTTCAATCCCCAACAACCTCCCTTCATTAGCTACCATCACCCCATCCTCAAAATCACCAAACCTCATTCCCACCTCCACTTTTTTCAAGATCAAAGTAAGTAGCTTTATCTTGTTCTTTGGATTTTTGGTTTTTGCTTCTTGTTTTGGTTGTTTCAATGGTGGATCATGTTATTTTGATTGAATTAAGAATTATTTTGATGATGGATCATGGTGGAGTTGAAGTTGGATCATGCTAGGGTTAGGGTTACATGTAATTATGTAAACTTCATGTTAAAGTGTTGGACTTGATTATTTTATCCTTGATTTTGATCATCTTTTAATCTATTAAAGTTTATTATGATGTTTATGGTGTTTTGAAATGATGGGAGCGAGTTCAAGTGCGCTTTAAGTTAGGATTTTATCCAAGAATGCATGGTTTGAACCAAACTAGTATTAAACTTGAAGTATGTGAATATGTGACTACAAAATGAGCTTTATTGGATATGGATATGAAGTGAAATTGAGCGTGGTGTTTTTGTATCATGTTAGGATGGACCAAAGTGTGCTTACCTGCTTTTAAGGAATGATTTACATTGAGGATTGGTGTGAAAAGTGAGGGAATAAGCTCAAATAGTGAGGCTGAAATTTTTAAAAAAATAGGACAAGTGTTGGGAGAAAACTGGTATTAATTGGCACATCAAAAATTCATGATTTTTGGTGTAGTAATAGCTTGATGAGTTAGCTTTCAATGGGCTCTGTAATTACTCAATTTCGAGTTGTGTGGACAAAGTTATGATTAATTTACTGAGGACTGCACAGAATACATTGAAACTGGGAGAAGTTTTGAACAGTGTACTTTATGAAACAACTGGTATTGATTGGCCCATTAAAAATTGTGATTTTTGGTGGGTGGATCGATCAATGAGTTATCTTTCACATGCATTTTCGATCGCCTTAATCTGAGTTCTGTGGAAAAAGTTATGGTCGTTTTGCTACGACTGTGCAGATTAAACTGAAATTGTACACGTCTGTGTCCTATCCTAATTTTAGAGACCTTGCTATGTGAATCAAGCTTTGTGTCCTAAATAAACATTTTAGTAGACATTATGACCTTTTCATATTGGGATTTTATATCTCAATTGGAGGTCGGGAGTGAAATATATGAATTTTCTAAAGTAGACTATCAAACGGTATTATGCGAAGAAAGAAATCCGTACTTAACGGATCAAACTGAGGCTATTTGAGCCTCATGAACCTCACAACACCTCTTATGGCATTAAACCTTCTATTATCCATTTCAGAAACATTAGAAAACCCATATTTCATTTATTTCAATTGAAATCTATCAGTTCAATCATTCCAATGTGATCTATTTTGTTTCAATTTGTTGTATTTCAAGTTCAATAACCCTAAGTGATTTATTTTTCAGATAATCTTGGTTTAACTTGCCTTATATTGAATTATTGGAATTGTAGAATCTTTTTTTAATTAATCAATTTTTATTAAAGTTATAAATTATGTCAGTGATCATGTTTACTAACCACATTTATCTATGATGACATCTCTTAAACAGAAATGGGGCCTAGTATATCATTTTTCATTGTGCATATGTATCATCAAGTGAAATTGCATTTTAAAGACTTCAGGTACGTCTACTGCCTGTATCTTTAGAAATCAGAGTGTATTTATCAACGTTATCATGTTTTGGTAAGTACATCAATGAATCAGTTTACACAGTAATTTATCAATTAATTAGTGACCCCGTCAGTTATCATCTATAGGGCATTCGCCCTTCAGTTACCCGCGCAGTTTCAGGTCAAGTTTCCGATCGGCTTGGTAGGTGTACACCTATCCATAGATCGTAACAGTATTAAGGGGTTCACTATCAGATAATAATTAGTAATGCAGTTTTATATTTATCTCATTCCCTGTTTTGACCTTAAATGAATTGCAAAGCAGGCCCAATTAGTGTTTCAATGATCATTTAACAATTTAGGAATGCATGTACTAAGTTTCGGCTCACAGTTCGAAATGTTTTTCATGTTTTGTTTTAGATAAATGCTCAGAGAATCGTCTTCATGCTAGTAAACCAGCGGAAGAGAATAAGTTGAGTAAGGGAATCTGGATGGATCAACACTGATACAGTGTATGCATATTTTTAGAGTTGTATAATGAAATCTTCAGTGGATGGAGATGCAGATTATGTGGTGAA
>JAKOGI010001501.1:25000-72500 GCA_029747015.1 Carnegiea gigantea
CTATTAAGGATATGTACGAGGGAGGTAAAACTAGGGTTAGGATGCCAGGAGGGGTTACCGATGACTTCTGCGTTGGTATAGGCCTTCACCGGGGGTCCGCTTTAAGCCCTTTCCTTTTCACTCTGATCATGGATGAGCTTACAAAAGGGATTCAGGATGAGGTACCATGGTGTATGTTATTCGCATATGACATTGTTCTTATTGACGAGTCCAGAGAGGGAGTTAATGCCAAGTTAGAGCGTTGGAGGCCCGCATTGGGGTCTACAGGTTTCAGAATAAGTAGATCGAAAACTGAATACCTGCACTGCTGTTTCAGTGGAAGGGAAGAGGCGGGGGGAGAGGTCACCATTAACGGGTTGTCGATACCAAAGGTCGAGAAGTTTAAATACCTCGACTCGATCATTTAGCAGAATGGTGAGATTGACGAAGATATCAACCAGCGCATAAAAGTGGGTTGGCAAAAATGGAAGCAGGCCACGGGTGTGCTTTGTGATAAGAGGATGCTGGTACGACTAAAAGGCAAAGTTTATCGTACGGTAGTTAGATCTGCTATACTGTATGGTTCGGAGTGTTGGCCGATAAAAAAGACTCAGGTTCAAAGGTTGATAGTCGCAGAGATGAGGATGATTAGGTGGATGTGTGGTTATACGAGAATGGACAAAATTAGGAATGAAGTGATAAGACACTTGGTTAAAGTAGCCCCCATCGAAGATAAGATGAGAGAAACAAGACTTAGATGATTTGGGTATGTGAAAAGAAGGAGTGTGGACGCCCCAGTGAGGAGCTGTGAGAGGATTAACACCTCCGTAGGTAAAAGAGGGAGAGGTTGACCAAAGAAGAGTTTGGATGATGTGATTAGAGAGGATTTGAAAGTTGTAGAATTGACGGAGGACATGGCTCTTGATAGGAGACTATAGCGGGATTGGATTAAGGTCTTAGATCTCAAATACTCGGCCTTGTAGTTGTCTTTCGGTTGCAGTAGGGCAGGTTTGGGTGTGGGTTTCCGTGTTGTCGCGTGGTTTGCAGGTAGTGCACACTTCTGGGACGACTCATTATTTGCCTACCTCTGCTAAGGTATGTTTCCTTCCGCTGCTTTATTGTTCTATGGTTTGGTTAGTTTCGGCCCCCCTGTTTTATTCGCGTAACCGTAGTTTTTTCTTTTAATATTTTCTCAAAAGCCATCTTCTACAAAATGTTTTCACAAAAATCTTGTATTTGTGGGTCTCATGGAATCAGCCTCTCTACGGGCAGAGATGCCGGTAGAGGTAAGGCTACCTACATCTGGATCTCCCCAGACCCCGCGAAAGCGGGACCCACACTGGAAGGTGGTGTTGTTGTATATACATACATACATGCATACATACATACATATTTATATATATGTGTGTGTGTGTGTGTGTTTGGATGCGCGCGCTTTAGGAATCAAATTTGACAGAAGTTTTCTTTTTGCATATAATTTGTGATGTTTAGTGAACTTAATATGGATGCCTAAGACCGTTGATCTAATTTATTTAAGCATGACTCAGTGATTCTAGTTCACTGTTTTTATAAATTAGTAGAGAATTTGCGACTCCAAGTGAGAGTATACTCAGGAAATTAACTTACTATTAATGAATGGGTTGGAGGCTACCTATTGCCGAAGTCGCAACTACCTAACTATTTATGTATTGACTTAAGTCGGTATAATACTGAAACGTTAAACATACTATCAAGTCTAATAAGCGACTGTTTATGAATTACTTCGGCACAAAAATCACGTTTTATGTGTGTCAATATTAATCTAAATTTCGAATTCATGTTACTGCCATTAAATTCATGTTACTTTTGGCAGCATAAAAAATAAGCATTTTTTCAGTAAAATGCGCAAATGGGCCAGAGATAACTGCAAATAATATTAAATTCCCGGGAATAGTCTGCATTTTGTGCAATAACCTTATAAGTTATAGTTCCGGGATGTTATCGAGTGTACAATTAGATTTTTTTTTTAGTACATTATTTTTGCGTTTAATGCGTATGTTTTTCATGAATATATTTTGTTTTTTAGGGCATTTAATTTTTGGTTTACATTGGAAATAATTTCAGTGTATGTTCTATTTTATTTTGTGTACATTTGTTTTGTGTCTAGAATATATATTTTTCAATGAAGATATTTTTTACTTAACGTATTTTATTTTTTTTCCCCAATACATTTGTGGTGTAAATCAAACTTAACCTCACAGAACATATTAAAAGAAAAATTAATTGAATGTTCTAAGGAGTTGTTTTGTTTATCCAAAGTGGAATGAAATGAAATCGAAAATAATACCTGAAGGAATAAGAATGGGACTTAATTTTTGAAATAAGATGTTTAGTTCAAAACCGAAATGCAATTAGAATCCAATTATTTTTTTTGGTTCAGTCATGGAATGAACACTATAAAAAAATGATTTTGTATCAATAGGTGTTTATCTGTTACTAAACCATTGGTAAAAAATCTAATTGTAAAAGTTTTATCAACATATATATATAGAATATCAGTTGGTGGAACTTTTGCAACATATTTCATTAAAAGATTGTAAATGTTATATCAACAAAGCCATAGTGTGTTGGTTAGATTTTATTGCAACACAATGATTATGTTGGTATAACTAATAACAACAAATAACCATGAGCAAAAATAAGATGATTTGTTTGTATTGGTGATAAATCCTTTACGTAGAGAGTTATGCCTCCCTCATTAGTAATATTATTAGTTTTTTTTTCCGTATCTTTACACAGGCATGCACATATGCATAGACAGAAGTTTTGCTATACATGAATTAATTTTGGTTTTTGGGGGGGGGGGGGGGTACTACAACATTAGATCGAGAGGGGTACAGGCAGGCTGGTACCTCTTTTTCTTACCCTTGCACTCTTTCCAAATGCAATCAAGTCCTCCTTCAAAATACAACCTGAAGATCACCAACTACGATAAGTGTTTAATATCATATCGCTAACTAGCCTCAAATGACTAACAATTGTTAGGATAATTATTTGATATTCTTTCCCTTTAATTTTCTGACTACATTATAAAATATCCTGCACATATCTATCTCACTATCTACACCAGTATAGACAGTGAAAAAATGATGACATGTTATAAATCTTAGATGAAACTTATGTAATTGAAGTATCAAAGTTTACTATTTGAATGGTGTTTCCTGGAGAAAGCCTTAAGACCCTAAGAGTGTGTTTGGTAGGGGTGAAAATTATTTTTCTGAAAAATAATTTTTTCATTTTACGGTGTTTGATAAAACAAGGAGGGCAAATTCGTTTTCAGGGAAAAATCATTTTTCTTAGAATGAAGAAAAATATTTTTCACTTTGAATAGAGCATAAGTTGATTTTGCGTTTCTTGTGCTCTCACACTCTTTCTCTATTCCGTGTCTATTTGCTCGACATATGGTTTGAAGATTACGGAAAATCATTTTTAGCTTTTTTGTTCATTTGTTGTTAATCAAACTCATTATCCAGAAAGTTCCTTTTCCTTTTTACCAAACAACTGAAAATATGAGCTGAAAATCATTTTACATGAAAAATCATTTTATATAGAAAATTATTTTCTAGGAAAATGGTTTTCAACCATACCAAACAAACCATAAGATGACAACGTCAGTCTATTGACAACAAGTGCCGCCTAGCAATTATGTAGAACAATCATTACTTTAAAACATACCTAAAAGAAAATTAGTATACATGAACACAATCTAGAATCTTGTATAAAGAAAATTTTGGCATCCTTGGAAGCTCAACTACTTAAATTGAGCAAAATAGATAACAGGAAAACCAAAACATGTCATCTATTTTACCAAATTTCGCATAGGTATAGAGAGGTAAACCCCTGGTGGTTGTTATGATGTCAAAGTAGTTTAGAACCCAAGTTCAACCTCATTATTAAAGAATGAACAACCCAACTTGATTAGTTTAGCTTGCACTGTTGACTCCCATAGTAGCTAAAAAGGTTTTGATGAAATACAAAATTAGCTAAAGACTTGGATGTAAAATTGAGAGGTTGAAAAAGAGAATACAAAACCTAACCAATCTATTTATACCAAGAAAACGTGTGGATGATTAAGGGAAAAATATACATGTGATCTCTATTAATTGGAAAATCAATCAAGATAATTACTCAGCAGATTCACAATTTAAATTTCGAATTTTGGGCATTCAAAATAAGAAACAAACTATGATTATATCCTCACCATGATACTTGCCATGATGAGATTGTAGGATATGATATGAGTCAAATAAGATAATATTATCTCTTGATTCTGGAATGGTTTCTTACCATATTTTTAGAAGATATTGTGCAAAATCACATTAGCCCAAATCATGGCAAGGAAGGCAATAAAATCAAAACAGTAACAGCTGAGCAGATATAAAGGGCCTGAAATGCCATTTCAGCATACCATGGGCAGAACTTCCATATCTGGCGGACGAGTGCTGAAGCTTATAAATAGCAGCTAAGCTGAGGGAGAAAAATACACAAAACGCCAGTAGGAAAACCAGCATTTTGAGCACATACCTTGAACTATTGTACTGAGTGTTATTTTGTGATCAAAAGTTATGAGTGCATTGACGATTCTTTATTAAGGAGTGAACTTAGGAGTTAGTGTTAAGTCACAACTTCCCCATACATAAATCAAGAGGTTGATTTTAAATACTTGGGATCTCTAGAGTGAGGTAGCTCTGAGAGATTGTGAGAGTTCATTTTAATAAGAGAAGTAGAGTGTTGAATCCTATAATTGGATAGGCAGGGACCTAAGCCTGATTGAGGCACAACCTCATTAAAATATCCTTGCGTATCGTCTCTACTTAATTTTCACATTTACATTTGATTTTGATTTTAAGTTTTTGCAATCATCCTATTCACCCTCCCTCTAGGGTGATCTGAGTCTTCAATTGGTATCAGAACCAGTCCCACACTTCTTTTGACTTAACAGTCAAGTAGGTGATGATCATGGCTTTTTTAGAAGATGTCAATATTGAAGGACGCTCTACTGTTAGACCCCCCTTATTTAAAGGACCAAACTTTTCTTATTGGAAAAATGCTATGCAAATTTTTATTGAATCTACTAATATGGAATTATGGGAAATTGTGAATAATGGCCCTTATTCTACTCCTAAGGTTAAAAATGACAAGGAGACAAAAGATCAATATATGAGTGCCGATTGGAATAAACTTACCAAGAATTCAAGAGCTAAGCATATTCTTTATTGTGGTTTAGACGCTAACGAATATAACCATATTTTTGCATGTGATACAGCTCAATAGATCTAGCACAAACTGATTGTTACATAGGGACAAGCCAAGTCCGCGAAACCAAAATTAATATATTCATACATCAATATGAACTATTTTGCAGTCAGACGAATCGATGAAAGATATGTTTACTCGATTCACTGACATCACCAATAACCCAAAATCGCTTGGTAAGACTTACACAAATGAAGAAATGGTGAGAAAGATTCTTCGATGCCTTCCAAAGAACAATGGGGACCGAAAGTCACAGCAATCAAAGAAGCTTAAGATCTTAAGAAGATAGATTTGGACGATCTTCGGGAAAACTCTTGACACATGAGATTCATCTTAAAGAAGACGAAGGAGAAAGCTTAAAGAAAGGAATAGCACTAAAAGCTATACATGAAGATTGCACTTCTGAGGAAGAAGAATCCAACGAGAATGATAAAGAGGTATTCTCATTGATCGTTCGAGACCTTAACAAAATGGGGATAAAGAAAGAATTCAATCAACGAGGATTTAACTCAAAAGGATCCACGTTAAAAAGAAATAAAAAATCGTCCAAAAGTAAGTTTTTTCATAAAGACAATACTAATGTTAGTTCTTGTTATGGATGTGGTATGCCAGGGCATTTGTTGAAGGATTGTCCACTAATCCTAAAGATGGAAGAATCACAGAGATTTAAAAAGAAAGAGGGCAATGGTCGCAGCTTAGAGCGATATGGACCCAAGTAACAGTGAAAGTAATGAAGAACACAATAACAACATTTGTCTCATGCCTAAGGAAGTACAAGACGATCAAAGATCTGAGTATGAAAGTATTGATGAGGTAGATATATCAGCTCTCTATGAATGCTCTAAAGAAGAATTAATCAATGTCTTAGTCAATTTTGCTAAACTAGAACAAAGATATCTATCTAAATATAAAGATCTTAAGAAAAATCTTCGAGAATTAAATCAAATGAATGTAACTCTTGAAAAACTGAACAATGATCTTCATGATAAAGTTAAGAGCTTAGAAAATAAAAATATGGAATTGCAAGCCAAGTGTGATAAAGATCACAAAATAACCTTAAAATTCACACAAGGACAAGAAAATTTAGACAAGCTACTTCATGCCCAAAGAGCATCCTTTAATAAAGAGGAAATTGGATATAATCACTCCAACAAAAAGAATACCTATAAGAATTTCTTTGCTAAGTCTACTCCATATAAAAAGGATGTTCGAACGTGTAATTATTGTTCTAAAATAGGTCATATTGCATACTCATCTCCACTTAGAAAACCACCTTCAAAGATTACTCAGATTTGGATTCCAAAGAGAACAAGACCACTTAATATGGTAGACACTAATGAACCCAAATTTTTCAAAAGTGCTTTGAGAAATGTTTAAGTTTATTTTATAAGAGTACTTGATGACTGAGCAACCAAAAAAAAATAAATAATAATAATAATAAAAATGAAGCACTAACATTTGTATGCATACATAATATTTTTTCACACACTAGACCTTGACTCTATTATGCATGCTTGGACAAACTGATATGATTCTTTGTCTATGAGAGTTCACATGCTCTTTGTGTCTTCCTGAATAACTATTTTAAGAAAGGAAAAATATAATTTATCCTAGATTGTTTGCACTTTTATATATCTTATAACCCCATGCTTTTATCTTAAATTAATATACGACAGGGGAGATAAATAATTTGAATTGTGGTATGTTTTCATATCCTCTACATTTGGGTTATCCCATGTTCCCAAGATTGATATTATATGCTTAAATTATTTCTGCAAGGGGGAAAATATGCCACTGGTATATATATTGTGTTATAATGATATTGGCATGAATTAAGGGGGAGATATAATCGCCAATGGTACTTATCTCTTATTTCTATCCTCGATTTGTATGTTCTAATTATTGGATCGAAGAGAGGAGAAAGTAGTTTGATTACATATGATAAAGTATCATATAGTTCAATCACTTTTGAAAGGGGGAGACGTAAGGAGTTTTGAAATATTGACATTCTAATATATTAATGTCTCCGAAGAATTATTGACATATAACTTTATTTTTATATTTATGAGTGTTGTATTAATATGGAGTCATGCTATTAATCTATAATGACATTCTACAACCCGTCTGATTGATGACAATAGAGGAGAAACATTATGAGCTGATGATAAGTATATATAAGGATCAAGTTATGTATCTCTAAATTCTTCTATACTGCATTAATTATATTGCCATTCTCCTTCTAATCTTACCTTTTTGATGAAATACAAAAAGGGGGGGGGGGAAGATGAATTGGTAAGTTCAAATGGTAAGTTTACTGTAAGCATTTTAATTCTTCAAGTTAGATTTTGTCTTTCATCAAAAAGAGAGAGATTGTTGACTCCTTTAGTGGCTAAAAAGGTTTTGATGAAATACAAAATTAACTGAAGACTTGGATATAAAATTGAGACGTTGAAAAAGAGAATACAAAACCTAACCAATCTATTTATACCAAGAAAACATGTGGATGATTAAGGGAAAAATATATGTCTGATCTTGATTAAAAGAATCAATCAAGATAATTACTCAGCTGATTCATAATTTGAATTTCGCATTTTGGTTATTCAAAATAAGAAACATGCTATGATTATATCCTCACCCATGATACTTGCCATGATGAGATTATATGATAAGATATGAGTCAAATAAGGTAACATTATCTCTTGATTCTAGAATGTTTTCTTGCCATATTTTTAGAAGATATTGTGCATCATCACATTAGCCCAAATCGTGGCAAGCAAGGCAAGAAAATCAAAACAGCAACAGCTGAGTAGAAATCAAGGGCCTGAAATGTCATTTTAGCCTACCTTGGGCAGAACTTCCATATTTGGTGGACGAGTGCTGAAACTTATAAACAGCAGCTAAGCTGAGGGAGAAAAATACACCGAAAGGCAGGAGAAAAACTAGCATTTTGAGCACATACCTTGAACTATTGCACTGAGTGTTATTTTGTGATCAAAAGTTGTGAGTGCATTGAGGATTCATTATTAAGGAGTGAACTTAGGAGTTGGTGTGAAGTCACAACTCCCCCATACTTAAATTAAGAAGTTGATTTATGTACTTGGGATCTCTAGAGAGAGGTAGCTCTGAGAGATTATGAGAGTTCATCTTAATAAGAGAAGTAGAATGTTGAATCCTCGAGTTGGATAACTCTAGGCAGGGACCTAAGCCTGATTGAGGCCCAACCTTGTTAAAATATCAATGCGTATCATCTCTATTTAATTTTCGCATTTACATTTGATTTTGATTTTAAGTTTTTGCAATCACCCTATTCATCCCCTTCTAGTGTGATTTGAGTCTTCATGCTCCATTACCTAAGCTAAGCCAAGCTAGAAAATGGATGATTAGGCTCAGATTGCACTCATGCCTAGATTAAGCTTAGCAATCAAGCTAGTTATGCCATATGAGCAGGAGAAAACACTAAAAGTTGGGTGGGGATTTTTTTTTTTTTTTGAGGTAAGCAGGCCTAGCCCATCAGTCTCCTATTTCAGGGGTACCTAATAGGCCTAGGGTGGGGATTATTATAAAACAATCAAAAGATCAATATTTTTTCTGGTTCAACTTATTAGGAAAATATAATTTAAATTCGAGCTTACTATATATAGAAGTGATAAAGGATGTAGATATTGGAGAATATAAAACAAGATCAAAAAAAAAGATAGTATGGGGCATATGATTTTTACGTGGAAACCCAAATTGGGAGAAAATCACGGGTGGCAACAATGGTATAAAATCCGCTATAATATGAATGAGTACAAAACGATCTCAAAGCAAACACTCAAGGAAGAGATCAATAAGAGAGATAAAGATCTCAAAGCAAACACCCAAGGAAGAGATCAATTACAACGAAAATCTCTCAATACTAACTCTCAATAAAATGTAATAGAAAAGGGAAGTACCGAGAGGCACTCCTAGATGTCCCACACCAAACAAGGTTAAACAATCTTACCAAACAAAGTTAAACAACTTTGTATTTATAGAGAAGCCGCAAGATATAGTGTAAATCGAAGTATGAGTCTAGAAAAAAAGGTCACTGGGTACAAAACAAGAACTGTTAGTGAGCCAATTTATGAGGATGTATTAGCATCTATATCACAATAAATGTATTCTTGGAGGGATATAATAATTATGGGTTGTGTGCCTACGTAGATAGTGGTTATTCGGTATGCTTTGGGAAACGATCATTATTTCCTGAATTTATGTGCAAAAAAGCCAAAAATCCTTTACAAGTAAGGACAGCTGATAATATCATTATGAGCCATAATGAGGTAATAGACGGGTTATCTATAGAACTAGGAGGAGTCAATGCATTATACCAATTCTATGGGCTACTGATTAACTCTCTCATGATATGATTATTGGGAATAATTTTCAAAGATTATATTCTCCATGCACACAAACCATAAATCGGATAGTATTAACAATAAATGGTCACAAAAAATTAAGTAAGGCTTACATGACCCATCAAAAGATTGAGTTTACACGTAGCCAGCGTGGTGAGAAGAGGTGAGAAGGTAATGCTTAGCTAATGCAAGGTAGCATTAACAATTTCTTTACTCGAGTTATCTATTAAAGAGCAGATTGTCAAACAACAACAAAAATTATTTAAAGAATTCTACTATGATAATCCACTAAAGTTTTGTGATAAAGATAAGACCTTTGCAGAAATTACTTTATTAAATCCCAACACTATTATTCGAGTCAACAAATAGTGTATACGCACCAGGATATCCAGGAATTTGATAGACAAATTAAAGAACTTCTGGATAAAGGATAAATTAGGAATAGTAAGAGTCCTCACACTAGTCCTACTTTCATGGTAAGAAATCATACAGAAGAAAAAAAGAGGAAAAGTAAGAATGGTGATCAATTATAAAAAGCTTAATGACAATACTGTCTTTGATGGTTATTACATTCCTAACAAAATAGTCCTTTTCAATAGAATTCAAGAAGCCTCTTCGTTCTCGAAAATGGATTGCAAAAGTGGATATTGGCAAATAAAGATGGATGAGCAAAGCATTCCTTTAACTGCATTTAGAGCCCCACAAGGACATTATGAATGGATAGTAATGTCATTTGGTCTTAAAAATGCACCTCAAATATTTCAAAGAATGGATAATATCTTTAAAGACCTTAATCATTGTTGTTTAGTTTACATTGATGATATCCTTATCTTTTTTAACACCATAGAATAACAAAAAGATAATGTCTTAGCTGTCACCCAAAGGTGCATTGATCATGGTGTCATACTTGGAAAAAACAAGTGCATTTATGCTGAATAAGAAATTTAGTTCTTAGGTCGAGAAATAAAAGTTGGACAAATCATTTTACAAAAGCATATTTTGGAAAAAATAGAAAATTTTCCTGAAAAGATTGAAGACAGGAAGCAACTAGAAAGATTTCTTGGATGCCTTACCTATACTTCAGATTTCATTAAAGATTTAGCTAAATTAAGAAAGCCATTACAGCAAAAACTCAAGAAAGAAGTAAGTTAGACATGGACTATTAATGATACAAAGATTGTTCAAAATTTTAAAAAGATGTGTAAAAATCTTCCTATTCTTAATTTGCTTAATAAAGGAGATGACTTAGTTCTTGAGACAGATGCCAACACTGAGCATTAGAGCACAGTAATCAAAATTAAAGAGGGGGAAAGCCTCTGCAAATATTGCAATGCAAGCTTTGATAAGGCAGAATGCAACTTTCCCATGATGGAAAAAGAAATCCTTGCAGTTATAAGGGGAATTGAAAAGTTCTTAATCTTTTTAGCCCCAAAAACTTTTCTTATATGAACTACTTGCAAAGGAATACTTGGTTTTGTGAAAAAGAATTTATCAAATATGCAAGTACAAGGGTAACTCCTGTATCAGCAATTATGTCTTAACCAATTTTTCTTCTCTATTGAATATATACAGGGATCAAAGAACTCTCTAACAGATGGTTTAACTTGAGAACTCGCTAATGGTGATCATCAAAGTTGACCTCCTACTAAAAAAGGAGAAAATCTATAATGAAATGTCATTCCTATAGAATGGGTTTCTCCTTCTACTAAAGTCTTTATTGATAATCTAGAATTCCATACAAAAAGTATATCATGCTTTGGTCTACTATCTTTAGCCTACCTAATAGCCCAAAGATTTTTCTTTCTAGAGTTGCAAGTTAATTACCTTAGATGCCCTTATGATATCCAAGAAAAAATAAGTTCTAGTGTCCAAGAAAAATAGTTCAATGAGTGGTATGAAGCCTGCATCGATTATTATCATAACCATTCTTATAATATTTGGGAGTCTTGGAGTACAATGATATATTTTCCTGATAAGTCTGGAGTCGTCAGTTTTCCAACAAATTCAATCTCTCCAAATGACCCCATCATTAAAGCCTAAGAAAATCGGATGATAATTTACTTTATGGAAATCCCATATCCAAAGTTTCCATTTTTCTTAACACTAACCAAATTCCAACAATGCATGTTCAAGAAGATCCATTAGATTCTTACATCTCCTGATGATCCAACAAAAATTCCATGTAGCAGATGCCTATATTTGGACGTACATTGTGAATTAATCGAATATAAAAATGAAAAAGCCAAACGAGCCCATTATCTTGTTTAGATCGTTGATTATGACGATCCCTATGATCAGCAACAAGAATGGTTTCCAAAACGAGGAGGATTTGTTACTGATCTCGCTTTACAAGAGCCATCGGTTTTTACAACATTTATTATCAAATTTGGGCATTAATTGAACAAGGAAAAATGATAATGCATTGTGAAAATACTACTTTTGCCTATGACAATGAGTTTAAAGAACACATGAAGGTGGAGGGAGAAGTCTTAGAAGATATCTTTAATTATCTTTTTGATATTGGAGCTGGCAAATTCTTATCAGAAAAAGGAAAGAAATATCTTCTTAAGTTATTTGAGAAATGGGATCCAAAACATCTTCAATTAGATAAAGGTTTTGATGATTATCCATATAACGATGGTCTGAAAGATATAATTGGAGATTAAGGGATGCAAAATCTCAATAATGATAACTAGTCTTATCATCATTAAAAGTTCTGAAAAGTGGTTGCTCCATTATTGTACTATTTTAATAAGTGTCAGGTCTGTAAAATAAAGCAGTGTACTGTAACCATGTGAAAAATCAATGTGTACTGTAGTTATGTGAAAAATCAATGTGTACTGTAGTCATTAGGACATCCTATGTACTCCCAACTCTCTATAAAAGGAGAGGCTGAGTACTGAAAAGAAACACGGTCATTTGAGCATTCTTAAGCAAAAGAGAGGTCGAGATTCCCCATTTCTCTATGAACAAACATCTCTAATGATCTTAGTTTAAAGTCCCTCTTCAAGCTTTCCATTATAATATTTCCACTTTCAAACTTTCAATAAAAGAAGTTTTCCAGTAGGAACGTTATTCAATTGAACCTTATGTCTTTAATATTATAGTTTCATGATTAAAGTCTCACTATCCTTTAAAAGTATATAAAACTTGATTAGTGACTACAGTCCGAGGTAGGAAACAAAACGGATTTGTGTTGTGTCTGATCTAAGGAAGGTGGGGGTGAAATTAGCGATCTCTGTAAACCGAAAACTGGAGGAACACCAGAGTCTAGTGCCGACTACATTTAGGTAATGGTCGAAACTCTCTAATTAAGCTTTAATTATTTTGCTAAGCACAGTGGGCTATTAATCATAGAAAATATAATATTTATGATATAAGTAGTAGATTATGATAACTAGTACCAATAAAGTCATTATAAGAAGTTTAAACAAAAATATAAGCTTAGTTTTATTAAAAAGTCTCAAAAAGTTGAGTATTTGCACTTAAAACCTCATTTTGGGCAAAAATAGCAAATTCAGAAAGTTCAGAGACTAAGTTGCAAAGAAAAACTTTGGCCAGTAACTATTTCTTAAAATATTGACTCTTGTTAATAGTTTACCCAAAATAGTAAGTACTTGGGAATACACTCTAAAAAAGTTGACCCTAAAAACTATTTCCGTAGAATCAGGGTACCCTAGAGTCATAAATTGAAAACATAACCTACAAATCAATTTAGTTTCTAACCTAGCTTCCTTGATTGTAATTAAGATAGAAACTGAGAACATCGAGTGCCCAAACCTTAACAGATAGGAAATCAATGGAAAATTAGTTGGTTGTGCACTCAAACTGTCAAATAAACGAGGGAAGGCCTTATAGTGGAAGCACATATGGCCGGTTGATGGTGCTTGGTGGTCGCAACCATCTTTCTCTCTTCGTGAAATTGAAGGGGTGTTGGTCCTAGGGTACTAGCTGAGAGCTCATACTAAACTTAGAAATTTAGAAGTATTAGAAGAGGGATTTGTTGGAGGGGGGGGGGAACATACAAGGGGAAATCAAAATAGAGGAGGGAAAAGTAAAAATTCAAGCAGCTAGTGCCGTCGGACAATTTTTTTAGTAATTTTTATGTGGGAATTAAAGATATAAACCAATGTATCTGATCAGATACCATCATATATAATTACCTTTCAATG
The DNA here is from genome assembly GCA_029747015.1 of Carnegiea gigantea. Lineage (NCBI taxonomy): Eukaryota > Viridiplantae > Streptophyta > Magnoliopsida > Caryophyllales > Cactaceae > Carnegiea > Carnegiea gigantea. The sequence goes on from JAKOGI010001501.1 coordinate 38,826, forward strand.
TTCTCTCTCTCTTCACCTTCTCTCTCTACTTCCTAACCTTTTACCCTAAATTATTTATAGCCATATATCTTTGTCACAGGAAAATCTCCATCACCTCTACCATCATCAATTCATCATCATCAATCTTCTATCTTGTCACCAACACTTTCTAGTCCCTCAAACTTTAGAAATTCTGAAATTCCACCTCACCATTGATGCCTCCATTTTCTCACCAACCGCCAACCACCATCATTTCCTTCTTCTTCTCTGATATCACCCCCTATGCCCACCACCATCTCCCTGATCGGCTTCCCTAGCGTCCTCTCTTCTGGTGCCAATTCCAAGCTCTTCATCCTCTGAACCACCTATCTCCTCTATCATCCTCCACCACCCAGCACTGCCTTCTCCCTCTCTGTTAGCTTTCTTGAAGCTCACAATGTGTTTATTAATATATTTTGATGAAAGACAAAAAGGGATTAATCAATTAGTATATCCATCATGTTATATTTGAATTATCTTAAAATTTATATTGTTTAAATATATTATGATTCTAAGTGAATACTGGCATGCTAGTGCATATTGCTTAATTGAATTGATATAAGTTGCCCTAATATCTTGAGATGATTTAGAATTCAAATTTGAATATGTGATCTTTATGATATTATATTTTGTAATTCAAATTTGATTATGAGATTATGATTTTATATTTATCAAATATCAAGATTTGCTTGAAATATGATTTTATCTTGTGATGTAATATTTTGAAAGACTGTGCTCTAAAATAAACCAACTTCTAGATAATTCTCTCAGCCAAGATCGTCTACAAAAAAATAAGGAAATTAGCTATTGGAGATCAAAAGAAGAACATCGAGCAGAACTGCGAAACTCAAGTGTTTGTAAGACTGGGTTCAAGGCCTTGAAACGAGATGGAGGATTGACATTCCTTGTTTGGTGCAATGGTCACTTACCAAGTTTTACTCCAACCTGTCCAACAACTCTTAGCAATAAAAATGAGAGGAATTGGTAGATAGAAAGCACACAAGAGAGAGCACATGCAAAGAACAAGAACTAAGAGCTGCACTTGCAAATATCATTCTCTTGTTTACTTAATTTATTGAGTTGTATTGATCTAATTGTAATTGGGCCGAATTATAAAGTTGAAGGGTCAATCTACCAAGGACTTGTTGAAGGGTTAACTTGTGGCTTAGAACTTAGAGTAGGTGTACTGTAGAGTTTTGTAATCCCTCCTAATAATATTGGGTTAATTCTAGAGTTAGGGAACTCTAGGCGGGGACTAAACCTGGTTGAGACTAACCTCATGAAAAAATACATGTGTCTTATCCACATTTATTTTTCTGCATTTGATTATTTTAAGACTTTAATTATCACTCTATTTACCCACCTCTAGGATGATTTAACTAGCCAAAATCAAGCCAACAATTGGTATCAGAACTAGTGCTATTTTTTTAAGACTTTATCGTCTAAAAGTTCGATCAGATGGCTAGTTATGATTTTGACTCTGATTGCTCTCTGCTTTTTAAAGGTACTAATTATTTTTTGTGGCAGGAAACAATAGAACTTTATATCAGGCATAAGGGACTTGATCTTTGGGAGATCATTGTCAAAGGTCCAATAGTTATTGAGAAATCGGAAGATGAATATACTGGAGATGACTACAAGCGGATATCTCAAAATTTTAAAGTTCTTGCTATTGATATTTATGAGTTTATCTCACATTCTGATGGTACCAAGGAAATTTGGAAGACTCTTCATTATTTGTATGGTACTAATCAAAATGTGATGTTAAGAAAATTTATGGGAAAGGATGAAATGATCATAGATGAAAATGTTAAGTAAGTTGAGGATCAACTACATGAAGAGGAATAATACGAAAGTGGTGATCCATTTCAAAGCCTTATACATAATGATAGCAACCATGCCCAAACTGAGGGGTTGCTTAAAAATGGTGAGAAAAACAAAGATTGTTGTTATTCATCTATTCTCCAAAGGGGTAACTATGAGGTAAAATCCATGCTTGAATTTTCAAATGATAGTTTATCTCCAAGTTGTCACATTTTTGATGATTTAAATATCACACCAAATTTTAAACTTTTAAAAATTCTTGATTGTGATGTTAAATCAAGAAAATGTGTCAAGATTGAGGGAAAGAAAAATTTTACCTCATTAATTCTTGTTACTTCTAACAATTTTGAAATCAAGAAGAAAAGGATATCAAGATTTGGTCAAAGCGCTTCATTTTTGAGTTATGAGAAGTTATTAACTCCTCATTTAGGCACTAATAATGAATTTCCAATAGCATTTAACCCTCTAGAAAATTCAAGTGGACAAGAAAAAACTGGAGCTTCGCAATGGTATATGATAAGTTCTGGTTTGCCAAAAGTAAAAATAAGGTAAGTTCACTTATTTTGTTATTACCCAGGTTTCAAGGCCCTAAAATACAGTTCAAGACCTTGAAAATTAGGCAGAATCTAGGATGTTACTGCCTGTAAATAACTAAAATTCAAGCTTGAATTTTTATGTCAAACATCTTGATTAGCTGTAATATTTGGATTCTTGCTAAACATAAGGCAATGTTACTTTGCATTATCTACTTCCTATTTGTGGCATTTTGATTTCAAAATTTTAAAGCTTAATTTACTTAACTACCTTTGGGATATGAGCATGATTAATATTCCATCATATTTTATGCTATTATGACATGTAATTATTTTTATGCTTAGATGATATCTTGTATGTGATCTTTTTTTGGGTCCATAATTGTTATGATCTCTAACATTTACATACATGATATTGCTTATTTTTATAAGGGAAGAATTCTATTACTTGATTATTCTATTATAATGTTGATTTATTCTTGAAGGGGAGAATTGTTGTATTAATGCTCTTATATGTTGATCCCGTGTAATGCTTATAAGAATATCAAGTTAATGCAAGCATGCTAGGATATATTAATTGATCAAAATATTAGTGTTTAATCCCTTATATTTTTTATGAGTTCCATGGATTAAGGAGGAGCATCCTTATATGTTATTGATTTGTCAATGGGGAGCTATATGTGTTTGCCATAATTTTCTATATGCTTTGATTTTTTCTTTCTCCTTCTTAAGCTACCTCTTTGATGAAATACAAAAAGGGGGAGAAGTATTTGGAAAGCTTTTCATGGTGCGTCATTCGAAATTGTTATTGATATGTTATTTTTATTAGGTTTTGTCTTTTATCAAAAAGGGGGAGATTGTTAGTTTTCTTGAAGCTCACAATGTATTTATTAATATGTTTTGATGAAAGACAAAAAGGGATTAATCAATTGGTATATTTATCATATTATATTTGAATTATCTCAAAATTTATACCGTTTAAATATGTTATGATTCTAAGTAAATATTGGTATGTTAATGCATATTGCTTAATTGAATTGATATAAGTTGGCACAATATCTTGAGATGATTCAGAATTCAAATTTGAATATGTGGTCTTTATAATATTATATTTCGTAATTCAAATTTGATTATGAGATTATGATTCTATATTTATCAAATATCAAGATTTGCTCAAAAATGATCTTATCTTGTGATATAATATTTTGAAAGATTATGCTACAAAATAAACCAACTTCTAGATAATTCTTTTAGCGAAGATCTTTTGCAAAAAATAAGAAAATTAGCCGTTGGAAATCAAAAGAAGAATGTTGAGCAGAACTGCGAAACTCATGGGCTTGAAAGACTGGGTTCAAGGCCTTGAAATAAGATGGAAGATTGACTTTTCTTGTTTGGAGCAACGATCACTTACCAAGTTTTACTTCAACCTCTCCAACACCTCTTGACTATAAAAATGAGAGGAATTGGTAGTTGGAAAGCATACAAGAGAGGCCACAAGCAAAGAACAAGAACTAAGAGCCATAGTTGCAAATATCATTATCTTGTTCACTTAATTTATTGAGTTGTATTGTTCTACTTGTAATTGGATGGGATTATAGAATTGAAGGGTCAACTCTACTAAGGACTTGTTAAAGGGTCAACTTGTGACTTAAAACTTAGAGTGAGTATACTGTAGAGTTGTGTAATCACTCCTAATAAAATTGGGTTAATCATAGAGTTAGGAAACTCTAGTCGGGAACTAAGCCTGGTTGAGGCTAACGTCGTTAAAAAATACACATGTCTTGTCCTCATTTATTTTTCTGCATTTGATTATTTTGAGTCTTTGATCATCACTGTATTCACCTACCTCTATGGTGATTTAACTAGCCAAAATCGGGCCAACACTCTCTGCTGGCATACATGGTAAGTGGTCATCGCTCTGCTGAGTTCTGCAATGGTTGCTACTAGCATCTTCCTCCTCGGCAGCCAGTGGACGTCAGATATGATCACCAATGTACGTCATACCTGGCAATCCTATTTATCTCCTCATCATTCTGTAGCAGTTGGGGTTTAGAAGTGTTGAACTATTGATGAATGAATGATGAATTGGAACAATTGTAATGATAAATTGTTTAGTTAAATTAGAAATATTGATTCCTCTCATGAGTGGAACTTGAAACACTTCTTAAAGTGTGGGGGAAATCAAATGCGCACCCTAGAAATGAGGGGGACTTGATATACTTAGGTATCAAGTCTCATACCCTTAAAAGTCCAACAGAGCAAAGGGTATGGAAACTTGATACCTAAAGGTATCTAGTTCCATTCCTCAGGCTCCAACCAAACGCTCCCTAAAAAAGAGTAGCACAAAAATGTGAAAAACCCTAACATCAAAAACATTAGATATATTGTTTTCTTTATATTAGTAGCAATATCTAGTAAATATTAATAGCTTACCCAATGAACATTGCAAGAGTGCCAAGTATATGGTTATTATTTATTTTTATTTCACCATTAAAAAAAGAATTAGTAATCAAATTAAGGGAAAAGCTTGTGAATATTGTGTATTGGTATTTTGCTATTATATTTTGTAGGTGCAAAAAATAGAAATATTGAAAAGGCTTTGCAATAACAAAAAGAAAATAAAAAGAATGCAAAATTTGTTGCAAATAGGTGTTGAACCAAAGAAGTAATGTTGGCACAAACATTCAATCACCATGCCAAGTACATGTTTATGTCATTGTCAAACATTTTTAACATACAACCAAGTATTGGATAGCACCACAAGTACAATGTCGAATGCATTTTACGGATATTAACAACTGAAGAATGGGGAAAAAAGGAAAAGAGGATTCACTGGAGAGAAGGACCATGATGCAACTACACTATCAAAGCATAATTTACACCCCAAATAACTATACGACAAGTGGCAAATTTAGAGAATCGAATAAGGCAATAATACAACACACTTCAATTAATGAAATTTAAGGTCAAATATTAACCCCATAAATATCAGTTAAATATACATTTTTGCCCTTTGTTGTTTTTAACGATCAATGAATGGTGAGGTAAAACCTATCAATAAACAGATGCTTTAGCCTCTTTTTTACTTTGCACTGCCATATTCATTGAAAAATGCCTACACCTATGACTTTCCTCATGTTTCCATATTTACTTGAGCTTGATTTAGTGTTCTTAATATAATTTGAATTTCCATACATGACTAAGATGCCTAAAATCTTCAAATTTAAATTTTTGAAGAGAGGAGCTTCAAAATTCATTATAGGTTCCAAAAAAGTAAGAAAACGATACAATACAAAGAGTACAAGATTAGACCAACTAGTCAATAATTAATAACTAAAAGCACCTAAGGATGTCTTAAGGGCCATATAAAATTTTATCCATGAAATAATGATCCACCAATCCAACACTTTAAAAAAAAAGATGAAAATGAATGTCACTCTATTGAGTAGATTGATTAAAGGAAAAATTCTTTCACAACACTAGCCATTGTTGAGCTGGAGTTGTTAGTGCCAAGCAATGGAAGTCTTCGAGTCTGTTTGGATGGGTAGTAGGGAAGAGTAAAGGAGAGTAAGGGAGAGTAAGTACTCCCCTTTACTCTTGTTTGGAAGTAAGAAAATGAGGGTAAGGAGGAGTAACTAAGAGTAACTCTTACTCCCCGTTACTCTTCTTAACTCTTCATTTTCTTACTCTCTAAAATAGAGTGTAAGGAGGAGTAAGGAGGAGTAAAGACATAAATTTTACATATTTACCCTCATGAAATCTAAGTATAATATATTTTAATCGACTTAGTGAGGGCATGTGTGTCAATTCTTTCAGTTACTCTTATTTACTCTACCATTCTAACAAACAAGGGTTGGCCCTTACACTCCATAAACTCTCAAACAATGGTAGGCAACTTATTCTTATTTACTCCTCCCTACTTTTATTCCTCCTTACTCTTGTTACTTTTACTCCTTTAACTTACTACTCTCCCAAATGGATTAGCGAGAAGGGAAAGGAGTGAGAAACTAAGAACATGGAAGGTGAATGGGCAGCACTGCCAGCACGTGAAGAAGAAAAGAGACCTTAGGTGAGAGAAATCAAAGGGACAGAGCTGGAAAACCATTAAGGGTAATCTTGGAAAATGAATTATAATTATATTAATTACAATATCATCAACTAATCAGTGTTAGGTATCAAGTTTACACTACGTCTAAGGGCATCCCCAGCCCAAGTTCCATTTTTTGAAACTCAGGCCTGCCACGTCAGCATGAGTTTCATTTACATTCCATTCAATTTTCCACCCAATGGAACTCATTTCAGGACAATTAATTACATGGAGCCCACAATTTGAACTTAATTTATTACTTTTTATTTTTTATGTTGTGTTTGGGTTTTAACTTTTGTAACATGTGTGATTTTTTTTTTTTTGAGAGTTATGAATATTTATTTTGTTGACATAAAAATGTATAAATTGATTTAAATTCTCCCCCCCTTTTTGTCTTTGTTGTCCAACAACTAAAAAAAAAAACAAGTTTGAAAGTACAATTCAATTTAAAACTAACACAAAGAAGGATCGCAATTAAAAATAAATTACAATATGAAGATTGAAAATGTTCAAAAAAATTCATCATGAACGTTCGACTTGTTAATTAAAAAAAAATTACATCCCCAAATATCAACAAATAACAAAAAACAACTACGTTTGCGAAGTTCTTCACGCCGTGTGTCGATTCCATATTTCTTCCACCAAGTCGGATTGAAGACGTGCATGTAGGTCTGGGTTATGAACTTGTGCTACTCTACGAAAGTAGGTTGCATAGCACGGATGATGGTTCCGTTGAACATTAGGTTGCAGGGTATTGTCCTCCACATCATCATAATCAAAACTAAGGTCGAATGAATTACGCTCGTCCTCGACGATCATGTTGTGGAGTATAATGCATGCCTTTATTACCATACCCAATTCAGCCTTATCCATGTTTCGTGCAGGGCCGCGGATGATGGCAAAGCGAGCTTATAGAACCCCAAATGCCCTCTCCACATCCTTTCTAATAGATTCCTGATGTTCAGCGAATAACTTCGCCTTGGCTCCTTAAGGAAGGGGGATGGTCTTCACGAAGGTCGCCCATCTTGGATAAATACCGTCAGATAGATAGTACCCCATGTTGTACTTGCGATCGTTGACGATACATTCATATTTTGGAGCCCGACCCTCGTACACCTCTTGGAAAACATTGGATCGGTGGAGGACGTTTAAATCATTGAGGGTTCCCGGGCATCCAAAGAAAGCGTGCCATATTCAAAGGTTATAGGAAGCAACAGCTTCAAGAATCAATGTGGGAACTTTGTATACCCCTTTTGCAAACACTCATTTCCAACCTGTGGGACAATTCTTCCATTCCCAGTACATACAATCGAGCTTCTGCCACTTGTAACAAACGATTGACATTAGCTTATGTTGGCTTTCATAAGTACTCTTCCCCGAACAAAGGGAAAAGTTTCTACCACAACAACTATTCCATGAAAACACAATGAAACTGAAAATTACAAATTAGCAATCAATCTAAATTAAGGTCAATATCAGACGAGGACGAGTTTTGATGATAGCGACTCCTAATTTCTTCCTGAATGGGGCCATAGCGTACTTGATCTTCAGGACACATCTCCGCTATGTTCATTTTCAAAATCTTGTCCTTGTACTTCATCTCCTTAAGGTGCTGCTTCCTTTCTTCCAAGGATAGATGTCGATCTCTTAACTCAACAACTTTCATAGCTGCTTCCGCCTTCTTCTTTTGGGCTAGGACATATTGCTCAAACATGGTGCTATTCTTCTCGTTAGTTGTCCGTATCACCAACATTTCTGTTGTGATGATATCCAATACGGGGTCTGTACCTAGTTCCTTTGCCTTTCTCTTGGTAGCTTTTGTTCTGATAGGGCGTATAATCCCACCAACGACCTCAGTTGGTGTACTCTCACTGGAAGGAGTTGCAAGGGTAGTAGGGGTGGTGGGGGTGCTAGGGGAGTCACTCTCAGAGTAGGGACCCACTTCATTTACTCTGAGCCGTTTGGAAGACGCTTCTCCAGATTGATCGCAGAAGGTCTCCCATTTAGGCTGATCCTTCAGCAACACCCACCAATGCATGAGATCAAATGCTTTGCCGACCATAGCAACATAAAGATCTTGAGCGCTTTGCATTATGTCATCCTCATTTGTACCACTTAGATTCGCCTGGTATGCCTGAGCCACACAAGCGCACCATTTCGATACTAATGGAGTGGCTCGATTCCATCGGGCATTACACACCTTTCCCATTCTCTTTGAAGCTCCATCGGGAGCATGCTGGTTGAATGTGTTTGCCACCTTAGTCCAAAAGCCAGATAGCTTTTGATCTGCCCCAACGATTGGATTCGTGCTCACATTAGTCCATGACTTCACTAAGCGGCGATCCTCCTCTAGTGTCCACTTAGGGGGCTGCACACCACCTTCCTTATTGTTGGGGTTATTACTAGGCGGAGGACGAGGTGGTGGTGAGGTCGTACGAGAAGGTTGAGGTGCTGTTGAGGTTGTACGAAGAGGTTGAGGCGGGTAACATGGAAGGGGCATTGATCCATAGCTATAACTTTGTGGAGGGGTGTTCTGTGGTGGACGGTAATGTTCCCAACTTGTAGGGTATTGTGCCGAATGTTGTTGGGAATAAGGTGGGGGGTTATATGGTGGTGGGTAATGTTGCCAATTTGGGGGGGGTGGGGGAAGGTTTGAACTATTTCCAAATTCACTTTGTGACCCGTCCCCGATAAGTAAATGCATGAATGATTCTGTCTCATTCGGGTCCATTTCAAGGTTCACCTACATCGTGGTTTGTTTTTTAATTTCAATGTAAACTACTGCATGCAATTGCGTGTAATTCTAATAAACCAACTATTACAAAATATCAACAACTAATTTTGCATTTTAAGTAAACAATTAAATTAGTTAAAACTACACATTTCAACATTTCAATTATTTTAAACTAAATAAACCTACCACTTGTATAATACATACCACTTGTATAACACATTCATGAAAATTCTTTTAAATATTAAACAAAACATCCAAGAACATAAACCTAATCTAACAATTAAAATTTACACATATAAGCTTCTCTAAACTAATAATGTGATTTAACATGTTATCATATTAATTTAAACATACGAATGTTAATTACAATTTACTAACCTAATAAATAAATTAAACTAATTAACATTTTAAATTTTCAATATTTCTAATTTTAATTTTCACAACTAATACATTCATGAAAATTCTTTTAAATATTAAACAAAACATCCAAGAACATAAACCTAATCTAACAATTAAAATTTACACATATAAGCTTCTCTAAACTAATAATGTGATTTGTCACGTTATCATATACATTTAAACATATGAATGTTAATTATAATTTACTAACTTAACAAATAAATTAAACTAATTAAAATTTTAAATTTTCAATATTTCTAATTTTAATTTTCACCAACTAACACGTTCATGAAAATTCTTTTCAATATTAAACAAAACATCCAAGAACATAAACCTAATCTAACAATTAAAATTTACACATATAAGCTTCTCTAAACTAATAATGTGATTTAAGATGTTATCATATTATTTTAAACATACGAATGTGAATTACAATTTACTAACCTAATAAATTAATTAAACTAATTAAAATTTTAAATTTTTAATATTTCTAATTTTAATTTTCACCAACTAACACATTCATGAAATTTCTTTTCAATATTAAACGAAACATCCAAAAACATAAACCTAATCTAACAATTAAAATTTACACATATAAGCTTCTCTAAACTAATAATGTGATTTAACATGTTATCATATTAATTTAAACATACAAATATTAATTACAATTTACTAACTTAATAAATAAATTAAACTAATTAAATTTTTAAATTTTCAATATTTCTAATTTTAATTTTCACCAACTAACACATTCATGAAAATTCTTTTCAATATTAAACAAAACATCCAAGAACATAAACCTAATCTAACAATTAAAATTTACACATATAACCTTCCCTAAACTCATAATGTGATTTAACATGTTATCATATTCATTTAAACATACGAATGTTAATTATAATTTACTAACCTAATAAATAAATTAAACTAATTAAAATTTTAAATTTTTAATATTTCTAATTTTAATTTTCACCAACTAACACATTCATGAAAATTCTTTTCAATATTAAACAAAACATCCAAAAACATAAACCTAATCTAACAATTAAAATTTACATATATAAGCTTCTCTAAACTAATAATGTGATTTAACATGTTATCATATTAATTTAAACATAAAAATATTAATTACAATTTACTAACTTAATAAATAAATTAAACTAATTAAATGTTTAAATTTTCAATATTCCAAGCATTTTATAATTAAACTTATATAAAAAATTTACACATGAAATAAAGAATAAATATGTGTACAATAAATTACTTACAAATTCCTTCACTTCACTTAACTTTATCTTGATTCTTCACTTTCAAAACACTTCCCAAATATCTCCAACAACAAATAAATAGAGAACAATTATTAGTTGAAATATACAACTCCAAAATAATTACTTAATTAAAAAATACATACATAACTACAAAAAATTATTTTTCACTTACCACAAATTTTGGCTTCTTCACTCCTAAATAGGTTCCAAATTTTCCAAAGTACTAGCTAAATTGACAAAATTTCAGATTAAGAGTAATAAAAAATTTCAGATTTTATCTTCCACAACCCTACCTCCAATATTTATACACAAATTAAAATTATTCAAAATTAAAAAAAAACTTCCAACCCATTTTTATCTGTTTGGCACAACGGATATTTGCCTTCACTGTGCACAAGTTCCCAACTTCCAACGATCACAGCAATCAATTTTTGCTTTTTCCTAGCTTATCCCCAAAACGCACCGTCCCCTTCAATACTTATCCCCAAACGCTGCATTTTTAAGCCACAAAAAGACAAAAAAAAAAAAAAACACGCAAGGCGGAACTCACTGGAGTTCCCCCCCAGGTTCCGTGCCCCGAGTGGCAGAGGCTGGAGCCGTCGCGTGTCACATGCAGGCCCAGCAACTGTCACGCGTGACACACGCTGGGATTCCCTAAACGTAGTCTTTCTCCGGAGATTAACTTTTGTATTGGATTTTGGGCCATAGGGAATTCACATCCCCGATGCAATTAAATGCCTCAATTCTAGGGCCATCTCATAAAGAAATTATGCGAGATGATTTGCATCACCGATAGGTTTAGTTTTGGAGTGTATGCCGCGCACAAGTAGCTCCAATGTTCCATATATATATATATATATATATGTGTGTGTGTGTGTGTGTGTGTAAATATATATATAGACACACACAAAAAAAAGCTAAGACTAGCGTGTTGCTCCGGAATTGATTTGTTGCAGAAGTAACATTTTTGGAGAATTATGTAAGACTTCAAAAGTATCAGTAAATAATTTATCGAGGTATTAAATATTTAAATTAAAATGTATTATGGCTTCGATTAAATGGAGTATCAGAGAAAATTAAAAAATATATTAAATGCAATTAAAAAAAGTACACTAAATGAAATTATTCATGAAAGTAATATCAATCAGCTCAACTAAAAACCATGATTGATAAGTAAAGATATAATGCTAAACTGTTGCATTCAACTCACTGGAATTAACAGTAAACATATGGTCGACAGTATATTCCAACCATTAATTGTTTAGTGCCGGGGTGTAGGATTTCCAACCATTAATTGTTTAGTACATAAGAAAAAATGAAATCCGATGAATACTACATGTTTGAACATAAAAATATAGGATAATTGTTCAAGTGTAAATAACAATCAATACAAGAATGGATTATGCAAAATAGCATTTAGTTGGTGGCACGATAATTCTTCTTTAGCTTTTGTCAACAACAAAAATGGCAAACATAATTTTCATTGCATAAGTTTCTTTCGTTGCATAGAGAAATAACTATCATTGTAATCCCTCATGAGGAAATTTTCATTCTAGTCAAATGCAGCGCAAAGATGATGCTTATGTTTAGCAACAGGATTATGGGATAACCACTGCTTATTGATGGTAGAACTCCACACATGAAGTAGCCATCAAAAATATGGGGAAAAGAAATTTGTAGTCTAAGTGATCCCTCTTGAAAGTTAATATCAATCACAAAGAGAATATTTTCAATGACAGAACATACTAAAGCTACCTTCATTCACAAATGTAGGCATAGCAAATTTGGGCTTCAGTCTTGAATGGGAGCTTGCATGCTCATCAACAATAACTTTGTTCTCTGCATTACTTACACAATGGCCCCTTATTAAGGCTTATAGGCTACAATACTCCAACCCATTACAACCCATACCCTGAATCCATGGCCTTCATAGTCTCCACCAAACTGCACACAACCAATCCCTTCACCACTGATCACCTTTAAATGGATACCTCCCAAAAAAAAAAAAAGAACCTGAAAAATCTAGCTCAAAAACAATTAAGCTTTCCGCCCATGGTAGCCAAATAGATGTCAACGGAGGGGATGATGTAAATAACTAATGCCATTGAAACAGCAAATAAAAACCAACATATCTACAATTAGACTCAAAAACAAAAACAAAAGACAACAATTAATTTTTTCTTGTTTGTCTTATATCCTCTTGTTTACGTCAAATGTCCCACACAATGAATGGTAGATGAATTTTTTTCTTCTAGACCGAAATCTTGATGGATTATCAACCTTGCAGAAAGCAATTAATCTTATAAATGTAAAGATTATAAATACTACAATCATAATCAAAGCCAAAAAAGTATCTATTTCTTTAAAGAACACTGCAAACATAGCACAATCATTGGTTTAACAATTGATCAATTGAGGAAGATAAAGGGACAAATGTCAAAATAAAAAAGGAATCAATAGAGCTGCCCCCTCCCTTTAAAAAAAAAAAAAAACCTATCAAAAATGACAACTAAAGATTTCCAAATTTTTTTGGCAGACGACCTAAGATAAATAGTCTTACCGAAAGCATTTTATATATTTATATTTTCAATCATGATAAAAAATTCACACAAAATAGGGTTCCATATTTAAACACTAATGCAGTAAGGGTAGTAGAAGGTTGAACTAAAGATCCATGTTTTTGTAAAGAACGAATTTGAATAAAAAGGAGTTCTGCAAGTAGAAGAGAAAGTATTCCAGATAAAATATGAACCCCCCCCCAAAAAAAAAATCAATCTCCCACTTCAAGTTACACACCATTATTATCCTCTACAGTTCTCAAATACACAGAATTCAACAAGCCGTCCCATGTCTTTTTACCCAACCAAGTCCCTGTCCTTGAACTTCATCATGTTGTTGATTATCCCCTCTATCATTTCTTACACTAAAAAAATGACAATCCCTAAACGTGATACCAAATCGAACACACAAAAAGTAAAATTAAAAAAATAAAAAATAAAAATGGAACCCAATTGGTCAGAGAGAAGACCAAGTTCACTTACAGTTCAACTATAGTTCCCAATCTGCAATGTCCATTATGACCTCTCCTAATGGGGCATCTCCTAATTGAGCATCAGTAATTCATAGATAATATAGGCTGACTTTCGCGATGCATAAATCCAATTCGCCATCAATAATTCTTAGTATCTTAAACCAATTATCAAGTAGAAAATAAAGAATAAACTTTTAGATCATAGGGAAAATCCAACTCACAATCCAAAATGAAAGTCCAAAATGACACTCTACATAGCACGTATAGAGAGGAGGTTTTTTTCTCAAAAAAGTTGACAATGATGAAGTTTAATCCACAAAATGAAGAAAATCACAAGCCAGAGAGGGGAGATTCTTACATGAAGCTGCTACCCTTAAATTGAAGGTTGGTCACCTAGTTGAAGTGGTTGTTCACTGTAAATATTGTAAAACTGAATTAGAAGGTAATTTACAAATCACTGCCCAAGTTAAAATAACCCCAAAGGACCTTAGCAAAGTAAATTCACACCAGCGTTTTGCCAAAGTCTCACAAAGCATATGAAAATCTTAAAATAGGGGGTTCATAACTGCGAAAACAAAATTTGTATTACTCTCTCATATGCTACTGGTTATAGTTACCTAATTAAGCATTTTAGTAACATGCAAATCAACTATTTTACAGAAAATTTGTGGAGCAAGAGTGCAAGTCAATACAGTAAATTAACGGGAGAGCCCAACAATCTAATGAATCAATAGGAGTAAATAAGTTTATCACCTAAAATTAAGGGGAGAGAAATCATCCTAACATGTCTCCCCTATATAATAAATCAACACCTCCTGTTGCTGTTGTTAGCTCATTGCGCATCTACATTTTCAAATGACCACATCTATCACTTCTCCACGCTATATGATATCATGATCTCTCACATCAACCATTATTATGAGAATCGTCATAATGAGTCACTAATTGACTGGAAGACCTTAAGCTAAATACCATGATTGACAAAAGATCAGAACCATGTGATCTAAGTTACAGTAGGATTTTTATCAAGAAAATGCCCAAACAAGGCTATTGGCTATAATCCTACAATAACCTACCCCTTCCCCCCTCCCCACCCCACCTCCCAAAAAAAAACCACTGCCACCATCAAAAGGGAAAAGAAAAAAAACAACCTTTCTTTAATAACTATCCACACGATTAATAGAGGATCCATATTCAAATACAAAAGCTCTCAAAATTCATCCAACCAATACATTTGATATAAATTTCAGTCAAAATCACATTTTCAAACTAAACACATTATAAATTTCGGCATCTCTAATCACAAAGAGATATTTATACAACCCAAAATGCTGATTCCTAGTCTCTACAATTCTAAAAGGAATCCATCTGGAACATATCTGTAGAAAATCTCATGCCTTCATCCCACTTCAACGCCCACTTAAGACCACATCTTCTGCATTTAGATAACACTGTACATTTTGAAGTGATGCTTAAAACACCCAAAACTCACTTGAAACTCTAAAAATCATATTTTAAGTACCATCAACCAATGAAAAGCTTAAGAAATAATTAAATCCAAATGAAAGGCCTAAGCTCAAATTTGTTCAAAATATCATTTATTAATAACAATTGCTAGTTATTTCTTGAATATGTAAGAGCTCTTTTTTCTTTAAAAAGTGTTAGAACCTTATTTACTTGTCATGATCAAAATTACATACATTCGAATAACACTATAAACCCACCTTCCACTTGAACTATAATTGTTGTTATATGTCCCACGACTCATAATAAATGCTCATGAATAAACCAAAGTCACCAGTGACACCCCTATAGTTTCATGCTACTTTTGTACTTATTACAGGAGGGAGGGGGTAGAACATATCAATGATCTTTTATGCACATCCAACCCCTTTGGCAATTCCGTGTTCCATAGCAATAGTCAGCTAACTCTAAAGGTTTGGCTTTTTCATCACTTAAATTAGTCAATGTCCCATTTCAAGTGCCAGGTTAGATTAGTTCAAAATTCTCACAACCAAAAGCCTTAGAGGAAAAAAAGGCTAATCAAATGAATAAATGATTTTTTAAAATGGAATTAGACCATCTTAACAGTATCTAAACAAACCAAATTCAGGATCTTGAAACTGAACTTAAACAAAAGAGTAGCTTAGTAATCTAAAAAGAACAAATTTCATTTAGTTTGCTGAAAAAGGATTGAGCCAATATGAGCCACAAATTCTAATTTCTGTTAACAGAAAAGCCCCATCCCAGACATCTCCTTTACCCAAATCTCTGTTCACCAGTAATTAATTCGAATATTACTTAACTGAAAACACTATCGATAGTAATCACAATGTAAATTAAACACAAAATAGAGATCAATTCAAAATCAAAACCAAATAAAAACAATTCTTTCAAAAAAAAAAAAAAACCTTACCAATCTCTCGATTCTACATTGACTTTGCCTCCGTTGTCAAATATTGCTTATTAATAATATCTCCACAACCATCTTCTTTGTAGTCTAGTTATGAAGACCCCAACGACAATTTTAGCAAGGGCGTGAACTTTGCTGTAACTAGAAGAACAGTTCGGCCAGATCTTACATTTCCAACAATTCTTAGGCGTTTGATGTATCCGTAGCAGTTGAACAGAAAGGGGAATTTGAAATTATAAGGAACAAATCTGTGGCAGCATCTGGTTCGAAATCAGCAGGGCCCCAATCATTACCGGTGCTAGAAGATTTTTTAAAGGCCTTATACACCATTGATGTTGGATAGAATGACATCAAATACCTGTTGGTTTCACCAATAGTACCCAAGGTTGAGCTGACCGTTGACATTGCTAAAACGATCGAGGAATTCAGCAGTTTTATACAGGAATGTTGCCCCCTTACTTCATGCACGCACACCATACATCTTCAAATTTTCATTTGGATGTTTTGTAGTAGGAGTGGGGGATGGTAGCCATGGGAAAAAGTGAAGAAGGTGATGTTGATAGACACCATCCTCCATGCCTTCTTCATATCATACTATGAGGGGAGAGAGAGAGAGAGGTGGGCACTCATATGTTGATGAGAGGGAGGGGGAGTTAGAGCGTGACATGACAACCCATGCTATTAACTGAGGCGGTTACCAAGGTAATTTTTGGGCAGAGAAAAGGGGAGAGCCACACCTAACTAACGTCGGTAAGTACCTTAGTGGGTATGGGGAAAAGTAACTCAGGGCAAGAACAATGGTGAGTCAATTTTTTAGCTTATCGATAGGGGTTTATTACTGCCACGTTAATTCTCTCTTCAATTTTTTGCCTCACAAGCCTCATCCTCTTTAATGGTTGGCTTACTACTTTGAATCACTAAATAAAATAATACCCATGGACCCACATACCAGCACACAACAACTTTTTTAAAATCCAAAAAAAAAAATCAACCAATAAAAATCACAAAAATCAACAAAAAAAAAAGAAAACAGGGGCTGGGGGACGGCCCGTGGCAGGCAGCCGCTCGCCGAGCCGCCCGCCTCCCCCCGGCCGATGCACGCACGCAAGCCACCCGTGCCTCGCCCTCCCCCTTTTCTCGCCCCGCGGGGCAGCCATTGGGGCTGCTCTAAGAACACTTTCAATGATGAGTTAATTTTTTAACTTATTAGGAGGGATCTATTCTTATCATATTAACTTTTTTTTTTAATTATTTACCTCACAATTCTCACTCTTTTTAATAAAAGACTCACCGCTTTGACTCACTAAATAAAATAATACCTATGGACCTCACACCTTACCATATTTAATTGTTTTAGTTTTTTTATTTTTGTTGGTTACTTGGCTTTATTATTTTTTAGAAAAATAATTTGCACATAATAATATAGTAACACAACTAATTAGAGGGTTAAATTTTTTTTCCAAAAAAACAGAAGAGTTTCAAAAAAAAATTCACGCATGCTTCAATATAAAAATTACAAGAGTTCGATAATTATTAAAAAAAGATACATTAGTTAACATTAGACAAAAAAAACAAATATAATACATGAACAATTTTTTTAAAAAAGTACAATATGACGATCAATAAACTATTCTCTCCACCTACAACCCGAATTTCGCTTCCATATTTCATCAATCAAGTCCGCTTGGAGAGTTGCATGGATGTCGGAGCTGCGAACCTCGCATGATCATTGCAAGTATGTCCCATAGTATGGATGGTGGTCGTGGTTAACAACTGGCTCCAGAAAAGTTGCCTCAACAACGTTGTAGTCAAATGCAAGCTCATAGTTTTCTCGCTCGTCCTCGACAACCATGTTATAGAGTATCACACATGCTCTCATAATAATACCGATTTCTTTTCGATCCATCCAACGAGTGGGGCCATATACAATGGGAAATCATGCTTGTAACGCACCGAATGCTCGCTGAACGTCCTTCCTAACTGGCTCTTGACATTCTACAAAGAGTTTTTTCTTCGACCCTTAAGGAAGTGGGATAGTTTTAACAAATGTCGTCCATTTTGGATAAGGGCCATCCGAAAGATAGTATCATATCTTGTACTCGTACTCATTGACGACATATTCACATTTAGGAGCCCGATCCTATACTGCTCTTGAAAAATCGATGAGTGATCAAGGACGTTTATATCATTGAGACTTCTAGGCAACCTGAAGAACGCATGCTATATCCAAAAGTCGTATGATGCAATGGTTTCAAGGATGATTGTTGGCAGCTTGTAAGTTTGCTTTTAAAATGATGTCTTCCAAGCCGCTGGACAAATCTTCCACTCTCAGTGCATACAATCTATGATTCCTAATATATCGGGACAGCCACAGGTTTAAGTAACTTGCAGTAAGCGATCAACATAAGCTTGATTCAGTTTTCTCAAGTACTCCTCCCCGAATACCTCAACTATGCCGAAGGCGAACTTTTTTATGCATTTCATTGCGGTACTCGCACCAATCTTTAAGTACTCATCAACGCAATCGGCCGCTACACCATAGGCAAGCATTCGCATGGTTGCAGTACACTTGGTTAATGAAGATAACCCATGCTTTTCGGCTGCATCGTACCATGCCTGAAAGTACTCTGAATGATTGCCAAGTGCTTCCACAATGCAGAAAAATAAGTGCCTCCAGATTCTGAATCCAAGTCGAAAATGATGTTCGTTGTAAAATGAATCTTCCACGAAGTAGTCTTTGTATAAGTGGTCGTGAGCAGCTTCTCCAAGTCTCTTAATAGATCTCTTCTTCACCCGAGGCCTAAATGCCGAAGGTATCAGCTCTGTTACTGCTTACCTAAGTTGTAGGAGGAACATCATTTGTTGATGTACTCATTGTTGATGTCGGACGTAAGCCCCCATGACGGGTATCATGACATCATCATTTGATGAAGATGAGCAGGATGAAGAGGATGATTCTTCCTCAATGAGAAGCTTTTCAACATTAAAAGTATCCATTACAAACAGCATGCATAATATATGAATGAAAAAAAAGGGCAGCCCGGTGCACAAGCATCCCGCTTTCACGCAGGGTCCGGGAAAGGGCCGCATCCCATGGGGTGAATTGTAGGCAGCCTAACCTAACTTTGTCAGTGGCTGATTTCACGACTCGAACTCATGACCTTTTAGTCACACGAAGACAACCTTACCGTTGCTCCAAGACTCCCTTTCGTGCAATATATGAATGACTAAACATTAATGTATACAAGATTAATCATTTTATTAAACAACAATTGGCATGCACATTTCATAAATTCATATCAGAATATGATGACACCAACTCATGTCTAAGACAACACATGGAAAATAAAAGTTACATAGTAAGCTCTTACAATCTAAGATGAGCTACATAGTTCTTGCAATCTATATAATTAAGGGGGAAGGGAGACATATTACTGAGTTGATGATGACTACCCTGATCTCTTTTGCATGATTTCTACTCTCCTCTACTCATAATAAGCTGCTTGTTTAGGAGTCATCGTTAAGATGTCCATCATCATTATTCTATCCTCCTGGGACCTCAACTTTTGTTCCTTCATCATCATCTTCTGGCTTTTTCTTCTTTTGTTGTGATGCTGAAATCTTTAAATATTTAATTCATATCAGTGTTGCTACTGTTTAACTCCTTTAGCTGAGTTGTGACTACATCAATGACGGATTTGTTAGCCTTATCTTTGAGTCTTCTCTTTGCAGCTTTTCGACCCTTGGGTCTTTCACGCCCACCGGCGCTTTCATCTCCTGCTTCTTTGGTGTTGAGATTGGACTATTTGGATGATCTTGGCCCTGACTTAGGTGGGTCACATATCGCCTTTCACTTCGATTTGTCCTTGAGCTTCTCATACCAATGCTCCAATTCAAACTTCTTTCCCATACGCTCGGTGCACAATCTGTGGGTCTCCTGCAGAATGTTAGCATCATTCTACCCATGTGATTACTATGTACCACTTCCAACATAACCTATAGATTTATTGACTATTGGGAAGCACCGAAGCCATTGGCTATTGCATGTCTTTGAAGTACGTGCCAATGCCCCTTGTGGGCGGTGCTCATTAAAATTCGAGGCCACCCTATTCCAGAAGCTAAACTTTTTTATCAACCTCGACAATAGGATTCGTGCCTACAATAACCCACGCCCGTATTAGCCGTTGACCTTCTAGAACTGTCCACTTTTTCACACCACTGATATTACCCCCATTGCTTCATCTGCGTCCCCCTCATCAGTACTTGCCTCAATGTTTGTCTTAGAGTACCCCAACCCAACCATTGATCCCATTGTTGTGGCTGATGGGGTGGAGTTGATCCCGCAGAAAGGTAATTTGGATGAGGTGGTAGTGGGGGATAGTAAGGAGGGTAATACGGGTATTCAGTACTTTGCACATTCAAAGATTCATTATGTGTCAGGGGGTAATATGGTGAGGATATGGCCGAGGATTCTGACTTGAACCACTCGGAATCCTTGAGCTAAATTAGGGTGGGTAATATGAATGATGCGGATGATGGGGATAGTTTTGTGGTGGATATGGGGGGTAAGACACATAAAGACTGTATGCAGGAATTAGGGTAGCACTATTCCCCCCAGCTTGGGGTGAATCGTCTGCCTCAAGCAAGCTCATAAAGGTTGGAGGAGTGTTAGGGTTCATATTTCAGGTGTAATTACTACCTACAAGTTTATAATTAATCGTATTAATACATTAATGAGTTATAATAATTGAAGATAATAACATTACATATACTCATATGAGCATATAAACATATTGTCGTATTCCAATTAAATTTCATATACCAAATCATATTCATGTTAGTTACGAAAATCATATTAACAATAATCACGTCATAATGTTCAATCTTATATTCATTTTCATGACTAACATTTTCATTAACATATTCAACTTAGTAACATCTACTAAAATCAAATTCATTTTTATAAGTAACATATTCATATTTGTAAAATGTACTAAAAAAAGAAAACAATCGTTTTATGAAGTAACATATTCATTTTAATTATCGTAGTCTAACAAATTCATTTTACTAACATATAATAAAAAAGAAAAATATTCATTTTATGAAGTAACAAACTCATTTTAATTATCATAGTTATTAACATGTTCATTTTACTAGCATATACTAAAACAGAAAACTATTCATTTTTAAGATCATTTTTAAGAAACATATTAATTTTAATTATCATAGTCATCAACATATTCATTTTACTAATATAGATTAACAAAGAAAAGCCTTCATTTTTTAAAGTAACATATTAATTTTAATTATCATAGTCATTAACATATTCATTTTAGTAGCATGTACTAAAAAAGAAAACCATTAATTTTTTGAAGTAACATATTAATTTGAATTATCATAGTTATTAACATATTCATTTTAGTCATATGTACTAAAAAGGGAAAACCTTCATTTTATGAAGTGACATATTCTTTTTATTTATCATAGTCATTAACATATTCAATTTTGTAACATTATAATATGCATAATTTCTTCAACATGCCTAAAAATATTCTACCACCCTATAATATTCATTTTAACAACTATTCTACAAACTATATTTACAAACATATTCTCGTAATTATTTCAAACATGTTCTGCAAATATATTCATTTCAACAACTACCAATTTAATTACCCTAACTTCATTAACATGCCCCAAAATATTTTCGTAATCATATTACCATGTAATATTTAAAACTTTATTCTCATAGTGTTTCCTAAAACACATAATCATATTGCTAAGTTAATAACATATAATCACAACATATAATCAAATTTTAATTATCTCACATTTACACAAATAATATTTAATCATTTTAAATTATTCTATCTACTATATTTATCATTTCATAGCTACTATATTAATAAAATATAATCTTTTTGACATTTACCATATCAACTACCACATAATAATATTTTCCAACACATTAAAAATTAAATTGCAACTTACAATTTTCTTCACTTCTTTCTTGATTAAAATAGAGCAACAAGAACTTCTTTGCAAATACAAACAACAAAAATGTTGGAAACTAAAATTATCAATTTTAAATATACAAAATAAAGAATTTAAGACAATTAAATATATAAATTCTTGCTCATTTCTTCACTTCTTTCTTGGTAAAATACCTCATTAGAGAGAAAATTATATAAATTTTTTGAAGAGGATGAGATAGATTGTAGGCGTGGATTTTATGAAGCAATTTTGGGAATTTATAGGCAAACTTTACCCCCAAAAAAGGACAAAGAGGCGTTCAACGTCTCTCTATCAGAAGTAAGTTCATTAGCTCAACGGTCATTGAAGCCCCAACATTCAAAAGTCAGCCTTTTCCCCTTTGTCAGGCCAAAGCAGAAGTAAAAGAAAAGGAGGTTAGTGCCCCGAAATGACGTCGTTTCGGGTGTAAAATGCCAAAAAAAAATCACCCGAAGTGTCTCGCACCCTACAGCGGCTCGGTGAGCTGCGAAGCTTGAGCCGGTCGCTACGAGGCAGCGAGCAGTCCTGTAGCTCGGCTCGCCCCTTTTCAGCCTACGGGTCGGGCGTTGGACATGCTCTCAAAGTCGCACGCCACAAAATTTTCTCAACCTGTTTCTTCGTGCTTTTGCTTATTGCCACGTAGAGAGAGAAAGAGGGGATGGATGAAAATTGAAATGTGGGTGTTCCTTGTCTCTTCGGATTCTGCATGTCTCCCATTTCCCAGCCCTCATGTGACCATTCCTTGTCTTTCTTTAAACTTTCCATTGCCATTTGTATTTATGGATTTTTATTGTGAAATTTTGAGTAACCTCAAATATTTATTAGGTATCTCATATATTGGTAAATTTATTAGTTCATCAATTTTAGATATTGATTTGATTTTATCGCATAAGTTTATCAATAGATAGTACGATAAAAATTGATCAAATTTGATTTTTTGTTTTTATACATATATTCTAATTTAGATAAATTAGAGCACACTAATCATAATGTTTATAAATTTAAATAAAATAAGAACCCAAAATCTTGTCATTTTTAATACGGAGTTGGGATTTTCTAATCATTGATTTATAATGTTCGTAATTAATGTTTGTAATTAGGTTGAACCATAATGAAGACCCATAAACTAAAGGCCCCAAAAATTGCCAAATAAGATTATAGGTCTTTCTAAAAAAATTGTTATTGTCAGGCAGTTATTGGGCGGAATACAACATTAATTTTTTTATTTATAAATTTTGGTAGCAAACATTATAGCTATAAAAAGAAAAAAAATATAAGGCCAATTTTAATACCAACAAAAGACTACATCTACAATGAAAATTAATGTAAATAAAATCACATCAAATTTTTTTTTGAAGACTAAATTGTTGGTGCTAAAGAGGGTAATTTATTTATTCATATATAATAACTTTTCAATTATACATATAATTTTTTTTGGGATGTGAAAGCAAGTATTTTTCTTTGTGTTTTTATGTCATATTTATTTCTAATTATAAATTATATTATTCTGTATAAAGAAATTATTTTTAGAAACAATTTAAAAATTACAACCCGTGCCTTGCACGGGCCATATTTACTAGTATATATAATTGCATTTGATACTTTCAATATGTCTTGCGTTAGGTATGTACACATATGACTTATTAATATCATTTAACATAAAGACTTTTGACTGGCTTGTAATAGCCATAAAATAAATATTTATCTATTGATACTTTAAGGGTGTGTTTGGTAGGGGGAAAATCATTTTCCCGGAAAATAATTTTCCCATTTTACGCCATTTGGTAAAACAAGGAGGGGAAAATCATTTTCAGGGGAAAATAATTTTACCCCATTTAAAGAAAATTGTTTTCTCTTAAAAAAGTAGGGAAAATGATTTTCCATGCCCGATTTTCATTACCCAATTTTGTTTCTCGTTCTATTTTCTTTTAATTGTGCCCAGAATCACTCCATTTTTACTCTCATTCTGTCTCTCATTCTTCCTCTCTTCTTCATGTTCATCATCTTCATCGATGATGTCCATCGTCAATCTTTGCAATTATTTCTTGAATTCTCTGAACTTATTATTGTTGCCATTTTGAAGAACTTCGCAATATGAGACACCCATTGTCTCCCCATTCGTCATTTTCTTTAATCTGGGTTTAATATCACTCAAAGTCAACTGGATAACCCTTGAGAATAGTGAAAAAATTGAGATTTATTAATGTTGACTCTCTCTTTTTCTGAGTTTATTACCGGGTATATTTCTTACTGATGTTTTGGATTTGATTTTGAAGAAGAGTGAGAAACAGAATTCATTGGTTGGGTTAGATCAGAGCAGTGAGCAGGGGAGGGGGTTGATGATAAAAAGAAATGAAGTGAGGGTGGGGGGATTCATTCTATCAAATAGCAAAAAATGAAGTGTAAAAGAAAATTGTTTTCCATTCTACCAAATAGCTGAAAATGAAAGTGGAAAATCATTTTTGTTGGGAAAATATTTTTCATGGAAAAAGATTTTCTGGGAAAATGATTTTTCCCCCTACCAAACACAACATAAATGTAATTTTATTACTTCCCCTAACGACGACAAAATACAAGACATCATTCTTCCTAAAAAAAAAAATTAAGAAAACACTCGTTTCGCAATGCTTGTATCATTTGAAACAATTCAAATGTGCCAACTCAGCATTAAAGGCCATCTAACATAAACATGGCTAGAACACAACTTTTTGATGTAAGTCTCAAGGGAATGAAGCAACCCAAGTCAACTCACATCAAGGACACTAGAAAACAAGCAAACACCCAACGGCCAAGGAGGCACGGCCTTGCTTAATGGCACGGGGTGACCGTGCTAACTTGCTGCCTAGCTCGCCTAGAAAGTGCCTCACTTCACGGTTTGAGATGGCTTTGAGTTCAAATGGAAATCTGATGCAATGAGCCTTGTTTTGGCCTTGATTATGTGTGGAAAAGAGTAAGTAAAGGAGTAATGAAAGTGAGGAATGAAAGTAGGATTAAGAACACTAAGAAGATCATTAAAGGAGCTCACGGTTTAAGAGGAGAGAAACCAAGAGCTAGCTTATGAACTTCAAGTGTGTTTAATGAAACTAGGATAGTTCTAAGCTAGATGATTAGATAAGATACACCACTAATCACTTAGCTTAGGGCCCTTAATCTTGGATTAGGATAAGATACACCACCTAACCAAAGATTAAGACTCACTTGGTCACCACCTTAATCGGCCACAATTAAGGATAAGCAAGTTAAGTGTTTAAGGAAATCACAAGACACAAAGTCTTTGCTCTCAACTGAATAATCAACTCTATCTCATTAAATGAACACACAAGGCTTTTATATGGCCTTGAAAATACATAAGAGGGCTTTCCTTCTAAAGTAGGAAAGTCATTAAGCATATCTAAGACTACTTAGTATACGGTTTAGCCTAAAACAAACACAAGCTGAAAGTTTAAGTTACAAAGCACTATTTTATCTTCCTAAGCTCTTTCCTATGCATTAAGGAATGTTAATGACTCAATTTCCCAGCTAGGAAGGTAAGGATACACAGCTGGCCACCTCAAAAAAGCTGAAGAATGCATGGTTTCCATGTCATGCTTGAGTGGCCGTCTGTGAGCTTGCCAAATGGATGCTTTTCCCTTGCTCCACGTGTCTCTCTCATGGGTGGCTGGGTGGCAGCTTACCAAGCAGCTCAAAATGATCAAGTAGGCAGGCACTCACCTTAAGCAAACCCCAAGAAGGAGGAAAACCACTAGGCTAAGTAACCGGGTGTCAATCAGCCGGTTTCTACCTCAACTTGTCACGCATGCTTGACACATCAAACGCTGACTAATTGCTACGTTTCTTACATCGATGGAAACCTCAAGATGTCTAGTTTACCCTCCAACTTGAATCGTAGCATTTGAACTTCATTTGCCCCCTGAACAAACCAGAATTCCAAAACCGTACAGTTTGTAGTGCAATCCGGGCAAGGTCAAAAGATGAACTGTTTTAAGCAACCAATTGAACTCCAAATAATATGAAACCAATTGGACTTAAAAGCTAAGATCTTAAGCTTGAAAATCTCCCCAAAAAACGAGCACCAAAACGTGCTTTAAACCTGTGTAATCAGATAACAAAAACCGGGTGAAAATCTAGATGAGAACCCGGGTGCATCACCTTGTGTTTTCTCCATCAAGTGACTTATGGCCGTGACTTTGGACTTGATTTCTTGATTGTTCTGGATCATTGAGATATTATTAGACCTTGAGGATGGACCTCCATCATTCTCCCCTTGTTGGGAAGATTTGATCCTCAAATCAGAAAGGTAGTCATCTGCTTCATAAGGGCTTAAATCAGCAACGTTAAACGTAGCTGATACTCCATAATCTCCTGGTAACTCCACCTTATAAGCATTATCATTAATCTTCTCCAAAATCTCGAATGGACCATCTGCTCATGGCTTCCTTTTGGAAGGAAAACGTTCTTTGCGTAGATGTATCCAGACCAAATCACCTGGCTTAAAAAGCTTCTCTCTTTTATACTTGTTAGCTTGGGCCGTGTATGAGAGTGTAGTTTTCTCGATCTTGGCCTTTACTAACTCATGCAACTTCTGGATTTCTTCCACTCCAGCTGCGACATCCGCACTTGGTTTTTGATCTAACGGTCGAGGAATAAGATCAAGCGGACTTAGGGGATCAGTCCCATAGACCACCTTAAAGGGTGATAGACCAGTAGCCTTGCTTGGAGTCTTGTTGTATGCAAACTCAGCGTGTAGAAGTAACAGATCCCATGCTTTATCTTGGTGCTTAATCAAAACTCTTAATAAGGTACCAAGAGTTCGATTAGTTACCTCCATTTGCCCATCTGTCTGGGGATGGCAAGTGGTATTGTACTTGAGTTTAGTACCTAGTTTTTTCCACAGAGTAATGCAAAAGTGACTTAAAAATTTGGTATCTCGATCTGAGATGATGGAATGAGGAATTCCATGTAACCTCATCACCTCTTTGAAATAGAGCTCAGCAACATGAGTAGCATCATTAGTCTTGTTGCAAGGAATAAAATGAGCCATCTTTGAAAATTGATCCATAACCACAAAGATAGAATCTTTATTCCTTTGTGCCTTTAGTAAACCAAGTATGAAATCCATACTAACGTCTACCCATGGCAACGTAGGAATAGGAAGTGGCGTGTACAACCCCTGGGGGAGCGAATGACTCTTCGCGATCTGACATGTACTGCATCTTCTAATGATGTCTTGAACGCCTTTCTCCATACCTGGCCAATAATAATGTTCCCTAAGCATGGTTAGGGTCTTATCTTCATCAAAATGACCAGCTAAAGAACCAGCATGGACTTCTCGAACCAACAACTCACGAGTGCTGCATTTAGGGACACATAACCGAGCACCTTTAAAGAGAAACTCTTCTTGAATTAAGAAATCCCCTTTTGGATGTTTAGCAAACTCAGAGTATAACACCCCAAAATCTTCATCATCCTGGTATAAAGCCTTTAGATGCTCAAATCCAAGGATATAAGCATCTAACTGGAACAACAATAGATAACGCCGAGAAAGGGCATCGGCGCCTTGATTCAGCTTGTCGGACTTATGCTTGATGGTAAAGTGAAAGGACTGCAGGAACTCAACCCATTTAGCATGGCGTGAGTTTAACTTATGTTGGCCTTGAATATACTTCAAAACCTCGTGATCTGAGTGTAGAATAAACTCACTGGCAATCAAATAATGGTTCCAATGTTCTATGCATCGAACGATGGCATAGAACTCCTTGTCATAAGTTGAAAATCTCTTTCTGGCATCACATAACTTCTCACTGAAGAAGGCCAAAGGGCGTCCTTCTTGAGTAAGAATTCCTCCAATACCAACTCCAGAAGCATCGTACTCAACTTCAAAGACTTTCTCAAAACACGGTAGAGCTAAAACCGGTGCTTGAGTTAGCCTCTCTTTCACTTCTTCAAAGGCTGCTTGGGCTTTAGGATTCTAAGTGAACGAGGAACCCTTAAGAACTTCAGTCATAGGAGCTAAAATAGTGCTGAAATTGCGTATGAATCTCCTATAGAAAGAAGCCAAGTCATGAAAGCTTCGAACATCATGAATACTCGTAGGAACAGGCCAAGTCTGAATAGCCTCAATCTTGCATTCATCTGCCTTCATACCATTTTCAGAAACAATATAACCTAAGAAGGTAACTTCATGGGTAAAGGAGGTACACTTCTTTAGGTTTCCAAACAATTTCTCCTTTTCAAGAACGAGCATCACCTGAGTTAAGTGATCTTGATGCTCTTGCTCATTCTTGCTAAACACCAAAATATCATCGAAGTAAACGACCACAAACTTGCCCAAGTATGGCCGAAATACTTGATTCATCAATCTCATAAACGTACTAGGGGCATTGGAAAGGCCGAAAGGCATGACTAACCACTCATATAATCCGCCCTTAGTCTTGAAAGCAGTTTTCCACTCATCGCCCTCCCTAATACGAATCTGATAATAACCACTCCTCAAATCAATCTTACTAAACATCTTAGAGCCATGTAACTCATCCAACATTTCTTTAAGCCTAGGTATAGGGTACTTATACTTGATAGTAATTTTGTTTATGGCCCTACTGTTAACACACATCCTCATACTACCATCCTTTTTCGGGACCAAAAGAGCAGGAACAGCACACGGACTTAAGGATTCTCGTACCAACCCCTTGAATATCAGTTCTTCAACTTGACGTTGAATCTCTTGAGTTTCTTTGGGATTTGTCCTGTAGGCTGGCTTATTAGGTAGAATGGATCCTGGGATAAGGTCAATATGATGTTGAATGTCACGCTTCGGGGGTAAACCCAAAGGTATCTCATCTGGAAATAGGTGACTAAACTGATTCAATATGACCTTGGCTATGGGATGGGATGGAAGTGGTGTTTCTGGCTCATCTTGTACTTGCAACATCCACTCTTTCAAGGCCTTGAACTCATGTTGAGAAGCCTTTAAAAGTGGTTCAACATATGTCAAGAGCAAGTCAGATTGATTTTTGCTTTTTTGTGGTTTCATTTTGTGGAGTTCGGATGGTGACATAGGATTCAGGGTAATCTTCTTGCCATCTTTGGTAAAAGAATAAGTATTAAGCTAACCATTATGCATAACCTTCCTGTCATATATCCATGGTCATCCTAACAGAATATGGCAAGCATTCATGGGGATAACATCGCACCAAAGTTCATCTTGGTAGTTCTTACCAAGAGAGAATGAAATCAAGCAACGAGAGTTAACTTGTAATCCCTTGCCTTGATTTAGCCATTGAATATTGTATGGGTGTGGGTGTGCCGTGGACTGAAGGTCCAGTTTCTCAATCATGCTTAATGAAACAATGTTGGCACAACTTCCTCCATCGATGATTAACGAGCACACTTTGCCTTGGACTGTACACCGTGAGTGAAAGATGTTCTCACGTTGTTCATCCTTAGCATCTCGTTGATTGCTCAATACCCTTCGAATTACTAGCATCTCACCTTCATCTGCGTTTTCCACAAACTCCTCCTGATCATCCTCCTGATCCTCCTCAGCATCTTCTTCCTTTTCCTCTTCTTTCTCCTCGGCAAATTCTCCCTCTATGGCTTCCCACTCAGCTTAGGTAACCACTTTGTGACTAGGACAATCAGAAGCAATATGTCCTAAGCCTTGACACTTATAACACCTTCTCTGATTTATGGGGTATGGGGTTGGGCGTAGGGGATTCGGTAGTGGCCTTTGAGGAGCTTGGTTCTTTTGTGGATTGGTTGGGAAAGGAGTAGATGGTTTAGGCTGAGGTGTGGTACTTCTCTTGTTGAAGGGTTGCCCACAGTTTGGTACTGAATTTGGCTTGAAAGAATCACGAACATTCATCCTAGACTTTCTTTGTTGCTCCACCTTATGTGCTAGGACACACACTTCGTCAAAGGTGGTGTAAACTTGCAATTCAACCACGTTGGCTATCCTAGGATCAAGCCCTCCTAGGTAACGAACCATGGTCTGCTCTTCAGGCTCATGAATGTCACATTTGATCATGAGTTTCTCAAACTCACGAGTATATTCTTCAACACTCATTTTGCCTTGATTCAGATGGTGAAAGAGCATGTATTGATCTTGGACATACGTGGAAGGCAAAAACCGTGCCTTCATCTTGGCTTTCATCTTGTCCCAAGTAGTAATCTTACTCTTCCTCTCCTTAGTTCTCTTAGCATTAAGGTTTGTCCACCATAAGGAGGCATATTTTCTTGGTCTAAGAGCAACTATCTTGACTTTCTTATCCTCCGGAATCTCCTTAAACTCAAAGATACGTTCCATTATTTGTAACCATTCAATGAACTCATCAGGATCTAGCTTACCCTCAAACTCAGGAATTTCAACCTTGAAATCATTAGAGTTGAAAAGTAGGCCGCATTCTTCTTGGTGTTCTTTCGAATGGTACATCCTCTTCAGAGAATGATAACGCATTGCTAGCTTCCTCTTCATGGCCATAATCCATCCCAATTCGAATGCTTGGTGGCTCTTGAAGCTTTTGCTTTTGTTTCATGTTATTCCCAAGCTGTTTCCTTAAGTACTCATTTTATGCTTTGAGTTCTTGATTACTCACACTCATTTCTTGCATTTGCTTGGAAAGAACCTCGAGCTTTTCTTCCACAGACATGCTAGTACTCATTGTGATCGTAGGAATGAACAGTTTGTGCTTGATTGTGTTTGAACTGATTTCAGAGATAGACTGGGAATGGTGTGGGGTTCAGGCAAGGATCTGAACTTGCTCTGATACCAAAATTGATGTAAGTCTCAAGGGAATGAAGCAACCCAAGTCAACTCACATCAAGGACACTAGAAAACAAGCAAACACCCAACGGCCAAGGAGGCACGGCCGTGCTTAATGGCACGGGGTGACCGTGCTAACTTGCTGCCTAGCTCGCCTAGAAAGTGCCTCACTTCACGGTTTGAGATGGCTTTGAGTTCAAATGGAAATCTGATGCAATGAGCCTTGTTTTGGCCTTGATTATGTGTGGAAAAGAGTAAGTAAAGGAGTAATGAAAGTGAGGAATGAAAGTAGGATTAAGAACACTAAGAAGATCATTAAAGGAGCTCACGGTTTAAGAGGAGAGAAACCAAGAGCTAGCTTATGAACTTCAAGTGTGTTTAATGAAACTAGGATAGTTCTAAGCTAGATGATTAGATAAGATACACCACTAATCACTTAGCTTAGGGCCCTTAATCTTGGATTAGGATAAGATACACCACCTAACCAAAGATTAAGACTCACTTGGTCACCACCTTAATCGGCCACAATTAAGGATAAGCAAGTTAAGTGTTTAAGGAAATCACAAGACACAAAGTCTTTGCTCTCAACTGAATAATCAACTCTATCTCATTAAATGAACACACAAGGCTTTTATATGGCCTTGAAAATACATAAGAGGGCTTTCCTTCTAAAGTAGGAAAGTCATTAAGCATACCTAAGACTACTTAGTACACGGTTTAGCCTAAAACAAACACAAGCTGAAAGTTTAAGTTACAAAGCACTATTTTATCTTCCTAAGCTCTTTCCTATGCATTAAGGAATGTTAATGACTCAATTTCCCAGCTAGGAAGGTAAGGATACACGGCTGGCCACCTCAAAAGAGCTGAAGAATGCATGGTTGCCATGTCATGCTTGAGTGGCCGTGTGTGAGCTTGCCAAATGGAGGCTTTTCCCTTGCTCCACGTGTCTCTCTCATGGGTGGCTGGGTGGCAGCTTACCAAGCAGCTCAAAATGATCAAGTAGGCAGGCACTCACCTTAAGCAAACCCCTTGAAGGAGGAAAACCACTAGGCTAAGTAACCGGGTGTCAATCAGCCGGTTTCTACCTCAATTTGTCACGCATGCTTGACACATCAAATGCTGACTAATTGCTACGTTTCTTACATGGATGGAAACCTCAAGATGTCTAGTTTACCCTCCAACTTGAATCGTAGCATTTGGACTTCATTTGCCCCCTGAACAAACCAGAATTCCAAAACCGTGCAGTTTGTAGTGCAATCCGGCAGGTCAAAAGATGACTGTTTTAAGCAACCAATTGAACTCCAAATAATATGAAACCAATTGGACTTAAAAGCTAAGATCTTGAGCTTGAAAATTCCCCAAAAAACGAGCACCAAAACGTGCTTTAACCTATGTAATCAGATAACAAAAACCGGGTGAAAATCTAGATGAGAACCCGGGTGCATCACCTTGTGTTTTCTCCATCAAGTGACTTATGGCCGTGACTTTGGACTTGATTTCTTGATTGTTCTGGATCATTGAAACATTATTAGACCTTGAGGATGGACCTCCATCATTCTCCCCTTGTTGGGAAGATTTGATCCTCAAATCAGAAAGGTAGTCATCTGCTTCATAAGGGCTTAAATCAGCACGTTAAACGTAGCTGATACTCCATAATCTCCTGTTAACTCCACCTTGTAAGCATTATCATTAATCTTTTCCAAAATCTCGAATGGACCATCTGCTCGTGGCATCAGCTTAGTTTTCCTTTTGGAAGGAAAACGTTCTTTGCGTAGATGTATCCAGACCAAATCACCTGGCTTAAAAAGCTTCTCTCTTTTATGCTTGTTAGCTTGGGCCGTGTATGAGAGTGTAGTTTTCTCGATCTTGGCCTTTACTAACTCATGCAACTTCTGGATTTCTTCCACTCTAGCTGCGGCATCCGCACTTGATTTTTGATCTAACGGTCGAGGAATAAGATCAAGCGGACTTAGGGGATCAGTCCCATAGACCACCTTAAAGGGTGATAGACCAATAGCCTTGCTTGGAGTCTTGTTGTATGCAAACTCAGCGTGTAGAAGTAGCAGATCCCATGCTTTAGCTTGGTGCTTAATCAAAACTCTTAATAAGGTACCAAGAGTTCGATTAGTTACCTCCATTTGCCCATCTGTATGGGGATGGCAAGTGGTACTGTACTTGAGTTTAGTACCCAGTTTTTTTCACAGAGTAATCCAAAAGTGACTTAAAAATTTGGTATCTCGATCTGAGATGATGGAACGAGGAATTCTACGTAATCTCATCACCTCTTTGAAATAGAGCTCAACAACATGAATAGCATCATTAGTCTTGTTGCAGGGAATAAAATGAGCCATCTTTGAAAATCAATCCACAACCACAAAGATAGAATCTTTATTCCTTTGTGTCTTTGGTAAACCAAGTATGAAATCCATACTAACGTCTACCCATGGCAACATAGGAATAGGAAGTGGCGTGTACAACCCCTGGGGGAGCGAATGACTCTTCGCGATCTGACATGTACTGCATCTTCTAATGATGTCTTGAACGTCTTTCTCCATGCCTGGCCAATAATAATGTTCCCTAAGCATGATTAGGGTCTTG
>JAKOGI010001501.1:77500-110000 GCA_029747015.1 Carnegiea gigantea
ATGTCATAGATAGAATTTTATCAATAATTTGTGATAAATTTTATCAGTAATTTGAATGATAAAAATCTATCAACAATCCAAAAGGATAGAATTTTATCCACAAATTTGGATAAAATTCTATCAACAATTTTTCTAACAACTACTATAAATTCGCCTTTTGCATTGCTGTCAATTCATCGTCTCGTCTTCGCCCTTCCTTTTTTTCTCTCAAATTTGCCTTCAGAACACCTTTTGGCATGTCCTCGAAGTCAAGCTAGTGAATCTCCCAACTTCAAAACCAAAAGTCTGTCTCTCTGCTATGTCTTGTGCATCTTCACATGATGTGTAGTGAACCAAAGCATCCAACCCCGAGTCCAAGCCAATGTTCGCTACCTTGCACGATGCGTTATCCTTTTCCACCAGTTGTTCTTCGCGCATTTTCTCTTCTGAATCTTGTTCTGGAGGCTCTGGAATTTTTTTTGGTAGATTTTTTTTTGTTTTTTTTGAAGCCTGGGATCTGGAACTCACTAACTCTTCAGCCTTGCAATGCTTCTATTGTCCAATCTCCATGAACCCCCCCTTTTTTTTCCTGGCTTGGCAGCCATGGCAGATGGAGGAGAGAGAGAAAGAACAGGGAGAACGAAGAGCAGTGTCTGTGCCTCTATGCAGTTCGTTTTTTTTTGCAAATTAGTGGCCAATTACCTTAGAGTGTTGATCCCGATGAGACTAACATCTCATTGTAATTTCGCCCTGATTTTGTGTTCTTCCTGGTGGTGTTCACCGAGAACGACTCCCTGGTTCCCCTTTTTTGTTTTGCTTTTTTCTTTTTTGTTGGGTGAATTTTTTTGTCACCCTTTTTTTTGGGTGAAATTTTTTTTTTGTCACCTTTTTTTTGCTTTTTGTTGAAGAACTTAAATTTATGTTCTCTTTTTTTTTTTTTTTCAGGAAGCTGCTGAATCAACTTATATTTCTTTCTGCCAGCCACGACTCCCCTGATTAGATCGCGAAGTGAGGTCGACTTCTAAGACGAGGAATCGTTTCTCCCCGTAGATTCGATTCTTCGCAGGCGACTCCCTCATTTAATCTAATTGGGGTCGACTTGAATTTCTTTCTTCCAGCCACGACTCCTCCGATTAGATCGCGAAGTGAGGTCGACTTCTAAGACGAGGAATCGTTTCTCCCCGTAGATTCGATTCTTCGCAGGCGACTCCCTCACTTAATCTAATTGGGGTCGACTTGAATCTCTTTCTTCCAACCACGACTCCTCCGATTAGATCGCGAAGTGAGGTCGACTTCTAAGATGAGGAATCGTTTCTCTCCGTAGATTCGATTCTTCGCAGGCGACTCCCTTACTTAATCTAATTGGGGTCGACATGAATCTCTTTCTTCCAGCCACGACTCCTCCGATTAGATCGCGAAGTGAGGTCGACTTCTAAGACGAGGAATCGTTTCTCCCCGTAGATTCGATTCTTCGCAGGCGACTCCCTCACTTAGTCTAATTGGGGTCGACTTGAATTTCTTCCTTCCAGCCACGGTGCATTTTCTGGATTCATCATCCGATCCCAAGAAGCCAACTCTTACCATCCTGGACAGAGAAGATGATCCAATTGAAGAAGGCGTGACTCTCCGCGTAGATATGCCAACACCCCTACCGTCCAGACATTCTTTACTCCATAACTACCTTGCAGATTCTTCCTTCATTCCAGATTTTGCAAAGGCATGGATTTCTCCACTCAAATAGTGAAGGCAGAACTTCTCCGGTCAGATAGCGAGGACACTACTCATCCGCTCAGGCAACAAAGACATTCAGACAATGAAGGTGTGCCCTCTCCAATCAGATAGTCAGAACATGTTCTTCCAATCAGGAAGTGAAGGCTTGGCTCCTCTGTCCAGATAACAAAGGCTTGACTTATACGATCAGAGAGCGAAGACATTTAGATTCCTCTAATCAGGTAGCAGAGACTTAACTTCTTCCATCAGACAGCAAAAACGACTCTTCCGATCAGAAAGAGAAGTCTTGACTTATTCGATTAAGCAGCAAATGTAACTATCACGATCAGAAAGTAACAGCTTGACTCCTTTGATCAGAAGATGAGGCATGACTTATCCAATCAGACAACATAGGTGACTCATTCGATCAGACAGTGCAGACTTGGCCTCTTCTATCAGACAGCAAAGGCGCCTCTCCCGATCAGAAAAAGAAGGCTTGGCTCATCCGATCAGACAATAAAGTTGACTCATCCGATCAGACAGTGCAGACTTGACCCTTTCGATAATACAGAAGTTCGACTCTTTCGGTCAGACAGGAAAGACATGATCCTTCCAATCAGACACCGAAAGCTTGACTTCGCAAATTGCCAGTGCTCGACTTGAAGGAAAAGACGACTAATTTTAAAGGAAGACACCTGTATCGCTAATGCGAAGGAGGATGCGATCTTACTTTTGCCCCCAACTTGAAGGCTTCTAAAAGTTTGCAACAATTTGGTAGCCGTTTGAAGTCTGTTTATATGGTTTGAGAATGTGCTGAGTGACTTACAAGTCAACACCTTTGATAAAATGACTTGACAGTTTTTTACTTTGATGACTAAGAGTCTTGAACTTGATGACTTGGGAGTTCGTTTAGTGACTTGGGAGTCAATAAATTTGTTGACTTAGGAGTCTTAAACTTTAGAGACTTGAGAGTCATCAAGTTTGATAACTCGGAGCTTAGAACTTTCTTGACTTTGAAGTCTGGAGCTTTGATGACTTGGTAGTCTTTTAATTTTGATGTCTTGAGAGACTTGAACTTTGATGACTTGAGAGTCAACTTCGTGACTTCGGAGTCAATAATTTTGTTCACTTAGAAGTCCTG
The DNA here is from genome assembly GCA_029747015.1 of Carnegiea gigantea. Lineage (NCBI taxonomy): Eukaryota > Viridiplantae > Streptophyta > Magnoliopsida > Caryophyllales > Cactaceae > Carnegiea > Carnegiea gigantea. Next base: position 80,331 of record JAKOGI010001501.1, read on the forward strand.
AGAAAACACTTTGAAGCCTTAAAAAAAAAACCGGCTTGGAAGTCCACGAGATTTGGTGACTTGAGAGCCTGCTAGGATTGTCTTGCAAGTCAGAGAGTTTTATGACTTGGAGTCTTCGTAATTTGATGACTTAGAAATCTATTACATCAATGACTTGAAGGTCCGTAAGATTGACTTGAAAGTCTTCGATAACTTAAGAGTCAACAATTCTATTTGTAAGAGTTGGATGACTTGATGGACTTTGGGTGACTTGGAAGTCTTTGATTTTTACGGTTTGAATATCCTATGGGTGACTTGATAGCCTGTGTTGACTTGAGAGTCTAGGAGTTTGGATTTGGAAGTCTTAAGGGTGACTTGAGAGTCAAAGCTATTTGTAACTTAGCAGTGTTTAGAAGTGACTTGAAAGTCTTCATCAATCATATAGTTACATTGACTTAGAAGTTTTTGAGTTTGTTGACTTGAAAATTTAATATAAATGACTTGAAAATCTTCTAATGTGACAACCTGGGAGTTGACAAAATTTGATGACGTTGGAGTCTTTGAATTTGAATGACTTGATAGTCTCTTACTTTGCTGACTTAGGACTCTGAAACTTTGACGACTTGGTAGTCTGTGGCATCAATGAATTGAAGGCCTGTAAAGTTGACTTAAAAGTCTTTGATAACTTGAGAGTCAAGAATTTTGTTTGTAAGAGTTGGACGACTTGGGAGTCTTAAAAGTTTGACTTGGAAGTCCACGAGATTTGATGACTTTAGAGTCTGTCAAGCCGGACTTTGAAGTTTGGCAGGATCGACTTCGAGTTCTCAGAGTTTGATTGCTGAGCGTCTGTAGAAGCTTATCTGCAAGTCTTAGTGCTTCTCAACTCAAAAGCCCGTAAAGGCTGACTTAGGAGTCTTAGAGTTTGGTGACTTGGGAGTCTGCTAATATTGACTTTGAAGTCCGAGAGTTTTGCGACTTGGGAGTCTTTGACATTTTATGACTTTGAATGCAGGATTTGCTTAAGAGTCCTGCATGGTTGACTTTAGAGCCAGAGAGCTCGATAACATAGGTGTTTCTAGAGGCTGACTTAGAAATCTTAAAGTTTGGATGACTTGACAGTCTAACATGAATGACTTGAGAGTCTTCGAGTCTCTACAAGGAGTGACTTAAAAGTCTGTAAGTTCTTTGATGACTTAGAAGTCTATAGAGGTTGACTTGAAAGTCTGCTCTCTAAATGCCAATTTTGGGTCGCTCTCTTCCAAAACACTTTCTAATATGATCATAATGAATGATCAATCAGATTCTTCAGTGTCGTCTTCGTATAATATGATTTTTCCTTCTTTTACAAGTTGCAGGACTTGTCTTCTGAATGCTTTGCACTTCTCTATTGGATGACTGATGATCCTGTGATACTTGTAATATTTAGGATCATTAGTTCTTCCAATTTCTTCAGGACGACTTGACTCTGGGAGTTCTATAAGTCCTTTCTCGAGAAATTTGTCAAGCATTTCTGGCACATCAGACTCAGAATAAGGACATTCTTTCTCTTCGGAGTCTCTAAGTATGGAGCTTTCATTTCTTGACGATGCCACTGATTCATCATCATTGAGTCGTCTTCCATAGTAGGTAATTGTAAGTTCCATATCATGAGCTCGTGTTGCCAATTCTTGGAATGTTTTGGGCTTGTTCACTTGCAAAGCATAAAGTATATCCCAATCCATCCCTTGGGCACACATTTCAACAGCAGAAGATTCCGGCAAGCGATCCTTGCACTTCAATGAGAGGGTACGCCAACGATTGATATAGTCTATGATTGGCTCTTTATCCCCTTGCCTAGTGTTAGTCAACTCACTTATACTGACTACGCGGCGTGCGTTATAGAAGCGATTTAAGAATTCACTTTCCATTTGCCCCCAGCTATCAATGGACTCAGGGGCAAGGTCTGTATACCAGTCAAATGCAATTCCCTTGAGGGATCGCACGAACTGTTTCACCAATCGATCACCTTCAGCGCCAGCGTTGCTGCAGGTTTCGATAAAATGAGCGATGTGCTGCTTGGGGTTACCCTTGCCATCAAACTGGTTGAACTTGGGAGGCTGATAGCCATGGCGCATGCGAAGAGCATCAATCCTCTTCGTATAAGGCTTTGAATACAAGTGACTCTTGTGAGACTCTCCCAACTGAGTCTTGACTGCTTTAGCTATCAAATTTTGAATTTGCTCAACTGACATTAAGCCGAAGGATGAATCGTTCTTTGGTTTGCGTCGATCGTCAGACTCCTCGATGTAGTTAGACTCTTTGTCAGAATCTTCACTGTGTGAGCATTTATTGAAAGCTTCAGACGTCCGCTTCCCCAGCTTCTTTGTCAAATCAGCAATCTGTTTGCTTTGACGCTTGATTTGAGCATCTTTTTTTGCATTTTCCTTTGAGAGTCTATCGAAGGTGGCCTTCATATCTGCTAGTTGTTCCTCCAAGTTGACAGTCTCTGTCACCATGACTGGCATGATAACAGTGTCAGAGGATTCGACTTCAACCTGTGAGAAAACTGAATCTCTTGAAGATGTTGGTGAAGAATTGTTGCTACCAAAATCATCATCCTCCTCACTGATAGGTTGGAAGACAGGATTGATGTAGGTTTGGAATTTTTCCAGTCTACATGGTAGAGCATTCTTTATATTGAAGATAGCAAGAGTCTTTAGCTTCAAATTAGGAAGACAAGTAGTTTGATTGACTCCATCAGCAGACAAGTTGAAGCCAAAGTTTTGAGTTTTGCGTGACTGCAAAGTTGGAGCCACTGTTTGTTGCTTTAAGGTGATGGACGCAGCAGCTTTGGTCATGCTCCTAGTCATCGCCCTGGTGCTTCGATTGTTAGATGCAATATTAATCTTTGCAGATCCTTCAGATGTAGATTCGATAGTCTGCTTCTTCAAAGCATTCTTGGAGGCCATGTTATCTTCAAAAGAGTGCAAATGTTGTATTTTGGAGAAAGAGATGAGAGGCAGAGAGGTCCCACCGGGCGTGCCAAATTTGTAAACGCAAATTTCGAGGCTAAAATAAATTAGACAAGAAATTCAGCAACAAATTGAATTTTGTATTGATTTTGTATATGGGTACAATCTCTGAATTTAATACAATAAAAATGATCCTCTGATTCGATCTCCTAATGACTTGAGTATTCCGAGGGCTTAATGCTTGATCTCGGTTGATGCAAATCAGTTGAAGAACTTTGAAGGTTGTTCTTGATTTTGATCTGCAAGTGGCTGATTGTGGCTTCTGAAGCTCTGCAAGTCTTGATCCTTCTCGCTTGGTAGCTGGATGCTCCTTGCTGTCTGAGCTCTGAATTCTGCCAATGCTGAATGTTGAATATTGTTGGATAGATTAATCGATGCGAGGGCGAGGTTGCTTGATCTCGATCGATAAACTGGATGAAGAACTCTGAAGTAGACTTCAATTTGAGGTTGCAGAAGATATTGAGCTAGCTGACTTTGATCCTTGTTGCTTGATAGTTGGATGTTGTCTGCAGTCTGAGCTCTGGAGCCTGTGGGATGTTGAATGTTGAGCTCTCCCTAAAATGAGGGGGGAGGACCCCTATTTATAGGCTCTGCCGGTTAGGGTTAGAGCCGGGTTTTGGGCCTAGGCCCAGTAATTATTTTCTTATTTTTAAATAAAGACAATAATTACTAATTTCTGCATCATCGATGACACGTGGCGGCTTTTGATTGGCTGCACTTAATTTTAACCAAGCGGGTCCACCAAAGTCAACATGACACGTGGCATTTTATGGTTGGTCCATTTTTTACATGTGGCATCATCTGATTCGTCATAGAATTTTTGCCTTCTACAATAGTACAATTCACCCATAACATATCACATATATATTGCCATGAAATTGTAAGGTTTGTTCCTCTATTACATAATTGAACCAAAAAAATTCATTGTTTTCGATTCGCAGCATAATTCATTAGTTATTTGTATCTCTCCTTAAATTGATCATAATCTTTATTTTATTTTATTTGTTTTTCTTTTAGATCACAAAGTTATGATATCCTTGAAGTGATTTTATTTTATTTTATTTTACCAATTTTTGATGTGTTCAATTTAGGAGGTGTTTGGTAACAACAGCTTTTTGGGAAAAAATAATTGTTTGGAAGGATTTTGGCTGTTTTGACCAAGTCAAACAGTTAAAGGGTGTTTGGTAAAGAGCTGTTTACAATAGCTGTTTGGCTCCAAAAAGCTTTTTTTGAAAAAACTATTCCTATTAGCCTTTTGAGAAGAACTTTTTTGTAGAAATGACATAATTGTCCATAAGTTTGGAAAAGTTACATACATCTCATTAAAAACTAATTCATAAATAAGGACATAAATGAAATTTTATCAACATATTTTTTAGAAACAGCTAATTTTACCAAACACTTTTTCTAAAAACAGCTAATTCAAACAGCTAATATAAACAGTTAATTCAAACAGTTAACAGCTAACAGCTAATACAAACAGCTAACAGCTAACAGCTAACAGCTGTTTACCAAACAGGGCCTATCGTCAATTATATTTATAATATTTTAATTTGATTGCATATTATTTCAATTGTAGTTAATTATGCTTTCACTATATAGATTTGATTTTTATTAGCTTAAAGAATGATTTATTATACTTTTGCTATAATTTTTATATCATTTAGGTTCAAATCATTTAGGACATTTGACTGTACGTATGAAACTCCAAGCTATATGACACATTACCTAAGAAAACGAATTCAGCTATTTTTTTTATTTGGGTGCAATGGTCTACTTATTTTTGCGGATTGATACTTGTAATGGTTGCTTAGGTGTCATTAGTACCTTAATTTCATCTCCATATATATCTGCAACCTAATGGTCGTTTATGATTATATAATGTAACAATTATGCTTTCTTTTCTTTCTTTATTTTTTTCTTAATCGTTAGTGATGTAGAAGCTTAGACAGAAAATTGGGCATTGTGCCTGACTTTTTAATGACATTATTTGATCCTATAAGATATAAAGATGAATTTCACCTCTTTCATAGAGCACATGAATCTCTAATGTGTAATCGTACTTGTCTTCTTATCTACCTATCTATATATTAGAAGTTGAATGCAAACAATGTATGATTGACATATAGGATGCTTAGGTGGAATGTCATGTAATAAAAGATGCTTATGTGGGATTCTAAGGTAGTAATGATGCATTCAACTCAATTAAATGTTGCAATCATAAGTGGTTCATTCTATTGTTTTTATTTTGTAAAAATGCCAAAACAATGTTATTTTGAACACATATATAATATATAGTCTTTAAATACTTTGAAATTGTGATTTCATGTTTAATTATTTTTCTAATTGTGAGTTTATATTTATGAAAAAGACAATTCAGAAAGAAAAGGATAAATGAAAATCATTGAGTCAAACAAAAGAAAATAAAATCATGATGATAGAGGAAAATAAAATCTTGACCTTTACTTTCAAAAACTAATCTCTATTAATTTTGTTAAAAATATGAAACTAAAAAAATTTGAGGTAGAATATAGTTTTGGAACATTTTCTTTCACTATTCAAATAGGCATTCTTCTCCACCATAAAATTTGCAATCTTAAGAAAGTATACATTAGAATTTGTAAATTATTGGTTTTGTTAATACAAATTAATAATGTTCTTAACGTGAATGGTTGTCTACAAATGAAAACTAATTGTTTTAAGAGTCAGGACAATTCATATACAAAATAATAATTTGGGCCACTAAGCTGTAAAAATGTTTTGTGCCCAATAAGATAATCTTTAATAAACATATTTTAAGACATGATTACCTTAATCTGATATTGTTTCTACAAATAGTGAGTCCATTATTCAATCTCACACAAGCTTATACTATATAATTTTAAGTTAGATTGCTCTGTGAAAATGAGCTCCCAAAAAAGATCGCTAGGTTTAAAAGGAGGAATTTTATTCATTTGTTTACCACTTGTGCATAGAAAAGATGAATGAAATGTCATAGAAAGGATAACTAGCATTCTTTTTTTTTTTTCTTTTTTTTTTTTGATAAGACCTTCTATTAAGTTTCTTCTCCTTTATATATATATACACACACACATAAACATATATACATATATATATATATATATATATATATATATATATATATATATATATATATATATATATATATATATATATATATATATATATATATATGTATGTTAATAAATCTAGGATACTATGTTTATCTTGATTCTTGAGTAATTGTAATATAAATAATTAACAATAATATTATAGTAATATATTGAAAGAAGGGTCTTCTATTATTATGTAAAGCATAAGATTGGATATTGTATTCCTTAGGTAATGCAATTCTTAATGAACATATTATGTACATATTCCTCCTCACTGCTATTGCATATAAATTAATATAATATTAATTCACAAAATTATATTGCTTTACGATTTTACACTTTAGTGTCTGAATAGGGTCAACTTCGGTTTTTTGTATTAACTAGTTTATGCCCGTGCTATTGGACGGGAGTTAAAATTAAAGTTCATACAAAACAAAAGTTATAAATTAGTCCAAAATTGTTTTTTTAAAATTATCTTATGTATGAAAGAGTAGACTAACTACACCTTGGGCATGTTCTTTTTAACTTATCATAAGTACTTATCATTAGTATTCAGTAACTTTCAGTATAATTCAGCATCATTCAGAACAATTAAGCATTATTAAGTACTTATTGAAAATATTTAGTTATATTTTCTTTAACCATTTAACATTTTCAGCATGTTTCAGCATGATTAAGCAATAAACACTTATAAGTACTTCCTACAAGTTTAAAAAAACATGCCCTTTATTAAAATTCAGCTGCGGTAGGAGTATTTGTGTCCGTGCTTACACTCATGGATTTTAAAAAATGTCTTTCTTTGGTGCTTCTTAGAGTTTTAACAGTCATAAGAATATCGCAATATCGCTAATTGTTACATTTATCAGTAAACAACATCTAGCAGCGTTGGGACCATGTATCCTGTTTTTCTCTTCCATCTCAACACACTAACGCTATAGGGTATTTATTTTTAGCATGTCACTACTAAGTTTTCGACGTCGTATAACTCATCGGAAAGTTTTTGTGGTCGCTAATTCCTAACACATGTTTGATGGTGGTAGTAAATATTTTTGTTTATGAACACATAAGCAACTTACTAATACATGGTCACCTTTTTGAATTTTTCCGCAATGTAGGTTGCCTATATTCATTGCAAAAAAAAGAAGTAACGTAAGATATTTATAACCACCGGAATATATAGTATTGTTAAAAATTCAGGTTCAGGAAGAATAGGGGTGGGACAAATTGAATAATGTCCAAATTTAGATCATAAATTGACATTCGATATCTAGTTTTTTCTAGCTTGAACAATTCGAACAAATCTAAATTTAGGTTAAAATCGGATCCCGACAATAAAAATGTGAAACTCGACGTGTCCGTATTTAAAATTCGAACAAAAATTCATGACCGTACTTGATTTTTTCAGGTCGGACATATTCGCATATTCCAGTCGAACAAATATTTACCATAACTAATCGTACACGTGTTGAATAACAGTCTACATATAAGTTATCTGGTAAGCCACAACATTAAACTCGTTAGGGTGTGATGAAATAACTATCCTATATGGTTAGCTTGTCAAGATCCAAGGAAAAATGGGTTTATTGTTGTCCAACACTGCAAAATATCGAATTGTTAGTATCCATTATTATTATTATTATAATTGTTATTGTTGTTGTTGCTGCTGCTGCTGCTGCTGCTTTAGTTGTTGCTTTACTATTGTTATTACTTATTATTGTTGTTGTTATTGTTATTATTATTACTACTACTATTAATTGTTTTTACTACTGCTACCATTACACCCTTAACATGCAAATGTTTATTGCTTGTAACTTAATTATAGGTCTTAGCATATATATAAGATGTCTTTGGTCCAAAAAAACCAAACTGAGCATGCAGGGCTTTGAACATCTTCATTCAAACTCGAGCACTCTACCATTTGAGCTATATCTCCATCTTTTTGGACGTGAAAGATGTTCTCATAATGTGTGCTTATTTCAATTAATGATGTTATTATATCGTTCCAACAACATGTGTAAACTATTCGTCTTAGATCTTGGACTAAGAGAGTATAACTAGGATTAAAGTATTATAAATAAATGTTAGATCTATCAAAAAAGAAAATGTTAATATGTCCTGTGTGTTTTGTATAATCTTGCCTATTATAAAAACAAACACTTTAAAAAAATTATAGTCCTTTAATATTTTATTAGCTAAGAAATGATCACTTTTAGACTCCTATTTAAAAGTTTACCTTATTTAAATGTGAAATGAAAAAACTTGCAGTTTGTGAATTCAATTAAGCATCTCCAGAATACTTTTGAAAAAAAAAAAAGAAATAATACTTACAGTTTGTGAACTCAATTAAGACATTAATTATCTTTTAAGAATAATATTATTTATTTATTTATTTGGTGACTGGATTTGAGTATGGAAATTATGAATTTTTTCTACTTTAGTCGACAAATATGTCTCTTATTATGTTTTAATTAAAGGTATCATAACATTTATAGGTAAGGATAAATAGTTAATTTAATTTATTGTAGAATGAAATGGAATCTTAAATGCGTTGATAATGTGACTAATTAATCATACACATTGATTAAACAGTACCTAATAACTTAAAATTTTTCTTATCATTTAATATTTTATTAGTTAAGATATGATCATTTTTAGTGAGGATTATATAAAATTTTATTTTATTTAAATCTGAAACATTAAAAAAAAAACAATTTGTGAACGCCGTTAAGCATCCCAAGTAATACTTTGAAAAATGATAAGAAATAATTAGTTTGCGAAGATTATTTGAAGTTGACTTCAGTTATCTTTTAAGGATCATATAATTTCTTTTTTTTATTTTGGATCTCTTGTACAAGGTACCATAACAATAATATGTAAAGATAAGTAGTTATTGTAAAATTTAATATAGAATGTCCTTGATGGGATTGAATGGAAGTTCAATGTGTTGACAATTTGACTAATTAATGCATACATAGTGATTAGATGAAACCTAATTTGGAAGCTTCCCACAATAATATATAGATGAAAATATTTAACTATAGTAGTAGTACTTAAATGTGATGCAAATATTATATGACTAATTAATTAAAATTTAGTCCATAATTTTTTTTAATAAATACTTAATTAATTCATACCGGCAAATGAAAATGTGAACGTTTTTAATAACATTTGAAAATACGAACAATTTTAATAAAATTTGGAATAGAATACATACAAAGTAAGAATCATCTTTTCCGTTTCTTGAGTATAACAAACGTTTTAGAAAGTAAAAAAGAAAATAAATTTGTAATATTATCAATTTCTAATAAGTTAATTTGGATAATATCAAATAAGTTAATGTCCATCGTATGATATCTTTATACCAGTTAACCCTCTGAAAAAATATTAGAAAATAAAAAAAATATTAAAATGTGAAAGGGAATGAAAATTATGTTTGATGCACTTAGTTGTTGGCTGTCATTGATATTTGATAATTAATTAGCAAAAGTGCTCACATGCTCCACATGGCGCATGTTGATTTTCATGTTGTCTTACAATAAGCCACTTTTTACGAGTTTTTTTTAAACACATACTGATATAATGCATGGTGATTGTCAGAAGAAGATGTTGGAAAATAAATTTCTTTGCTATGATCCTCTTTGAAAAGATGATGGTCAGGGGGAAATATAGTGAAAAATGCTAGGTAGGTGGCTACTAAACATCCACATTGTATACATTGGAATGAGAGAAACGATCTTGATAGGGAGAGAAATATTAATTAATTTCAAATGGGAAGATGATTCTAACCACATATATTGGTATATTAATTAAGGAAATGAAAATAAAGAAAAAAAAAATTTGATTGATTAATTTCAGGAAAGTAATTGATTTGAGCCATATTTTATTTCCTTTGTTGGATAATGTGCATTTTGATTGACACAATTTAAATTTTAAAGTAAGTTAAAATGAAGGGAATAAATTTGAGAGCATGTGTTTTGGGAGGATTAAATGTGGTGCAAGTAGGCATTTGACAAAAAAAAATTTAATCATAATATAGATTTGATTAAGTTATTTACATATTGATTCCCTAAAATAATTAATTTTGTGGTTCTGATTTTCAAGCAAAAATCACAATATCTAAAGCAAAATTAACTATGTGAAGAAAATATCCTATGAGGAAGAATTTTAAAATATATCGTGTATGTCAGAATGTTTATGTGAGATCGTACAACACTGGTTCCGCTATTTATAGGAAACATGGCATTTCATGTAAAAAATAAAATATTGTTTTGAAATTAGGCTAAAAAAATTGAAAATGTGTCAATTAAATACCCCCCAAAAAACCTCTTAGAAGTCTGGACTATGCATTATATACAAGTTAAACATAACATTGTTAGGACTATATATTAATTCTTTTCGTTCGTGTTGTTTATTATTAAATACATATATTGGGGTTTCAGAATTGTGTTCATAACATGTGTTCTTTTGGTATTTAAAATTTGGTATTTGTTTGGCTCTTAATTGGTAAATAAGAATCTTGAAGTTTTAATTTTGATGCTCACTATCATCAATTTGTTTTTCATTACAAATAAATATAGAAGATCAGGAGATTGGAGCTTTAGTTTGTCTTTACATATTCGCTCCCTCTTTACTGCTCCTGTAATGCCCGGTTTTCAAAAAAAAAAAATCTTGTAATCTTTACTAGTTCTAAACTATTTAGGAGACTTCTTTTGACAGCTTGCAGGTTATGTAACCTAACCCTAGTCCTCCTTATTTATTTAATTCTGCCTCCTCAGAAAACAACATAGTACCTACATCTCTCAATCCAAAGGAAAGAGAGGAGAGAGAGAGCAGAAGGGAAAATTCATCTCCGAAGAACACTAAGGTTAGCATTCAAATCTCCTTATTGTTAATTTATTTGTTTTTATTGATTACTTAAGAATCATCACATTAATTTGAGGTCTTTCTTGGTTGTTCATAATCGTATTCCAAATTAGCATTCTCTGTTACTAAACGTAGGCTAGGTTTTTGATGTGTTCCTAGGGCTACCCATGATGAGGAAGATTTTCTTTTTACGTAATTAATTCAGTTGCCGTCGGACACTTCCCCTAATGCAATTGTTCGCCAATCCTCAAAACACAATACGCATCATATTTAATTCGTAAACCATGCCTAGTTGGTTTAATTGATTCTGCTTCTCGATTTCTCCAATCACTAATGCCTCTGTCCTACCTTCAATTTATTATGCAAAATACGTATATTATAGAAGCATCTCCCGTACTTGAATCATGGTCAGAGGGTGAAATTAATCCTTGATGATTGCCTCCAGCCCATTTGATTTTGTATAAATATTTTTTTATGCTCTTCAATTCATGAAGTATACTATATTTAATCATTCTTAAACTTTTAACTTGGTGGATCGAGGTTAGTTAAAATTGTTTGCCGATTTTGGCGTAGAGTGCTCTGGGTTGTTCTTCGCCTAATCGACTTAAATTCCAGACGCCAAGTTGAGCATTTTATAGTCGTGGTCAATGTCATATTTTACAAGCAATTTCAGTTTTTTGTTTTTTTTTAAAAAATTATACTCATATATTTTGCTCCTAATCTATGGCGTTTATCATGGATCGTATTCTACTGAGCATCTCATTAGACTCATGTCAACTTAGGAAATTTTGGGCCCCCATAGGTTGTGAGAAGTAGGTTGTTCTATGCACTTACCTTGGGCTATTGTCGGTGTTCGCCTGTGGGGTCAAGTTATTAAGCAGTGAAGGTATATGCTATAATGCCTAAACCCCACTGTAATTATTGGTGAATTTTAAGCGATTGGAAATCAATCAGTCTGACTAGCGGTACAAGTGGTGTAATACTCTTTTAGTATTTCGTGCCAAAATATTATTTGTTAAATTCCTTCTGTAAACTGGTTTTGTTAATTGGGTTGGCATGCTACTGTTTGAATCGAATTGAAAGGTGCAGTTTTGCTACGTTTCGACTTCTGTTTGGAAAATAGCCTGTTTGAATGCCAATTTTGCTGTGACATTAATCATATTTGGTCTTATGTCAAACAACTATGATGTTATTGTGTTTGACCATTATATTTGCAAAGTAGCCCTTCTTGAATGGTAAATTTTCCTATGTTGATTGACTATTGCAATTTTATCGTTTGAGGTATTTGGTTGATATCTTATGATAAGTCACTTGTTTTTTGTTACTAAATTGCTGTTTAATGCTATTTGTTAACTTAATTGTTTGCGTATCACTTTGTATGAGTCTGAGATATCGATTTTGTTTTTGGGTTGTGTCTTTTGCTTTATCTAGTGGAGGTGTGCACTGGACCTGTCGATCGACTTGTAGCATAAGCGCTGTTTTGTTTTGTGATTTTGACATATATCTGTGATGGATTGGGACCCTCTGTGTTGTGATATCGGTTATGACAAGTTGACTTTGTGACTCTCTATTGCCCTTGCCACTGGACGAATAGTGGCCTTAGCCCCAAAATTGTTTATTCTAATGGATTTATTTAGATGAGTCGCCTTGTCGTATAATTGCAGATTCTAAATGAGTTTATAAAATGTACATGCTTCAAAACCCAGTCTTAGTGATTTTATTTTGTATTGTTACTATTATAAATGACCCAGCCTGTGGTTCATTTGCATGTCTGACCTAGCTAAAGGAGTGTTATGCTTCTTACTGGACTTTCGAGCTCATCCCTTCATCTTCTCATTTTTTTAAGGTCTTATTCTGTTAGTGTCTGAGTCAGAAAATGGAGATCAGTTGCAGTTGTGGTTGTTATGAATCTTAGAGATCAGATGTGTTAGCCAGGGGAGCAGTATTACATTATTTTTTATGCATTATATGAGTAGACTCATTGAGTTCCCTATTTTTAGGGATGTAAGACATTTTAATTTCCACTTATTTATAGCCCTATTTTATTATGGTTGGCTTGAACCCAAACGTTATGCTCGATTTGGGAAATAAAATCTATCTTTGGCAGTTATAGCATTGTTGATATTTGAGCCTTGCATACTTGTGGGACTTGCAGTACTGCAGGTATGCGGTGTCTGTTATGTCCTGGCTCAGGGCGTGGCAGCTCCTATACAAAAGGCAGTAGGTAGAATGAGGATCAATGAAGGCTTGTTTAACTTAAAATTAAAATGGGGTATATAGCATTAGGCGATTATTGAAATAAATAGTTTTTGCCTGTTCGGCAAAATTAGCGGTTCAAGTAGCGGATAGCGGTTCAGGTAGCAGATAGCGGTTCAGGCAGCGGATAGCGTTTCTAATTTAGCTGTTAGCGGATAGCTGTTTAGATGAGCAGTTGAAATAAACGTGTTTGGTAAATTTAGCTGTTGGATTAGCTGATTAATGTAAATTGACATAAAAGGATATAGATAATTTCCAAATATAAAATTTCATAAGGATATTTTTTTGGCAAAAAAATATGAAACGCTACTTTTAAATGCCAAACGTTAATACTATTAACTTTTCAGAAACGCTGCTTAAAACGCTAAACGCTACTTGAAACGCTAGTCAAAATACTATGTTACCGAACACTAAAAATTACTTGATGAGTGTATTGACTTAGTCAAAACGCTAAACGCTACTCAAAACACTGTTGCCGAACACGAATGTCTCATTCAATTTTTCTCTCACCTTACAATTAATTAACAATAGGATCTCAATTTTGCGTAAGTTATTAGAAAATCCAAAGTCTCACTGTTAAAAACTAAGGTATATCAAAAGTTTATAACATTAAACTAGACATTAATTATTGAAGAGAGTTTAGGTGTGCACATGTAATAGGGGGCAGACGCCGTAGAAAAGTACGATTATTATTCGTTTTTCATTGAACTTCTTTTTCTTCTTTCACATTTCACACTTCTTGATCCTTTTTATATTATGCTTTCTCTCTATTGAGCTTTGTTTTGTACACAGATTTTATGTCAAGACTAAGTACAAGTTAGGTACATAATTATTTTCATAGTCTCGATTATTGTCATGTTAATTAGTTATAACTTTCTATGATTGAGTATTGTTTCACTATCGCATCCACTTTCGATTTAATCAACGTTGATAATGTATTCATCAACCAAAGTAGTACATAGGCTTTTGATCTTTAATTATTTGAATAATAAAATACTAAATTTTATTTTTAAGCTTATCACTGCTTATCTATCATCATAGGGGAAAAAAAAAAACATTAACTAATATGTTCTTGCAATGCAAGGGTTCGACTGTAGTATATATTAAAAGTTGGGTAGAAGAAACTTATGATTGACACATAGGATACTTAGTTGGAGTGTCACATAGGATGTTTAGTTGGATGCCACATAATATGAGGTGCTTAATTATGTAGGATATAAATGAATGATATAATGATGTAATGATTTTGTGTGTATTTATTCTGGGAGATGCTAAACAATCTTTAGATAGTTTTTAAGTTTTTATTATATTTATTAGGGAAAAAAAATATGAAGGGAGAAAGATAAAATAAGAGAATCACTGAGTCAAATAGAAGAAAATAAAAATCGTGATCCTCATTTTAGGTTTTACTTTATTATCTATCAAATTTAGTAAGCTATTTCAATTTTATTATTATTGATCAAAAACATTACACTTCTTTTTGGAGATGAAGGTAGGCTAAATTCATTACTCAAGTGCAAGACAATCTATGAATATAAACTCGACACTTGGCTAGGGCATGTCCTGAGCCAGACCTACTTAACACCACTAGCCATATCCCGCACAAGATTATGGGCAACTAACTTCCCATCTCTCTTCACGTGGGTTCACACACAAGACTCAAAATCACAACTTGAGCGAAGTAAATCTTCCAATCAAAATCTGAAAAAAAGGATCCAGGGTTACTTGTTCTTTGAACTAGAGAATGGAAATCCGACTCAATTAGGAGCTTGTTGTAGCCAAGCCTGCTTGCTAATTGCAAACCATTGTTCGAGCCTCGACAATATGTGGTTCGCACCAAGCTCTAACATGCCTTACCCCAACTAGCAACATTCCTACTTTTTCATCACAGATTACAATCCCTAGGCCTCGCCACCCTTCTTTACTGCTGGATGCGTCGACATTAACCTTCACAAAGCCATTTGGAGGTGCCACCTAAATCGTCCTTGTGCTCTGGCTATCCATCATCACTACTAGATGCTTCTCACTCTCCTCCAGCTGCTTCAAGTCTTGCTCACACCTCACTGAACGTTGCTGCAAGGTAGCTGCTGGGATGCTAAAACTACTGAAAATCCTATCATTTTGAGAAGTCCATGGAAGCTATGCTAACGTGAGTGCAACATGGAAAATATCATCCTCCAACTCATTCTTCCAATCCTGGATCAATTCTGTGGTGGACCTAGACCTCCTTTGAATCAAGCCAATCTTCACCTCAAGCCCTTACCATATTGATTGGATGGCCATCCACACGAAGATGAATGAAAGGATGTTCCAAGGCAGCATTACTCCGCTTGCAACCATCAGAGTTGACGAGATGCTTGTGCAAGAGGAGCGATTTTCTTGGTAAAGAATCTGAACAAAAGTGCCACCAAAACTATCGTACCTTAGGGATCACCTTTGCTTCCCAAATTAAAGGTCACCACCTCACAAAAACATTAAAATCAATTGACACACATGCGCATATATATATTGTTAGGAATAATATTAGAGCAACAATAATAGCGGAAGCGATAGGATAAGCTAGAGATTCAGAATTCAAGTGAATAACCGAAAACAGAAATAAGAAGACAAGAGATTTAACGTAGAAAACCCAATGCGGGAAAAACCACGGACGGCGACAGCACCAGAACAATTCACTATAAGCAGGAAGAATACAATACGATCACAATCACCACAGTGATTTGATCTAAGAGCAGAATTACAACCTCTCTATTGTAATCTCTCACAAAGTACTTCTACCTCTCAATGTATGTATGAGTACTGGAGTGATTTAGATCCTAGGCTTGACCCTCTTTATATAGGGTCTAAACAGTAGGGTTTTTCCCTTTAGAGTAGAACCCTAGCCGCCAGGAGGAATCCCCCTCAGACAGAAACCCTAGCCACCTACCGAAAGAGGCGGCGAAAAGACACGGGGCACGATCGTGCCACGTGGCACGGTCACCCCGTGCCACATGGCACGGCACACCCGTGCCGTTTTTCTGCCCTCTTCGACTTGGCGTCCTTCGTCTTGACACGTCCGTCTCTGTGTAGCACGGTCCCACCGTGTCGGTACTCGGATTTTGGGCCACGAAACCCAACAATCTCCACCTTGGACCAAAATCTCCAATCGCTACTCTCTGACTCCGTCATCGCACCCCGAAGGGTGACGCCCCTCCCAAGGGGCAATGCCCCGATGGGCACTTAGTGGTTGTAAATGCCCACTAAGTCCAAGCAATGCTCGAACTTAGCCAATGGTAGAGGCTTGGTTAACATGTCTGCAGGATTTTCTGACGTGTGAACCTTCTTCACTGTTATTTCCCCTGCAGCAACTGTGTCTCTAATGTAGTGGTATTTCACACTAATATGCTTGGTCTTCGAGTGGTAGACATCGTTCTTAGTCAAGTGGATGGCACTCTGACTATCAGAAAACATCACAGTCGGAGCTTGTGGGACTCCGAGCTCAATCACAAGGCCCCTCAGCCAGGTAGCTTCCTTCACCCCCTCAGTAGCAGCAATGTACTCAGCTTCTGTAGTAGACAAGGCTGCAATAGACTGCAATGATGCTTTCCAGGAGATAGCTCTTGCACACATGATCAAGATATACCAAAATATGGACCTCCTCCTATCCAAATCACCAACATAATCAGCATCAACAAAGCCTACAACATCGGATGTAACAGCTTTGTTTTTATCAAATACCAACCTCAGGAGATAGCACTTGCACACATGATAAAGATATACCAAAATATGGACCTCCTCCTATCCAAATCACCAGCATAATCAGCATCAACAAAGCCTACAACATCGGATGTAACAGCTTTGTTTTTATCAAACACCAACCTCTTCCCTATAGTACCCTTCACATATCGAAGGATCCATTTCACAGCTTCCCAGTGATCCTTCCCGGGATTGTGCATATATCTGCTTACCACACTTACAGCATGTGATAAATCTGGTCTAGTGCAAACCATAGCATACATTAAACCACCAACAGCTCTAGAATAAGGTACATTGGACATTCTTCTGATGTCTTCCTCTGTTTGCGGGCAGCATCCCGCAGACAATCTGAAGTGTGCAGCAAGTGGAGTGGAAACTGCCTTGCAGTTGTTCATGTTGAATTTACTTAGTACTTTCTCAAGGTACCTTTCTTGAGACAAGTACAGTTTACCTGCTTTCCGATCCCTGTGGATCTCCATGCCCAGTATTTTCTTTGCCTCACCCAAGTCTTTCATCTCAAACTCCTTACTAAGTTGAGATTTCAACATGCCAATTAAGGTCTTGTCCTTAGAAGCAATCAACATATCATCGATATACAGCAGTAGATAAATAAATGTACCATCAGAATACTGTCTAAAGTACACATAATTGTCATATCTACTGCGTGTATACCCTTTTTCGGTCATAAATGTGTCAAAATATTTATACCACAGCCTTGGAGCTTTCTTGAGTCCATACAAGGACTTTTGTAATTTACACACGAATTGTTCCTTCCCAGGAATAGCAAACCCTTCAGGTTGTCTCATGTAAATTTCTTCTTCCTCCATGTAAGAATGCTGTTTTCACATCAAGCTGCTCCAACTCCAAGTCAAACAACGTGACAAATGCAAGAAGCACTCGAATAGAGGTATGTCTAACAACAGGGGAGAAAATCTCATTGTAGTCAATACCTTCCCTTTGGTTGCAACCATGAACAACCAACCGTGCCTTCCATCTTGCATTTTCAACTCCAGGAATTCCTTCTTTCTTCTTGTAGATCCACTTGGCAGTTAAGGCTCTTCGGTCTTTAGGCAGTTCACAGAGTTCCCATGTTTGGTTCTTTTGCAGACTTTCCATCTCTTCTTGCATAGCTAGGATCCAGTTAGGTGAACTTGGGCAAGTGATTGCTTCAGTATAATTTGAAGGTTCAGCATCTTCAGGCACTTCCTCTGCAACCGAAAGTGTGTATGTTATCAGCCCCTCATCATCGTTGTAACGGGCAGGTCTCCTGATCTCCCTTTGAGGACGATCACGAGCTATAATACGGGCAACCTCCTCCTGAGGTTGATTGGGACTGATGGTTCCAGGTTCAGTAACCTGGTCTTCCCTGTTGGGATTATTAGCAGCTCCACTTTGAGCTGTAACGGTCTCCATTTCTACCTCCACACTGGCATCTTCCTGATTACCTACATCGGTAGAAGGAACAACAGAATTCTTCCCAGAGGATAACATAGCAGTCTCATTGAAAGTAACATCCCTACTCTGAATTACTTTCTTAGACTCAGGACACCACATGCGGTATCCCTTAGACTCATATGCATATCCAAGGAACACGCATTTGACAGCCCTAGGGGCTAATTTTCCATTATTCACATGGGCAAACACAGGACATCCAAATATTCTTAAATTAGAATAATCAACAGGATTACCTGACCATACTTCTTCTGGGATTTTGAAGTCAATGAAGGTGTGTGATGAACGATTTATCAGGTAGCAGGCTGTAGAAATAGCCTCTACCCAAAACGCCTTGCGATCCCAAAGCCCGGCATGTGAAAGCATACATCTAGCTTTCTCCAGTAGAGTCCTGTTGATTCGTTCTGCAACCCCATTTTGCTGTGGTTTACCAACCAACGTCTTATGCCTAGCTATGCCATTTTTCGTGCAGAACTCTTCAAACTCTGACTCAACAAACTCAAGACCATTGTCAGTCCTAAGTTTCTTGATCTTTCTCCCAGTCTGGTTTTCAACTAGAGCCTTGAACTTCTTGAACATGGAGAATGTCTCATTTTTCTGTCTCAAGAAGTAAACCCAAACCTTGCGTGAGAAATCATCAACAAAAGTTAACATGTAATGCTTACCTCCACAAGAAGGAACCCTTGAAGGACCCCACAGATCAGAATGAATGTAGTCGAGGATCCCCTGGGTACGGTGTTTTGCTTTTAAGAAACTTACCTTCTTTTTTTTCCCAAAAACGCAGTGATCACAAAAATCGAGCTTACCCGTACTGGCGTTACCAAGACAACCTTTCTTACCCAGAATGGTCATCCCTTTCTCACTCATATGGCCCAACCTCATGTGCCATAACTTTGTGTCATCTGCTGTACCAACTGCAGCTACACCTGTAACTGTAGTTCCTTGTAGAATGTAGAGATTGCCTTGCCTCAAGTCCCTTCATTATCACCATGGCTCCCTTAGTTACCTTTAGGACACCATTTTCCATAGAAATCCTGTAACCATTAGTCTCAAGAGTACCCAAGGATATTAAACAACGAGTCATGTCAGGTATGTGGCGCACTTTAGACAATGTTCTAATTGTCCTATCATGGGTTTTAATTTGCACCGTACCTATTCTTGCAACTTTGCATTCAGCATTGTTGCCCATAAGTACCACCCCAGTGTCAACTGTCTCATGGGTGACGAACCAGTCCTTATGAGGGCACATGTGAAAAGTACAACCAGAATCTAAAACTCAATCAATATCTACTCCCCTTTCGGAGGTGGTAGCTAAAGAAGTCACAAGCAACACATCACCATCAGACTCTGACTCTACTACACAATCAGCTGTAGCAGTTTTCTCCTTTTCCTCCTTCCCATTCCTTTTCTTTAATTTCCAGCAATTAGCCTGGATATGACCCAATTTGTTACAGTAGTGGCAGATTTTATTAGAGTGAGGATTCCTTGACTTAGAACGATTCTTTTTCTTATTACCGTTCCCCCTTTTCTCTGTGGTTCTACCCCTGACAACTAATCCCTCAGCCGGATCAGCATGGATGTCATGGTCAAATTTTTCTTTAGACAGCAGGTTAGACTTGACATCCTCAAATGATATAGTATCCGAGTTACTATATAACATAATTTTCTTAAAGTGTTTGTAAGAAGGGGGTAGAGACACAACAAGTAGAATTGCTTTATCTTCATCCTCAATTTTAACATCCAGACTCTCTATATCTACCAGAATAGAATTAAATTCATTCAAGTGTTTTTGGACAGGAGTACCTTCAGCCATACGAAAGGTGTACAACCTTTCCTTCAACCGGATCTTGTTAGCTAGACTCTTCGTCATGTAGAGTTCTTCTAGCCGAGTCCAGAGATCCACCGCAATTGTCTTATCAAGCACCTCTCGCAAGACATGTGGTGCCAAGCACAACTGTATGGCTGAAACCGCTTTCACCTCCAGTTCCTTCCATTCGTCCTCCGTCAACGACCCACGTCTCTTCTTCACATCTTCAACCCACTGTTCTTATGTCATCTTCTTAGGTTTCACGTGAGGTCCCTTCAGAACCTTCCACAACCCGTGTTGAATGAGAACTGCTCTCATCTGCACCTTCCAGAGATTAAAACTAACCTCCCCATCGCATTTCTGAATATCTACCTTCATGATAGAAGACATCCTATAACCAAAGCTCTGATACCACTTGTTAGGAATAATATTAGAGCAACAATAATAGCGGAAGCAATAGGATGAATTAGAAATTCAGAATTCAAGTGAATAACAGAAAACAGAAGTAAGAAGACAAGAGATTTAACGTAGAAAACCCAATGCGGGAAAAACCACGGACGGTGACAGCACCAGAACGATTCACTATGAACAGGAAGAATACAACACGATCACAATCACCACAGTGATTTGATCTAAGAGCAGAATTACAACCTCTCTATTGTAATCTCTCACAAAGTACTTCTACCTCTCAACGTATGTATGAGTACTGGAGTGATTTAGATCCTAGGCTTGACCCTCTTTATATAGGGTCTAAACAGTAGGGTTTTCCCCTTTAGAGTAGAACCCTAGCCGCCAGGAGGAATCCCCCTCGGACAGAAACCCTAGCCGCCTACCGAAAGAGGCGGCAAAAAGACACGGGGCACGACCGTGCCGCATGGCACAGTCACCCAGTGCCACATGGCACGGCAGCACACCCGTGCCGTTTTTCTGCCCTCTTCGACTTAGCGTCCTTCGTCTTGACATGTCCGTGTCTGTGTAGCACGGTCCCACCGTGCCGGTACTCGGATTTTGGGCCACGAAACCCAACAATCTCCACCTTGGACCAAAATCTCCAATCACTACTTTCTGACTCCGTCATCGCACCCCGAAGGGTGACGCCCCCTCCCTAGGAGCAATGCCCCGATGGGCACTTAGTGGCTGTGAATACCCACTAAGTCCAAGCAATGCTCGAACTTAGCCAATGGTAGAGGCTTGGTTAACATGTTTGCAGGATTTTCTGACGTGTGAATCTTCTTCACTATTATTTCACCTGCAGCAACTGTGTCTCTAATGTAGTGGTATTTCACACTAATATGCTTGGTCTTCGAGTGGTCAGCATCGTTCTTAGTCAGGTGGATGGCACTCTGACTATCAGAAAACACAACAGTCGGAGTTTGTGGGACTCCGAGCTCGATCACAAGGCCCCTTAGCCAGGTAGCTTCCTTTACCCCTTCAGTAGCAGCAATGTACTCAACTTCAGTAGTAGACAAGGCTGCAATAGACTGCAATGATGCTTTTCAGGAGATAGCACTTGCACACATGATGAAGATATACCCAGATATGGACCTCCTCCTATCCAAGTCACCAGCATAATTAGCATCAACAAAACCTACAACATCGGATGTATCAGCTTTGTTTCTATCAAACACCAACCTCTTCCCTATAGTACCCTTCACATATCGAAGGATCCATTTCACAGCTTCCCAGTGATCCTTTCCAGGATTGTGCATATATCTACTTACCACACTTACAGCATGTGATAAGTCTGGTCTAGTGCAAACCATAGCATACATTAAACTACCAACAGCACTAGAATAAGGTACATTGGATATTCTTCTGATGTCTTCCTCTGTTTGCGGGCAGCATCCCGCAGACAATCTGAAGTGTGCATCAAATGGAGTGGAAACTGCCTTGCAGTTGTCCATGTTGAATTTACTTAGTACTTTCTCAAGGTACCTTTCTTGAGACAAGTACAGTTTACCTGCTTTCCGATCCCTGTGGATCTCCATGCCCAGTATTTTCTTTGCCTCACCCAAGTCTTTCATCTCAAACTCCTTACTGAGTTGAGATTTCAACATGCCAATTAAGGTCTTGTCCTTAGAAGCAATCAACATATCATCGACATACAGCAGTAGATAAATAAATGTACCATCAGAATACTGTCTAAAGTACACACAATTATCATATCTACTGCGTGTATACTCTTTTTCGATCATAAATGTGTCAAAACATTTATACCACTGCCTTGGAGCTTGCTTGAGTCCATACAAGGACTTTTGCAATTTACACACCAATTGTTCCTTCCCAGGAATAGCAAACCCTTCAGGTTGTCTCATTTAAATTTCTTCTTCCAGCTCTCCATGTAGGAATGCTGTTTTCACATCAAGCTGCTCCAACTCCAAGTCAAACAACGTGACAAATGCAAGAAGCACTCGAATAGAGGTATGTCTAACAACAGGGGAGAAAACCTCATTGTAGTCAATACCTTCTCTTTGGTTGCAACCACGAACAACCAACCATGCCTTCCATCTTGCATCTTCAACTCCAGGAATTCCTTCTTTCTTCTTGTATATAAACTTGGCAGTTAAGGCTCTTCGGCCTTTAGGCAGTTCACAGAGTTCCCAGGTTCGGTTCTTTTGCAGACTCTCCATCTCTTCTTGCATAGCTAGGATCCAGTTAGGTGAATTTGGGCAAGGGATTGCTTCAGTATAATTTGAAGGTTCAGCACCTTCAGGCACTTCCTCTGCAACCGAAAGTGCATATGCTATCAGCCCCTCATCATCGTTGTAATGGGCAGGTCTCCTGATCTCCCTTCGAGGACGATCACGAGCTATAGTACGGGTAACCTCCTCCTGAGGTTGATTGGGACTGATGGTTCCAGGTTCAGTAACCTGGTCTTCCCTGTTAGGATGATTAGCAGCTCCACCTTGAGCTGTAACGGTCTCCATTTCTACCTCCACACTGGCATCTTCCTGATTACCTGTGTCGGTAGAAGGAACAACAGAATTCTCCCCAGAGGATAACATAGCAGTCTCATTGAAAGTAACATCCCTGCTCTGAATTACCTTCTTAGACTCAGGACACCACATGCGGTATCCCTTAGACTCAGATGCATATCCAAGGAACATGCATTTGTTAGCCCTAGGGGCTAATTTCCCATTATTCACCTGGGCAAACACAGGACATCCAAATATTCTTAAATTAGAATAATCAACAGGATTACCTGACCATACTTCTTCTGGGATTTTGAAGTCAATGGAGGTGTGTGGTGAACGATTCACCAGGTAGCAGGCTGTAGAAATAGCCTCTGCCCAAAAGGCCTTGCGATCCCAAAGCCCGGCATGTGAAAGCATACATCTACCTTTCTCTAGTAGAGTCCTGTTGATTCGTTCTGCAACCCCATTTTGCTGTGGTTTGCTAACCAACGTCTTGTGCCTAGCTATGCCATTTCTCGTACAGAACTCTTCAAACTCTGACTCAACAAACTCAAGACCATTGTCAGTCCTAAGTTTCTTGATCTTTCTCCCGGTCTGGTTTTCAACCAGAGCCTTGAACTTCTTGAACATGGAGAATGTCTCATGTTTCTGTCTCAAGAAGTAAACCCAAACCTTGCGTGAGAAATCGTCAACAAAAGTTAACATGTAACGCTTACCTCCACAAGAAGGAACCTTTGAAGGACCCCACAGATCAGAATGAATATAGTCGAGGATCCCCTGAGTACGGTGTTTTGCTTTTGAGAAACTCACCATCTTTTGTTTCCCAAAAACGCAGTGATCACAAAAATCGAGCTTACCCGTACTGGCGTTACCAAGACAACCTTTCTTACCCAGAATGGTCATCCCTTTCTCCCTCATATGGCCCAACCTCATGTGCCATAACTTTGTGTCATCTACTGTACCAACTGCAGCTACACCTGTAACTGTAGTTCCTTGTAGAATGTAGAGATTGCCTTGCCTCAATCCCTTCATTATCACCATGGCTCCCTTAGTTACCTTTAGGACACCATTTTCCATCGAAATGATGCAGCCATTAGTCTCAAGAGTACCTAAGGATATTAAACAACGATTCATGTTAGGTATGTGGCGCACTTTAGACAATGTTCTAATTGTCCCATCATGGGTTTTTATCTGAACAGTACCTATTCCTGCAACTTTGCATTTAGCATTGTTGCCCATAGGTACCACCCCAGTGTCAACTGCCTCATAGGTGACAAACCAGTCCTTATGAGGGCACATGTGAAACGTACAACCAGAATCTAAAACCCAATCAACATCCACTCCCCTTTCGGAGATGGTAGCCAAAGAAGTAGCAAGTAACACATCACCATCAGACTCTGACTCTACTACACAATCAGCTGTAGCAGTTTTCTCCTTTTCCTCCTTCCCATTATTTTTCTTTAATTTCCAGCAGTTAGCCTTGATATGACCCAATTTGTTGCAGTAGTGGCAGGTTTTGTTAGAGTGAGGATTCCTTGACTTAGAACAGTTCTTTTTCTTATTACCGTCCCCCCTTTCTCAGTGGTTCTACCCCTGACAACTAATCCCTCAGTCGGATCAGCATGGATGTCTTGGTCAAACTTTTCTTTAGACAGCAGGTTAGACTTGACATCCTCAAACGATATAGTATCCGAGTTACTATATAACATGATTTTCTTAAAGTGTTTGTAGGAAGGGGGTAGAGACACAACAAGCAGAATGGCCTTATCCTCATCCTCAATTTTAACATCTAAACTCTCCAAATCTACTAAAATAGAATTAAATTCATTCAAATGTTTTTGGACAGGAGTACCTTCAGCCATACGAAAGGTGTACAACCTTTCCTTGAAACGGATCTTGTTGGCGAGACTCTTCGTCATGTAGAGTTCCTCCAGCCGAGCCCAAAGATCCACCGCAGTTGTCTTATCAAGCACCTCTCGCAAGACATGTGGTGCCAAGCACAACTGTATGGCTAAAACCGCTTTCAGCTCCAGTTCCTCCCATTCGTCCTCCGTCAGCGACCCACGTCTCTTCTTCACATCTTCAGCCCACTGTTCTTCTGTCATCTTCTCAGGTTTCACGTGAGGTCCCTTCAAAACCTTCCACAACCCGTGCTGAATGAGAACTGCTCTCATCTGCACCTTCCAGAGATTAAAACTAATCTCCCCATCGAATTTCTGAATATCTACCTTCATGATAGAAGGCATCCTATAACCAAAGCTTTGATACCACTTGTTAGGAATAATGTTAGAGCAACAATAATAGCGGAAGCGATAGGATGAGTTAGAGATTCAGAAATTCAAGTAGAATAACAGAAACAGAAATAAGAAGACAAGAGATTTAACGTGGAAAACCCAATGCGGGAAAACCCACGGACGGCGACAGCACCAGAACAATTCACTATGAGCAGGAAAAATACAACACGATCACAATCACCACAGTGATTTGATCTAAGAGCAGAATTATAACCTCTCTATTGTAATTTCTCTCAAAGTACTTCTACCTTTCAATGTATGTATGAGTACTGGAGTGATTTAGATCCAAGGCTTGACCCTCTTTATATAGGGTCTAAACAGTAGGGTTTTCCCCTTTAGAGTAGAACTCTAGCCGCCAGGAGGAATCCCCCTCGGATAGAAACCCTAGCCGCCTACCAAAAGAGGCGGCGAAAAGACACGGGGCACGACCGTGCCACGTGGCACGGTCATGCCACATGGCACGGCACCCCATGCCATGCTGTTTTCTGCCCTCTTCGACTTGGCGTCCTTCGTCTTGACATGTCCGTGTCTGTGTAGCACGGTCCCACCGTGTCGGTACTCGGATTTTGGGCCACGAAACCCAACAATCTCCACCTTGGACCAAAATCTCCAATCACTACTGACTCCGTCATCGCCCCGAAGGGTGACGCCCCTCCCAAGGGGCAATGCCCCGATGGGCACTTAGTGGCTGTGAATGCCCACTAAGTCCAAGCAATGCTCGAACTTAGCCAATGGTAGAGGCTTGGTTAACATGTCTGCAGGATTTTCTGACGTGTGAACCTTCTTCACTGTTACTTCACCTGCAGCAACTGTGTCTCTAATGTAGTGGTATTTCACACTAATATGCTTGGTCTTCGAGTGGTAGGCATTGTTCTTAGTCAGGTGGATGGCACTATGACTATCAGAAAACATCACAGTCGGAGCTTGTGGGACTCCGAGCTCAATCACAAGGCCCTTAGCTAGGTAGCTTCCTTCACCCCTTCAGTAGCAGCAATGTACTCAGCTTCTGTAGTAGACAAGGCTGCAATAGACTGCAATGATGCTTTCCAGGAGATAGCACTTGCACACATGATGAAGATATACCCAGATATGGACCTCCTCTATCCAAATCACCAGCATAATCAGCATCAACAAAGTCTACAACATCGGATGTAACAGCTTTGTTTTTATCAAACACCAACCTCTTCCCTATAGTACCCTTCACATATCGAAGGATCCATTTCACAGCTTCCCAGTGATCCTTCCCAGGATTGTGCATATATCTGCTTACCACACTTACAGCATGTGATAAGTCTGGTCTAGTGCAAACCATAGCATACATTAAACTACCAACAGCACTAGAATAAGGTACATTGGACATTCTTCTGATGTCTTCCTCTGTTTGCGGGCAGCATCCCGCAGACAATCTGAAGTGTGCAGCAAGTGGAGTGGAAACTGCCTTGCAGTTGTCCATGTTGAATTTACTTAGTACTTTCAAGGTACCTTTCTTGAGACAAGTACAGTTTACCTGCTTTCCGATCCCTGTGGATCTCCATGCCCAGTATTTTCTTTGCTGCACCCAAGTCTTTCATCTCAAACTCCTTACTGAGTTGAGATTTCAACATGCCAATTAAGGTCTTGTCCTTAGAAGCAATCAACATATCATCGACATACAGCAGTAGATAAATAAATGTACCATCAGAATACTGTCTAAAGTACACACAATTGTCATATCTACTGCGTGTATACCCTTTTTCGTCATAAACGTGTCAAAACATTTATACCACTGCCTTGGAGCTTGCTTGAGTCCATACAAGGACTTTTGCAATTTACACACCAATTGTTCCTTCCCAGGAATAGCAAACCCTTCAGGTTGTCTCATGTAAATTTCTTCTTCCACTCTCCATGTAGGAATGCTGTTTTCACATCAAGCTGCTCCAACTCCAAGTCAAACAACGTGAAAATGCAAGAAGCACTCGAATAGAGGTATGTCTAACAACAGGGGAGAAAACCTCATTGTAGTCAATACCTTCCCTTTGGTTGCAACCACGAACAACCAACCGTGCCTTCCATCTTGCATCTTTAACTCCAGGAATTCCTTCTTTCTTCTTGTATATCCACTTGGCAGTTAAGGCTCTTCGGCCTTAGGCAGTTCACAGAGTTCCCAGGTTCGGTTCTTTTGCAGACTCTCCATCTCTTCTTGCATAGCTAGGATCCAGTTAGGTGAACTTGGGCAAAGTGATTGCTTCAGTATAATTTGAAGGTTCAGCACCTTCAGGCACTTCCTCTGCAACCGAAAGTGCATGCTATCAGCCCCTCATCATCGTTGTAAATGGGCAGGTCTCCTGATCTCCCTTCGAGGACGATCACGAGCTATAGTACAGGTAACCTCCTCCTGAGGTTGATTGGGACTGATGTTCCAGGTTCAGTAACCTGGTCTTCCCTGTTAGGATGATTAGCAGCTCCACCTGAGCTGTAACGGTCTCCATTTCTACCTCCACATGGCATCTTCCTGATTACCTGTCGGTAGAAGGAACAACAGAATTCTTCCCAGAGGATAACATAGCAGTCTCATTGAAAGTAACATCCCTGCTCTGAATTACTTCTTAGACTCAGGACACCACATGCGGTATCCCTTAGACTCAGATGCATATCCAAGGAACATGCATTTGACAGCCCTAGGGGCTAATTTCCCATTATTCACATGGGCAAACACAGGACATCCAAATATTCTTAAATTAGAATAATCAACAGGATTACCTGACCATACTTCTTCTGGGATTTTGAAGTCAATGGAGGTGTGTGGTGAACGATTCACCAGGTAGCAGGCTGTAGAAATAGCCTCTGCCCAAAAGGCCTTGCGATCCCAAAGCCCGGCATGTGAAAGCATACATCTACCTTTCTCTAGTAGAGTCCTGTTGATTCGTTCTGCAACCCATTTTGCTGTGGTTTGCAACCAACGTCTTGTGCCTAGCTATGCCATTTTTCGTGCAGAACTCTTCAAACTCTGACTCAACGAACTCAAGACCATTGTCAGTCTAAGTTTCTTGATCTTTTCCCGGTCTGGTTTTCAACCAGAGCCTTGAACTTCTTGAACATGGAGAATGTCTCATTTTCTGTCTCAAGAAGTAAACCCAAATCTTGCGTGAGAAATCGTCAACAAAAGTTAACATGTAACGCTTACCTCCACAAGAAGGAACCTTTGAAGGACCCCACAGATCAGAATGAATATAGTCGAGGATCCCTGAGTACGGTGTGTTGCTTTTAAGAAACTCACCCTCTTTTGTTTCCCAAAAAACGCAGTGATCACAAAAATCGAGCTTACCCGTACTGGTGCTACCAAGACAACCTTTCTTACCCAGAATGGTCATCCCTTTCTCACTCATATGGCCCAACCTCATGTGCCATAACTTTGTGTCATCTACTGTACCAACTGCAGCTACACCTGTAACTGTAGTTCCTTGTAGAATGTAGAGATTGCCTTGCCTCAATCCCTTCATTATCACCATGGCTCCCTTAGTTACCTTTAGGACACCATTTTCCATCGAAATGATGCAACCATTAGTCTCAAGAGTACCCAAGGATATTAAACAACGAGTCATGTCAGGTATGTGGCGCACTTTAGACAATGTTCTAATTGTCCCATCATGGGTTTTTATCTGAACAGTACCTATTCCTGCAACTTTGCATTTAGCATTGTTGCCCATAGTACCACCCCAGTGTCAATGCCTCATAGGTGACAAACCAGTCCTTATGAGGGCACATGTGAAACGTACAACCAGAATCTAAAACCCAATCAACATCCACTCCCCTTTCGGAGGTGGTAGCCAAAGAAGTAGCAAGTAACACATCACCATCAGACTCTAACTCTACTACACAATCAGCTGTAGCAGTTTTCTCCTTTTCTCCTTCTTCATTCTTTTTCTTTAATTTCCAGTAGTTAGCCTTGATATGACCCAATTGGTTGCAGTAGTGACAGGTTTTGTTAGAGTGAGGATTCCTTGACTTAGAACAGTTCTTTTTCTTATTACCGTCCCCCCTTTCTCAGTGGTTCTACCCCTGACAACTAATCCCTCAGTCAGATCAGCATGGATGTCTTGGTCAAACTTTGTTTAGACAACAGGTTAGACTTGACATCCTCAAACGATATAGTATTCGAGTTACTATATAACATGATTTCCTTAAAGTGTTTGTAGGAAGGGGGTAGAGAGACACAACAAGTAGAATGGCCTTATCCTCATCCTCAATTTTAACATCCAAACTCTC
>JAKOGI010001501.1:115000-167500 GCA_029747015.1 Carnegiea gigantea
CTCTGGAATCAATGTGAAGCAAAGGAGAAAAAGGGTGGGATTGAACCAAAGATAAATCATACAAGCAAGTAAGTAATAGATCTAGAATTCGATCCAAATGCCCGAAAATTCAAAGTTGTATTTAAAATCTTCCTTCCTAATTAACAACCCAAAATTGAAAGTGCACCAAGATGTCAAACTAGAAATTAAATCTAAAAACAAAAACAAGAAGAATTGATGAAAATAAAAAATTAAAAAAACCTTGAAATCTCAATATAGGTTGAGATTGCTAATGTTCTTCAAAGATTGTTAGTCTTCATTGTTGGACTCGATCTTAAGAACCCTCCCTTGGAATGAGCCAGTAACAGAGGAGATGGGAGTAGATAGATGGTAGAAGTAGAGGAAGGCGGCGGAAAAAGAGTATGGTACCTTGAGAGTTAGAAGGCAAAAAGTGGCTGAGAATTTTGTAGGAAGGATTTAGTCCAACCAAAAAGTACATTTTTTGTTGATTTATGAGAAAGGAAAATAGGGAAAAAAAATGAACAAAGCCAAGTATGAAGAGAAGAAGAAAAATAAAAGAAAAGGAAAAGAAAAAGGAAGAAGAATGTGTTCAAACTCAC
The DNA here is from genome assembly GCA_029747015.1 of Carnegiea gigantea. Lineage (NCBI taxonomy): Eukaryota > Viridiplantae > Streptophyta > Magnoliopsida > Caryophyllales > Cactaceae > Carnegiea > Carnegiea gigantea. The sequence continues at coordinate 115,600 of JAKOGI010001501.1, forward strand.
TCTTAGATTTTGTAAAGTTGATTTTGATATGTGTAGTGTTTTAGGAAGAAGAACCAATGGACATCTTGGAAGAAAGGTCAGTTTAAGTTGTGGCAGAGATTGTAATAATATTTTTGGCAAGTTTTCATTTTGGAAAATTTTCGTGGTTAAGGTGTTCCTAAGATTTGGAAAGTGTTGGAATTAAGTTGTCACAATTATGGAAGATGGAAGATTTATGCATATTAGGAGTCTACAAGGTTATGAAGTCTTGACACTGTAAACAGGGTGTTAGACCTTGGTTGTTGATTATCTAAAAAAGTAAGAGAGGGATCATTTTGATGCAATATGGGGTCTTGAGTGATGGTGTGAGGCTGTGTATTTATAGGGTGTCTCATGGGCACGCCAAGCTCCAATTAAGGAGAGAGCGTTTGTGAGCGGAGATGGATTTATGAGCGTGAGCGCTGACTCAAACACCAGCTAGATGAGACAGAGAGTGCATAGTATTATGAACATACTTTGTTGCAATCTATCTTTTTTTATTATAGTAAATGATGCACCAGTTGTTGATGGGCCGTGGTTTTCTCTAAAGGGGTTTTTCAGGTAAAAATTATGGCGTGCCTTCTCTTACGTTATGTATGTGTTCGTTTGTGTGTTTGCTAAATTTTATAGTACGCATACATTCCCAATAAATGGTGTTAATGGGTTTAATCCCAATAGGTGGTATGATAGCTATTTGCGGTCAACTACAGAGGAAGAAATATGTGAGAGACACACAAAAAAGAAGATGAGAGGTTTGTGTTTCCTTGATCATTGTTCAGTCAAGAAGATGGTTATGTTTCCTAATCATTGATGGATCACGTGATGTTGGTTGATGGACTCATAAGAATTGAAGTTGCATAGATGTCAATATCAGTGAAGAGATTGAAGAGTTAAAGCTAGCCATGTTTTTGATTGAGATTGAAGATATAAGATTTTGGGTCTGATAGTAAGTATATGATAGATCTAGGAGCCTATGCTCCCAGGATGACACGTGAATTATTTTGCAGGCTGGCAATATCAAATAAAACATAATTCCACTCCTATTCCCATTCAAATAAATATTAGACTTGACTTTTGATCCTATTCAAACAATGTTAGTGATTTCCATCCATGGCTAGACTTTCTTTCTTTATCTTTATCTATTTCATCATAGCACTTGTGAATCCTAACATACCTCTTCTCCCTCCAGCTAATTACAGCAATTTTGATAATTAGGGTGGGTTAATTATGTTCGACTACGATCTTTGATTAGACAATTTCATGGGAATCTGATTGCTATTTTAGAGCAAATTTCTAGTGAGCTTAGTGTTGCAATCTTTGTAAGCCCATTGTTCATTGAAGCATAACTTCGGTGAGTGTTCCTATGGTCAATTTTTGATAAGTTCGAATGCTATTTTCAAGAAATTTTCGGTGAGCTTGAAGTAAAGTTTCGACGGTGGTGAGTTTATTCAATTAAGGTAGATGAATTCAGGCAACTTCAATGAAGGAATGGATAAACAAAACAAGATAGATCTACTGACTTACAAGAGGAAAAACAAGTACAATATGCTTGCTTTGTGAGATGAATTTGGTGTTGTTCTTGATAATTAAATGAACTACTTACTTCGTTGAAGGGATACTTGTTTGTTCAATCACTTTGCTATTGTATCCTTGTAACCTGTGCGGGGGTATGGATTATGTGTAAGACATGATAACCATGTCTTCAAAACTGGACTTTCCCAAGTGTTTTGATTTAACATGTATTCATTAGTGGAGGGATTCTTTGTTAATAGGAAAAGGAACGAGGGAGAGCGTTGAATTTGGAATTTAATGTGCAAAATTCAAGAATGCTAGTTATTTGGGTGTAGGATGCAGAATAGGTTTTATCTGTCTGTATTGATTGTGACGAAAATCTAGTTTTAATCTAACCCTGATTTTATGTAACTCTAAAATTCAATGTTATTAGAACTGATGATTTGCTATGGTTCTTGAATAGTTGTTAATTGGGCTTTCTATTCTATGAAGTGGTGATGAACAATGAATTGCTACTAGGACAAGGCTTGGTTACTATATTTTTCAATGAATTATTATTTTATTGTTATGATATTTGTTGCATCTGCTTCCTTTTCGAATTTGCATTTAGAGTAACTTCTATGTCAAATGAACGAATTCTTAGTTTTGATCTAATTCTTTCAACGATTATTTGTTTTAGAAATTATGAATTTGAACTAGGCTTGATGATAAAGTTAACATGAGCCTTTCTTTGTAAAGAACGTGTTCATATTAAATTTGAAGTTAATTGCTAGCTTTCGACTTGAAAGAATTGTTAATGTGTAACATGTATTAGGTTTAGCATTTCAATTTGGAATGTTTCATTCTTCTCCTCCATGCTTAAAAGTAAATGTAGATAAGTGCCTTAGGTATGAATTTTATTTTGCGCATTTATGCATATTGAAATTGTTCAAATCTGTCTATATAATTGTTCGGTGAATATGTGTGTGGCTTATGGCATTGGTTTTTTTCATGCTTTGGACTTTGTGAAAAAAGTTCAAGACTATATATATTCTTATATCGGTTTATTCAATATTAAAAGATAGTAAGTGACCGAGAACAAAACTCATGTTTAACCTATAATTAATAGTGTATTATATAGTGATTTATTAGTTCACTTTGATTGTTCACTTTTTCGCATTGATTTGTTCACAATTTCATATTTACTTCTCTTGATCCATTTAGTTTAACATTTCTATTTGTCTTGTTCACACTTCTCTTGATCCATTAAGTTTCTAGTTATAGTTTTTAGCTTTTTAAATACTCATGAGAGGATAATAGAAAACATGATGTTCAATTGTTCTTATGTAATTGTCATTGGTGATCTTCTTAGTAAATTGAATGCAGTCATTTGATCCATTAAGTTTCTAGTTATTATTATTAGCTTTCTCAACACCCATGAGAGGGTAATAGAAAAACATGATGTTCAATTGTTCTTATGTAATTGTCATTGGTGATCTTCTTAGTAAATTGAATTCATTCATTAAGTGCTATACCATTATAATGGGTCGTTCATTAGATATGATAATTTATTTTTTTTATAACTAAATTGTTGCACTTTTTAATAGGGTTGAGATGCTTGATTATTATCTACAGTGGATAGCTGCCATAGAAACAAAATTTAGAGGATTTCTATTTGTTAGAACGTCAACCATCCCCAAAAATGATGTAATATGCTTGCTTGAAAACATTGAATCAGCAAGTAATACACTGAAGTTTTTTGACAATAGAATCTGGAGATAATAGAGCAAGATGTTCATATAACAGTATCATTGCCTATGGGTAGACCTGGCAAAACTAACCCCAAACCCAAAACCTGAACCAAACGACCCAGATCCATACCCGAACCGACATCTGAAATGGGATGAACCGATTTGCACCAGAACACCCGAAGTGAGCCGATCCATAACCGAACGAAATTCGAATTATAGTATGAACTGAAATGACCCACACCCAAAATAACCCGACCCAATTCAAATCCAATCTGTAGTAACCCGACCCAAAGTGAACCGAAAATGGTCAACCCGAACCCGAACCGAACCGTACCTGATTTAAAATCGATCTGATTCTTACCTAACTCAATTTACCCGAATAAAACTCGAATTCGAGTATACCTGACCCGAATATACTCGAACCGAAGCATACCCATAAGTCCAGAGGCACTAAATTTGCAAAATTGAGATTAACGTTCATATGTTGATATGGAGAGAGAGAAAAATGTTCAGAAAATTAGTATATAATTTAACCCACAACATCCAACATGTATAGAAAATATAGAACTAAAATAAAGGCAAAGTTCAATATTTACCTCTCAAAACTCAGAACGCCTCTCCTTTAAAACCACCCAAGGGAAAATCCCAAGAGCAATCATTTCAATACCCAGAAAATTTAGAACACAACCTATTTAGCTAATATGTACAGAAAATGAGAGACATACCTGTTCGAACTTGAACAAATTGGGCGGCCAAGAACTGGGCGAACGGTGGGCTTATGAGTGGGTGGTGAAGCAACAAGGAGTCGGGGCTAGGGAGGTGACGTAGTAAGGACTAGAGTGGGTGGTGATTTAGCATGGGCTCATGGTTTGGCAAGTACCAGACTGAGGGAGTGAGGGTTCCGCACTTCAGTGTTAGGTCTAGCAGCGAGTAGGAGAACGAGGGAGGGTTGGGCGATGACAGGCAGGAGGTTTATGCGGGCCGATGAGTAGTCGACTGACAATCTACTGACTGAGGGTGGGTTAGGGCTTAGGCAGCTACTAGCGAGAGAATAATGGCGAGGGAGTTGAGGGACCGAGGGAGTCTGGGACTGGGAGTGGTTTTCATTTTTCAGACTTTGATTCACTTAAAATTAAAATAACAAAATTCTAAAATTCTAAAATTTAAATTTTTAGGCAGTGAGAGTTTTAGAGTCTGAAAGAGTAGTAAGTAGTAACTTTTTTGGGGGGATTTAGTCTTTTCTCTTTTGGGGGAATTTTGAATTTTTCAAACTCAATTAGTTGAGTTTAGGTGGGAAAAGAAAAACAACTTAAGAGGAAATGTTTACAAATGAAATTAATCAAGAACTTAAGAGGAAAAAAATAAAATAGTTAATAGTTTTAAGTTATCAATTTGATCGATATATAGTAAAAATATAAGAGAAAAAAATACTTTGTCACAATAGGAATTAAGAAAAGATAAGTATAATTAACAATCTATTAAACTTATTAGGATCTAGCAATCGTATTTTACTGTTTGATTCACTTAATAACTTAATGCAATGCATGCTATAATTATAAATTTATAATATCATTCTGTGAGTATGTGACTACTATCAAAAATTCTACACTACTAATCTATAATTCTAAATCATCTTCATAACATGTTTAATGCTATGTAATCATATTCAAGAATGTATGTTTGCATATGATCTTATAATAATGTGATTCATTTGAATTTTGGACAATTAAATTCCAAGTCTCGAGTTTCGATAACGAGCATTCACATTCACATCAATGTAATGCTACTTGAGACATACTCATATATTGCTATTGCTTTTGAGTTTTGATTCATTGAGCAAATGTAGATCAAGTTGTTAATCTCACAACGACAAATATTTGAATTTTGATGTATGATCACTTAATGAGTTATCAAAGAACATTGATTCGATTACTGAAAATGTTGACTTGAACCAACCTGCTTTAATTTACCAACTTCAAATATGACAAACATGAAATTATAAACCAACATCGGGGTCTAAATAAAAATTTTGTTATTTTCTTCCTTTTTTTCATTTTTCAAGGTATATTTTGGTATTGGATCTCACAAATGAGACCATTGACAAATGATTCGCATTAGGTTGGTTCACTTATTTTATCATCGCATAAACTGAATTGAGATACTTGAAACTTGGGCTAACGACACATAATCATTTGGATAATTGCGTGACGCATCTGATATAGGGTTAGGGACGGGTTGTATACTTGTATTTGTAATTCACTAACTTTCTTAGTAAATCTACAACTAACCCCATATAATTTTCCATTAATTTTATATGTACACACACACACACACACACACACACACACACACACACACACAAAATACAAGTAAAAAGAAGTGTTTTAAATGTAAAATGCAGATGTATAATTAATTAATCATTAATGTATGAATTAAAAGAGAAATATAGAATAAATAGGTTTGTCTAATTAAACAGTTTTTATCTTTTAAATACAACTTAAAAGTAAAGAACTAAAGATGACTACATTGAAAACATACAATGATTCAAAATTAGCCCAACTTAATTTATACCGGATCTGATTCACACCTGACTTGATATTGACCTAAACGTTGAACTGGATCGCACCTGGCCCAAATTACATTTGACCCATATCCGATCTGAATCAAGCTATTGTAGGCAATCCGAAACAAACACGATCCGAATTCCACCCGAATGGAACCCGTACTGGCCCAAACATGGTGCCCTTAAGTGATTCGAACCTGAACTTCACCCGAACCCGGCCCGAGCATGGTTGACCCGAAGTGACCCAAACCCAAACTTTACTCAAACTTCACCCAACCCTGACCCGAACATAATTAACCCGAAAGTGATCGAAACCGAACTAAGACCCAACCTATACCTGAACAAAATGACCCATTTTCCAGGTCTACCTCTGGGTCCCTTAGAAGTTCAAGTAGCCTCGACATGGGAACCAAAAAATGGATACACCAAATTCCTCAAATAGTGGAGGACGAGGTGGAATCTTGGAAGAATGAGGACGCTAAAAGTTAGGAAGATGGTTGAACAAATTCTAGAAAGAGGAGACCATGGAGAGGAACTCAAAAGAGATTTTGTGCTCTAAATAATTTCAACATGCATTTCTGGGAGTATGAACGACGACTATTTTTTCAGAATATTGAAGTCATTGGTGGATGTTAACCAAATATCTAACCATAATTGGTGTGCATATCTCCTATAATATGTTAATGAAACAATGAGGGAATAGAAACAGAACCACACTAGTTATTCTAGTCCTAGAGGACCACTCATGTTCCTCGTGGTAAGGGAATTGTCTAATTTTGTTCATTAATTTAGATGTATTTGTTCATTACTTGACATTTATTTGTTCACCAATGTCTGCTATGTCGTTCATTCCAAGATATACAAACCAACATTTATTCTTGGTGTGAACTATAGTTATTTTATTTTAATAGATTTAATTTAGAGTAAAGAGATGCAAAGACCAATGGTTTCTAACAGTAATACATTAGACAACTAATGTTGTTGAAGAAAGGATTAAAGATGAAAAGGAGTTCCCTGGAGAGTACGAAAAAGACAAGATAATTGACATGATAGACTATTAGACAATTATTCATGAAGGTGAAATTGACTTGCAAGTAGAATTGGCACTCATGGCACTTGAAAACCAATCATTCTGCATTAACTTGTGCCCCTTCACTAGCCCCTCATCCACCATGTCCACAATGTATAGAGAAAGAGAACCTCCAATGGTAGGACCCAATGATCCAATTAAGGTATAATAAAATACATCTATTTTATGTTTTATATATTTTTTTGTCATTCTATTTTAATAGTAAAGTATTTTACTTATTCATTGCTACATCATTGTATGTTCATTTATTCATATTTTATATATTTATTATTGTATGTGATAATTTGAATGATGTAATTTATTCGCCTTAAAATTTATATTATCTAATTGAGGTAATTTATTTATTATGAACTTGATTTATAATGTAATTGTTGTAAATGTTCTAATAAAAATACATCATATAAGGTAATATTCTTACAGTACATCATATTGATTTATTCAGTAGTATGTGTCAGTTTATTCACTATATTGTTCACTAATCGATGTGAACTTAAATATATCTATATGCTGAATAGATAGGCAATTACCTATCAAAATTCAAACAAATATTTTCTACAAAACAAGTGATATCATAAATCGGACATGGAAGCACAAATCTTTATAAATGCCTTAATGAAGTTGAAGTTCATGGCTTGACTCAGGTTGAGTATCTTTTGAAGGATCCTTATTTTTAATGCATACTTGAAAATAGAGGTCGTAGAATTGAAGCATTACCAAGGTTGAACAATAATAAACTATACTCCTCTGACTTTCGATCTTAGCATCCCATTCTCACCCGAGAAAGGAACTCCTAGTGCAATGAGCTCACCTATCAAAAGAATTCATATGGCAATCAACTCACCTACCTATGTAACACCTCGCTATTTAATCATACTTAGTTACCTCTAATGTGGCATTAATCCTATGATTATAAATATTGATCAGAGAATTAGCCCATATGACTTTTAAATCATAGCAAAAGGAGTGCTTAAATTAAGTGAAAATGATCCCAGATTTTCTTTAGCATGTTTAACTGTAGAAATTATCTAAAGATATAGATTTGTGTACAAGTGTGCATATACACCCAAATAATGTCATAGAGTTAACTCAACCGAATTGATTTCTTAATAATTAAGGAAACAAATTGTTTAGTAAAATAAAAGTAGCAAATTATGGTTAGCCAAATATGTGGCAAAAATGTGACCATATGGCATCTTGGATTAAAGGATAGAATCACATTTAATTTGAAATGACACAAAAATAGAATAGAAAGGAAGAGAAAGAGCCGATTTCTAGCTGCTAAAGGAAGCAAGAGCGAACTTGGAGAAACTTAGTCAAATCTAAATACAACGATTAACCTAACGGGTAAGGTAGTTTCCACCAAATGGGAATTACGGCAATTACTGTAATTCCTGCGATATATACCGTACACTTGGCATGATTATATATAAACCATTGATTCGTCTAATTATTTCTTGAAATTCGAATTACATTTTTTAAAATGAATAAAATCAATTTATGAATGTTATGTTTGGAGGAGTAAAATATTTTCACACTTTTAATCACAATTAAATTTAAAATAAATTAATTAATTAATTTTAAAGCCCTTCCCCTTCCATGGCCGTCGACAGAGGTCAGGCTGCAGCATTGTCGCCGTCGACTAGGCTACAGTAACCAGCAAAAAACATTTAAGGTGCTACTAGGAATTAAACCCCTGGCCTCCTTGCCACCTTGTATGGATACCAATCGTTGGACCATGAGACTTTTCCTTAAAACTAATGCATTCGCTTCTTATACAATTATTCATCCTGTAGTTAAAACCTCAACATGCCCTTTAATCCTTCCACTAGTAACCTTGAAACTTCTATCCCATTGAATGATATGCCACCCAAACTATCACTAACTACAACACCAACTGAGCTACTTACTGACGACATTTTTTTTATGGAGTGCACATTTTTTTCGGCGACATTTATCTTTTCTGTGATTTTTCTAGCTCGTTCGTTTGTAGGCAACAAAATATCATTGACTGGAACCTGGTTGGCGTCAACTTCGCCGGCATCTTGCTGGAAAAAAATGGAGCTAATGGCCGAAGACTATGGAGGTTGGTTTTGGCTTCATGCTTCAAATATTTTAATTCTTGTTTTTTTAAAATTCTTTTTAATGTTTCTTAGATCTTTTATTGAATTAATGGTAGACTTTTTCACAATCCAAAGATGTCCTTAAAAAATAATTTTTCAAGTAATTATCATAAGTTTAATAATTTAAAAATATTAGATTTAATGTCACTAAAAAAAATAAATATTAACGTTAGAGATTAAACATCACCACATGCACAGTTAAGATTGTGGGAATTACCATAACTTCCATAATTATTGTTTTGCAGAAATTTCTATACCCACACCATAACAATTAATACCCAAAATCCCTCAATCCTCTTCTGCTTTCAATGCTCTCTTCATCCCTTTGCCTCTTCCTTCAACTGTCACTGTTGCTGCCCAGCCACTGCAGCTATCGCCGTTGCCACTGGCATCCGACCTCATCCCAGTGCCACCATATGCACCCACCACAGTCACCGTCCTCTTTCTCCTATGCTCTATCTCACCCACATGAGGCTTTTTACTGTCGTCCTTGCGCTAATCAAGCATTGATTGTGGCCTCCTATGGCTGCCAGTGGTTGTAGTCAATGCTCCAACACTGCCGCCACTCTCTGTGCTCTCCAATTACATAACTTCTCCTCCTTACTCCATCAAAGGTGACCTCCTAAATTCCTCCAAAAGGGGGTTAGATTTTATGAATTTATTTTCTAGTTGAGTAATTGAACCACTGAGTTGAACTGATTGGTTTGTAATGAATTAAAGCAAGTGTGATATTGATAAAGAACTAGAGAGAGACCCAAGATTCAAGCAAGATATTAGCTTAAATGCATAGATGAGTCCATACTTGAGCCATGGTTATGTATAATGAAGATATGAAATCGAGTTGTGTAATTTATGGGGAAACTACGCAAAGTAAATGATGACATTAATGACGAGTGATAGTAAAGAGTTTGAGTGACGAAGAGGTTATTGTATTATATGGGTTTGTAAAGGCAAACGAGTGTCGCTGTTCAACTTTATACTAAGTAAGATGTGATGGTATTAGCTTAATTCTCAAAAGGAGATGAGCTGCTTAATGTAATTGATATTGTAGATAAAGAGTGAGCCTTTACGTGATTATAAGTTATGACCACCTGGCTTGACCTATTTTAGCCAAGATGAGGATGAAGTTTAAAGGAAAATGATGGTGAGATATTAGGGTCATGTTGGCTTAAAGAGTGCCTTAATTAAGAATAAGTTAGCACAAAAAATTACTTATCTATAAAGCTAAGATTAGTTCCTTTAAAGGGAATGAAGTGATCTAATTGGAAGTAGGGTTCAACCCTTAATAGCGTCAAAAAGACTAATCTTTGGGGTTATATGTAATATTAGGTAAAAGAACAAGTGGGCAAATGGTTAAATCCATGGGGAAAGCTAAGTATAGCCAAGTGGATTGCATTTATAGAAAGTGAATTTTGGTAGTAAGGTAGTTAATTTGAGGACTAATAAAGTAATTTTGAATTAGCTAATGATGAGAGCTACAGAGATGCCAAAGAGTTTCAAACCTTGAACCCATATGTGAGAATCTTAAGATGCATTAAATTATAGTACTCACTTGGTGATGAGCCATTGAACAAAGAGGATGTAATTTAAAGTTGGTAATGTAAACGAGGGATCAAGTGAGTTTTGTCGAGGGAGGAAATGAGGTATCCCTGACTGTGAGCAAATTAACACTTAGATTAATTTTACTTTAAATAGGCATCGAATTTGGTATCTCTAAGTCAACCTCAAATGTAAAAGAATTTGTAAAGCTTAGACATAGAAGCTCCCTAAAATACATAAAAAGTATGATTAATAGTCTAACATGGCCCAAATGCATACTAAAAGTAAATTGCTCATTGAATCCAAATATTCTGCTAAGGCTACTCATAAAAAGGGACCTGAAATCTAAGTTTAAGAGATAGTGAATCATTCACCAAGGTTGTACCTTTATAATGCAAGTTCATATGTTATCGTAAGTTGTTGTCCTGGGGACACTTGGACAACATAGCCCGCTAGTAGTGCATTTCACCATGCATCATTCATTGTCAACAGACGAGTGATTTGGCATAACCAAGGAGTCAAGTGGAGATCTCCTAATTCATACATTGATACAAATCACAGTATATGGTGAAAATGACTTTAGTCAATTGCTAAACTTTATGCATGATTGTATGTGCACACTCACTGCCTCATTTAAGTGGCTTTTACTCTATAAGGGTAATCTGGGCTCCTGGCTCATTCTATTGTTTCATGTGTTTCCACTTTTAGGGGAGGAAGGTACTTGGTGACCATAGGGAACCTTGTGTGTGAATTTGAAAGAGAAGAAAAAAACAAAGCTGGTCAAAGAAAGTGATGCATGGTTTCTCATCTTGAATCCCATGCACATTGGCTTTTTAGACACTTCGCCCATGGCTCCCCTCAGATTGGGTCTTAGCATCTTAAATGAGTTCCATTTGAAAAGAAGATATGGTCTCTTTTTTAATTAAGAAAAAAAGAACCTAGCAGTGAGAAAGAGAAACGGTTAACTCAATGTTTTATGTTTCATATACCTTATTAGTCGCTTTTCTTATTAAGCTTAATTTCATTACATAGTTTCTTGATCCATAAATAAACGAGTTGTTCGACAACTATTTCTAGTCTTCATTTTAATTACAGAATGAACCAATGGGTTTCAATATAGTGTGTACACTTGTTTTTTTGTGGTTATGCCTTATTTTCAACATGAAAACAACATTAACTTTTCCTAATTTTCAAGTCTTCCGTTGCTAACAAATACTTAATCAATCACTATGTGTTTAATTATGCAATTATGCGTTTGGGCATTGCAGAAGTGGTATCAGAGTAATAGTTGAGAGGACCATGGGCCAAAGGTGTTGAATCATAATCCAATGACTTGTTGAGTTATCTTGCGTGCAAGATGTGTATAGATATGCAGCGTTAAACAAGACTTCCTTATGTGTTTGTGCACGGTGATTTATGCACATTATATTTGTACAAGTGTTCAAATGTGTAAAATCTCATTCTCAGTTGCCACCTTAAGTTTTGTTAGGGGATGGCCTAAACCTAACAAAATAGGTATGCAATAGATGACTGCATGTGTCTCATTTGCAAATGCGTGCTCAATGTATAACATTGATGGTATGAGACGATGTAGTTGAACTACTTCGTTGGCATGTGTCAAGTTAAGTCAATCTAATCATCAATAGTTTAATCAGCCTAGCAATGAAGATACATTAAATCTGTTTAGAAGCTGCTAGGAGAATGCTATTATAAATGAATGATACCTCCACGCAGATGAGAGGCATAGATATTCCATAAGGAATAGTGACTAAGTTAATTTCTCTATGGGCTCACATGAAGAATCCTTAACTGATCTAAACCTAGTGAAGAGTACCATTATAAGCCAATATAAGACCATAATGGTTTTGGAATTTGAAATTAAGGATGCAACACCACTGAAAAATGAAAGTAATGTTATTATAGAATGACTATTACAAGGGAAAATAGTTTTAGAAGCATTAAATGATAGATAAAACCCCTTCTAAGAGGGAATTAAGGAATGTACTAAACTCAATTGAATATATACAGTAAAGATGTGGGGTGGTAAGTCAGCTCTTCATGATCATTGTAAAGAAAAAAATCTACAATTCGAGGTAATAGTCCAAAAAGAACTATGAGTTAACACCTTATTGGTACTATAGTAGAAGATGTAGAGAATGGGAAAAGTTATCTACCTTGAGACAACCTACTGAGTTATCAAGCAGCGGAGGTTTAATCAGAGTATATGCTCAATGACTTTATGCAAATGATTAACTAGTGAAGGTTTTAACTATCTATTAATACATTTGTATGGATAAAGTTTGCATCTAAGGAGCAAATAAATAACTGGCAATAAGCAAACCTATTACTCATTTTAAGGATAAAACAACAACAACAACAACAACTTCTGGTGTGGGTCCTGCTTTCACGGGGTCTGGGAATATCCAGATGTAGGCAACCTTACTCCTACCGGCATCCCTACCCGGAGAGAGGCCGAATCTAAGAGACCTATACCTATAAGTCATTTTAAGGATATGGGTGGCAATTTCATCCGCACCCGATGGACATTCGTTCCACCTAACCTGAAAAAGCACGTGAAAACTCGAAATAAATGGATCACGGATGATGATTTAACAGATTGGGTTGGATCCAGAAGATGCTCCATCCAATCCATTATCTCTTAGTCATCTATTTTTCTATCTCCTGATTACAATTAGTTTGCTTTTTATTTTTGTCCTTTAAATTTTATGCCTTTTTTGGATGATTATATTGTTAATTCGTGATTTTTGTCAAATTAACATGATGAATATGACATTTATTCATTTTTTGTACCTAAAATATATTGTTTTTAAAAAGGCAAAGCTTATCTTTTCTTGTAAGTTTGCAAACATATTACATATAAGCTTTCACCACCCATTTACAACCCGGTCCATCCATTTTACCAGTGAATGGTGGATGGGTGGATTGGATTGGATTTTCGCGGATGATGGGTGGACTGGATAAGCGAATGAAAGTGGGTGATGCATGCAGATGATGGTTCACCCGATCCGAACATGATTCATTGCTACTCGTATTTAAGGAAGCTCAAAGGAAGAAATAAAATAAGGATAGCGGAACAACTAATATTGAAAAGTGCTAATTGAAAGTCCATGAGGAATGCATAGTACATTGAAGGTGTACCACTTTGTGAAGACCCGAAATGAGATACTAAGAATAGCCTCACATGTCAATGGGAAAAGATAGAAGTGACTGATAGTTATCCCAATGATTGTCCCACTACGGGTAACATTGGTCAATGATAATAAATTGTCATCAAGGAGCCTTTTTTTGTAAGCTAGTAGTTATGCATATAATTGTTCAAGGGGTGTTGCACCTAGCTTGTATGATTTGATCACTATGTTGTTATTTAGGCCTCAATGATGGTTTTAGCGAAGTCTACTTTGATATCAACACTACAAAGAAAGAATGTGCTTTTTCAAATAGGTTTGGATGTGATCTTGGGATACAAGATGCGGGGACTATGCAAATTTGCATGGCTAATGAAAGATTCTTATTGATTTCATTTCCACATACCAGAATATGAGGCATAAGGGACTAAAGTTAAAACCTAAAGTTTTTGGGTTAACACTAAGTATTAATGGCTCCAAGTGTTTTTCAAAGTAAGCATAGAGTAAATTACTATGGAATTACAGAGCTGCACCTTGGGTGTCCCACCATGAAGATGAAAGAGGGGGAGTTTTATACTAGAAGTATGAGCTATAAAGTACGAATGAAACAAACAAGAGAGCATTAATGAAAACATGTTAGTTGTGCTCTTCCCAGGTATATTTATAGTTTTGTTGCCATGAAAGAGATTTGATCGTTTCAAATGGATGAAGCCCTATACATGGTCGATGTATAAACTTTATGTAGCCAAGTATTTACTGAATTAAATGGATTGAAAATCATCATTATGAACCAAATACCCAATTCTCACGTAAGAGTTAGTGTTATATGTAGGAATAGATGTATTGTTTGCTGAAAAGAAGGATAAATGTCTATAGAAAGGCATTGGTGGCTATATAAAAGATTGAGGAACTATGCATAGGAAATCAACTTGGAAATGTTCTCATCATATGCCCTGATGCTAATTAATCCTCCCCTATAGTCAAACTCTTCAGCATGAATTACAGATACGTTTAGAGAACTTTGTGAATTGTGCATGTGTTGGTGTTAAGTGTTCATGAAGCATTTGAGTTACTAAGGAAATCAAGCAAGCTATTTGATTAAGATTTAACCTAAGTGTGGCATTTTTTTGAGTTTAACTTAAAAGTAGTGTAGCATTACTCAATCACTCAATAAGGCATTTGGAGCCCTGAGTTAGGAATAAGTGCTTACGAAATAGGTGACTTGCATAGGTGTTAGGGATTAATAAAGGAAAGTAAGTTAAATGGGGTCATAAGGATTCATTATTATTACATATTCAAGTTGAATTATACTTGGCTAAATACTTTCAAGAGGAATTGCATGATTTAAATAAATAGTACTAGGGTAAAGTTATTTGAAGCACATTCACTATTAAAAACTTGTTATGTTAATTCCATTTGACTCATAAAAGGATAGTAGTTGGTATAAGAGAAAAAAAAAGGGACCCAAAACAAAGAGGGACTAACAGAAATTGTTAATATAAAGAGTTTATTTTAATAGTAGGCGGAACATAGTTTCCGCTCTGATAGCTATGATTAGAATCTTAAGGCATTCTAGGTTTAAGCCCTCCTCAAAGCATATGCAGACTCTGAAAGGAAATAAGTATATGGTATTCAACTTAGTTTGATTGTCATTATATAATGGCTAGTTTGTAGCCAAAAAAAAGGAATTCAACTTAAGTTAATAAAGTGTTATATAAAGGTCGCAAGCTTGTGTTAAATGTTTCATTTTGTGTGAACTTGAAACAAACTTATCGAAACAGAACCAATTGACTGATTTACAGAACCAAACTGCTGAGTTCTTTTAAGTAAAACTAATTATGCGTAAGCTGTGAGTTAGCAACTTCTAAAATGAGTTTTAAGATCCCCTCTTTTTAAAAGTGAATGGTTACTTGGTCAGTAACTCGTTTACATGCATACTTCACCAAAATGAGTGGTTATATGCTTTTCTCAAGTCGACTTGATTTTATTAAGGCATTTTAGCCTTCCTGAAAATGAAAATGACATTGTTGTGATACAATGGGAATTTCGATGCAAAACATGTTGAAAATGAGATGCATATGAAATGTTTTGAGCTAGGAGAACGGTGCTAATTGTTAGTGCACAAGTTTAGGGAGCAGACCCAATATGCGGATATCGTAATTCCTTGGGAGTAGACGCAGAAGTCAGATCCCTAGAAAACCTTGATGAGAGTAAATGGCCACTGATTATGAGAGGCCTCGGAGATGCCATGCATTGTGAGTGATGTTCTCACCTAAACAAGCACAAATATGTGAACCCGATGCCCCAGAAAGTGATTTCTTACTTATTATGAGTTAACAACTTCTCGTTTGAGGATACGCTAGCACAAGTGTTTAGAAAAGTGCATGTACTCTTAAAAAGACCTTTTATTGAATTCCACATGACTTTCTTGTGAATAACGACTATTTCATAAGTGCTTATTTTGGTTTAAGTGAAGGTTCTTGCCTTTTTATGTGGTAAATCCCATTTTCTTACTAAAAGAACTCTAGTTGGTAACTATAACTGAACTCCTTGATGTTAAGTGTTTATGTGTAATCCGAATGGCCTACTATCCTATCCGCAGTGCCTAAGTCTTAACATGAGTCGTCTTGCTATTGGGTCAGGTATGCCCATTATGTGAAATTAGGTAAGTGGATTGTGTGGTTGTCATTGCTAAGATACAAGTGTGGAGGGGTTCATAAAATGAAGGCCTCAGTGTATTGAATTAAAGAAGGGAAGGAGTGCTATTGGAATTCTAGACGTTGTTAAGGTAGTATTTGGGTATGGATGGCCTTGTATGTCTAATGAGTGCTATTAAATATCAATTTATGTGTGTAAGCTACTTAAAAGGATTGTGTGTAGCTGTTTTGTTTTATTGGGATTAAGAATCATTCACTAAGTGTGTGGTAGCTATCCCCTCTCTATTCCCCTTTTCCCCAGGTTCTTAAAATGATAGGTAGAAGTTAGTTCATGTAAGCCTAGTCGAAACCTCCCTCTTGCTCTGGATAAAGAGTTATATGTATTTATACATAGATCATGAGTTAAATGATGTAATGTAATGTATTCATAAGTCCTTGGGCATATGTAGTTATTTACTATAGTTCATATATTGCATATTGACTAGGTGTCACTCTGAATGGCCAAGTAGACCAACCGTGTCAGTCGTAACATTGGTTGGAGTTGAGTTTTTGTTTTTGGGGATGTAATCCCAGTGCTCCAGACACGTGGTCCATTGAGCTGTATCTTTGTATCTTTCTCTTTTAGTTAGCTTTATAGTTTATGTACTCCGGGTGTGTGGCCTATGGAGTTATGATCTTCGGCATTTAGCCATCTAGCTAGTTGGATGTATTCTTTACGTTTTTTCGTTACAGGTGCCTAATGTAAGGCCTTAAGCCTTACTTATAGTCAGTTTTTAGGAGGAACTTTATCCATTTCGCTTCAAACTTTTAGAAATCACTAACATCACTATCCCTAGGGGGTAGGGGCATTACAAATGGAATCAAAGCAAGTTCCTACGACCACAGGTTACGACCTAGGTCTTGCATTTTCATATAGTTGCCTAGGTGTATCTTGAATAAGGATATGTTATAAGGAGTACCGTAGGATGAAAAGTGTTCATAATGTGCTAATTGATCTGACTTATTGATTATTGTGTGATTGGAGTAAACCAATGGACTGAAAAAATGAGCTATTTGTTAGAATACGAGCTAAATGACTTGTGCTCTCATGAATAAGCAAAGTGTATGATTTGCTGAGCCCTATAATGGAATGAGCAGATGTACTCAAAGCTATTGGAGAAGAGGTTAGGAATCTTTTGACCACTCTCCATATTTCAAAACATGAAGATGTTTGAGTTTTAAATTCTTTTCTAATGATTGAGTTAGATATTGCTCTCACATTTGAAACTTGCATCTATTTTAAGAAAATGCATGGGTTCAAATTCATGAGTGTGTGCCCTTATGCGTGATTGGATGCTATTTATGAGTGTATACATGTAGTGATGTGCATATCACTAGATTTATTAATGATGAACTATTAAGAAGAAAAATAGAGTTTGCTTTCTATGTTTGACAGTTCTACTAGATGATACCCCCTTATGTGAATTCTGAATTGTTTAAATGAAAATAAGTGAGGTCTTCATGTACATGCATGCAGATCTGGGTGATAAATAAAGTCTTGTTGATTAATGCATAAGTGTTATTCCGAGCATTACACATACTTGTCGTTGTTACTTATATGTGATCATGATCTATGCTTGTTGTTTGTATGAAATATATTTCCTACTCCCACGAGTTAACTAGGTGTTATGCTTACTATCATATGGGATATTATTCTTGTTGTGGGATTGGTAGTGTCCCGGTTGTGTCAACCCCCACTACACCTAGAGGGCAAACATAAGGAAAAACCTGACAGACCTTGAAATTGTCACACCACGTGTGTCACCTACTAGGGTGAATGATCTACACATTACTAATGTTTTCCTAAGTACTAATACAAGGTCCGATGACCATAACTTTTTAGATGATTGAGCCCACCTTCTATATTGTGAGTCTCTAAGATTTCTATGACCATGATAGGGAACAGATGGGTTCCCTAGAGCACCAAGGCATCCCACAAAGCCATTAATGTTATTGCTTTGGCTCAAAGTGATTATCTACTTGTTGGAGACCCAGCGCCGCAATGAGTCAAGCGTCGACATAACTTCCTGCCAAATGAAACTTAGCTTGGTGTCCTTTGCTAATAACTAAAGCCCACCCTTTCGTTTTGCAACTGTTTCGTGTATTGAATAAACTTTGAGCTAACCTATGAGCATCTAGGGTCGTAATGGGCAATTAGCTTTTAATCCTTCTAGAAAAACTGTAAGGGTTACCTTTTGATCATAGATTATCTTCTAGGGCTTGCATTTACATATAGGTGCCTGAGTACTTTCTCGTGTAATAATGTGGTGACCTTTTGTGTTCTAAAGTGTCAATGTAGCATGGCGTGTAGTATAAGGCACATACAACTTAAGCCTACTTAGAGTTGCCATGAAGGCTTCATTGATGTGTTTGTTGAAGAATTGCTAAGTGAATGTAATTTGTTATTCCTTAGTTTGGATTATAGGTGACTCTACGAATTAGTTAACGCATGTGGCTGGTTGTATGGCATAGTCATTGAGTCATTATTTGAGATGCATGCCTATTATCCCTACATGCTATAGCTTTGATGATCTGTTGCACTTATATCTAATAACATGAGCTTGTGATCGTGCATTCATGTGTTTGGTTTCGTAGCTTCTATGCTTAATAGGATGGCATACTAGTGCACTCATTATTGTAATTGAATTCTTGACTCTATATTCATCAGGAAAGTTATGTTAGACAATAATTGACATAGTTTGTATAGGTCCAGGGACATGACATGATTAAGTTATCTTGTATTATACCCTGTGCAATAAGTTTCATGTATTACATGGTAGTTTTTATGGTAAACTTTAGAATCGTGACTTGTCGTACCTTGAGTAATCCCTCATAACCTATGATATTATGTGATAGCTCCTTCTTCTTCTTCCTTACTATTGCTACGTTGCACTTTATCTCAGTGATACTCTTTTGTCTCTTGTTCCACTGATCTTTTTTCTTGGGATCCAGGGTTGAAATCACTATTTGTAAAGCTAAACCATCTTGTTGAACACTTTCTCAATATCAACAGACCCCACTTCTACTTCAATTCCTTTAACTTACTAAAGTATTCCTCATAAAGGAGCGTTGCCTTTCTGTTCATTTCGCTAGCTGTGAGCAACACATTCATTTTCCTGCCTATTTGCATTCTCCATATAGAAGAACACACTATAGTTTCTTTCATACCATCTTAAACAATAAGATGATTACGTTGACTTTTTTTAATGCACTTGCACCTTCTCTTCATAATGTACCTTTCTAGCACTTTTTGAACACAATAAACATGCATAACTCACAAACAGTGTGAACATAAAAGCCTAACTTGGCAAGTGCAATCAATGGACCCTCTCTCTACATTCAAAGTAGCAGTATGCTCAAAAGCATATTCATCTAATCCTTGACCAAAATATTCTTCCAAGCAACTCTTCCTGATCATGCAAAGCCCTTTTAGCAAACTCTTTCATAAATAATCGATAAGCTTTATTAGTGTTAATAGATATAGCACATTTCAACAAACTTACCTCCGAAAAGGTGGTCTCCACACGACCTTGGAACATTTGTGATTTTCATCATTCTCCTTGCCCTTCCATTTTGACACAACACCACAGAATACGTTGTAAGTGTCACATGAGTAGTCATATGTAGCTGCCCTGTAGTGAGTGGTTTATCCTCTCGCTCCTTTGTGAAGATAAAATCCCTCCTGAAAAGTTCTTCTTTGAAAAAGTAGGGTGCCACTTTTCCTCTAATCAATAAAGATTGTCAAGCCAATGACGACCTTCACAATCATACCTTGTAGCCATCCGAAAATTGACAGATAAATAATTGCTCGAAACATAGAAACTTATAATAATGGGCAAATAATGAACAATAGTACTAACACTAATACAAATGAATAACACTACATGAACCAATGTATATAAAAAAGCCATTAAAAAATAACAAAAAAAAACAAAAACTCGATGAACAATCAACAATAGAATAAGTTCTGAGGAAAAGAACATATCAATAAATAAATAAATAAACAACATCACATGAACCAATAAATAACAATAATTCATTAAACAATAATAAAAGAACAAGTGATTATAAAAAAACCTTAAACATAATCAAACCTAATGAACAAAAGTCAAAATAATATAACTATCAAAATTAATATGTCAAAAATATTCAAACAAATACAAGTGATAAACACCATAGTAAAAAGTAATTACCTTGTCCAAAAATAATCAAATTCAGGCTCTATGTCATAATCCATCAAAACTTTATTAAATAAATTTGTAAAACCTTCCTTTGTACTTAGTGCTCCAATATGCTTCCTCGAATTTCAATGATATAAAAACAATAGAGCCTATGTTAAACACCAAGAAAAACTAAATCTATTGTATCGATCATAGCGAATGTCTGATCTGCCACAATCGTGGTAAGCAATTTACCACCAATAGATTTCGAAAAAGTCAGAAAGACCCATTAAAAAAATTTAATTCTCTCATTCTTGACAAATCCACAACCAAACATGATATTATTGGAATGATGGTTCATGCTAATGAATGGAGCACAAATCATGTCATACTTAATTATTTGATAAGTTGTGCCAAAACAACCAAAGCACCAAATAATTTGTAATGCTCTAGCATATGCTTATCACGCAAAAGAAACTAACCAAACAATCATTTACATCAATCTCAAAATCATAATAAAAATCAATCTCATTCTTGAATCGTTTCTTCAATATCTAAATCAATGAATTTGCATCATTGCCATCAAATGACTTTCTATCATGCTCCCCAAGCCTATTATACAAATCCTTCAACTAAAAACCAAAAAAAGGAACTCCACGAGCCTATCTTATCGAGACAGTAAATGCATCGGCCAATCAGATTCCAGTGTCCCTGAGCTGCTTAAAAGACAAAAGGTCCCCTGTTGAGACTTTTTAGTGAGAAGGTGAAAGATGTCACTCATCAACCCCACACAAAGGATGGTTGTGCTCAGCAACATGCTTAGTGACAACCCACTAGCCATCTAAGTCAATTTTGAACCGAATCATTGCTTTGTACGTAGTCTGCACATCAACATTTATATACTCCTTACATTGTTGGCCTTTATTTTCATCCCAACTGTCCTTCCAATAACAAACCTAACGCATTGATAACTGCTGAGTTTGAGCTCTCATGTGAATCTTGTGATAACGAACACTAGACCCACCTTAAATGTATAATCATTGTAAATCTCAAATGCTTCATCTTGAGGGTATGCAATCAATCCAACTAGATCAACTACCAAAGGATTCAACATAATAATATCTTTCCTAGAACTAATATTATCTATAAAATGAACAACAAAAACTTTGAAGAAATGGCCATTTTTGTCACCAATGTCCACTGTTTCCGAGTTGGAAAAAAAGAGCAATACTCAAGGTTTGTTCAACGAATCAGTCTTCTTGGGGCGTTCTCCTCAACATTGTGGACGCTGGAAAGGGAGAAAAAGTGTTACAATGCCTGTCTGAAAATATGGAGTGGGATGCTTTAGTGAGGAATAGGTTGGTTTGTGTTTTGTCAGTGGTGAATATGGAAAAGGTCACCAGAATCTATGAAAGATTGAACTTGGTGGGCGAAAAAAATGGTGGGATCGAGGTGGGAACTTTAGCCGTTTGTAGGAATACTAGATTTAGAAAGAAAGGCTGACTTACTAATTTCTTTTTTATATTCTTTTAACTATAAGTCATGAGGTGAGGGAAAGAGTAAAAAGGAAGGAACCAAACATGCCTTTAGTAAATTATATTTTCTTAAAAATGTGTTATAAAATCATATAAAGTCACTAAATATTAAAGAAATTATTTTTATAAGAGTTTGTTTGATCACTCGTAAATGCCTTGGTATTAGAAAGAAAAACTAAAAAATTTTGAAAATAAAAAGTAAGGCATAATGTTAACATTAATACTCCGTCTCCAATAAAGGAGACCACTGGAGAAGACAACCGGCGGCCATTGTTACTAGCGAGCCACTAGAGGCCATTATGACCAGCAAGTAATGTGCTTCAAGGATGGAAAATTACGGTTTTCTCTTTCTTATGGGTGTTTATTACCCGCAAGACAATGGCATTCCCTCTCTCTCATCTTTTGGCAAGCACTGGCCATGACGTTGGCCCATCGTTTTCTTTGGCAGTGGTTGCAATTGCTCTGATGATGGGGTAGGCTGCCAATGACGCTGGATGGCAAATGTCCAGTGGATTAGGTGTGGCCGTAAGATAGGGGAATGTTCTAGGGTTTGGTCGGGTGACTTAGGTGGGAGACTAGCAAATGGACTTTTCATTTTACTTAAAATTTCTATCAAGAAGTATATTTAATTAAATTAAATGCGGCCTTAATTCATAAAAAGTAGCGATAGTAGTAACGTTAAGGCAAACTAATCTTTTCACTTGGGAGACGGGTTTGATTATGATAGGTGCAATTTTGGAAACATTATTCTTTTTTTTTTTCCTGTGGCAATGTCAACTAACAACTTGAACTTTTTATTCTCTACCGCTTTTTGGAAATTAAATTTTTCACAGAATAAGATAAATTTGTAATCTATTTATGAAACAACATTTTATTCAGTTATTAGATTTTTTTCTTAATTGACCTCTAATCATGACTTTCGTTCTTATTAAACCATATGTGTAAACCTTAGAGTCTCACCTATATAAATTCATGAAGTAATCTACATATGCTCTACTAATTTCATGTGAACAGTGGCCTCCTCCAAAATTTCTGGTATGGATTCTCCAATGAAGAAAACTTCTAATATGGATTCTTCAATGAAGAATTTTGGTGGCCACGATGAAAGAAAGATCGATAAAGTAAGTTCAAAGTTTGATTACAGTTATCATAATTTTTAATATTTTTGCTGGCTGACTACCTCGGTATTATTTTTAATTTTGTGATAATTTGATTCCTATTAAAATCGGCTATGATATTATTCATAAGATTTTATATAATTTATTTGTTTGAATGAAATTAGTTAGTGTTATTGTTTTAACAATAATTGTGATATGTATTTCATAGTGTTTTGTTAACTTATGTATCTATTTCATATTTCTAATTTATTTGATCATTTATTGAAAATTATAAATCAATTTCTTTTCATAATTTCTTTTGGAATTCTCCTTTTAAAGCATTAAAAATATAAATCGGTAATTTAAATTGGCAAATCTTTTGTTAATTTTATTAATTTGTTTTGTTGTAGATTAATATGAAGATTTCAATTGAAAATTCAAATCATCCATGTGATTGCACCAAAAATTTTGAAAAAAACATATACTGAACTTGATATCTTTAAAAATATGGTGTCCACCGAACTTGATACTATTAAAAACACGTTCACTATGCATAAATCTGGCAAAATTGACCCAAGACCCGACCCATACCTGACCCGACACCCGAAGTATATTCACCCCAAAGTGGGTCCAAATCCGAATTAACCCAAACCAAACCATACCCGATGCGAAATTTTCTACAAAGTTGCTTATTTTTGCATGACAAGCATATTGAACAAAAAATTAATTGACTCAAAATCGACCCGAACCGAAGTTTACCCAATCCAAGCTGAACTGACCTAGAAATGTCAGTTAACTCAAAACATGACCCAACTCGACTTGTACCCAAATCGAATGACCCATTTACTAGGTCTAACTATGCATTCAATGTGTTGGGATTGTTTTAATCAAAATAGAAAAAAGAAGGATGATTTGAGAGACAAATTGATATTCCATTTGCCACTTCTAAAATCATACAAACCAATGATATATCTAAAAAATACCTAAAAAACCCAGCAATACACCATTTATACTTGTTTCTAGTGAAGGTGCTGCGCAGCGTAATAATGAAAATGCTAAGAGAAAACTAGTTCTTATCGAAAACAATAAAAAAAAAAACCAAAAATATAATTTGAGATTCCTGAAGCCTTAAAGGACATATGGTTTAGTAAAACTTATTTTAGCAATGAATTGGTTGCAATTAGAGACCATCTTCTTTCTTTAAATGATGGGAAAAAACCCCCTATGCAGAAACCACAGATAGTCTAGTCAAAAGGTACAAAAGTAATCTAGTCATAAAGCAAAAAATATAAATCCAAGGTCATTGGTGCAAGAGATGGGTGTAAAATCAGTTGATAGGTTGAAAACAAGGAAAAGTCACAACGTAAGGGAAAGTTTCAAGATCTACCACAGTGAGGATCCCAACAAAGCAATATTTAGGTACCAATGCCTGCTATTAGGGAATGAACATACAATGGTACATAATTAACAGTCAATATACTTTTCTCCATAGGATACATAAATCATATAATAAAAATTGTGAAATAAAGTTATAATGATATGCTTTTTTTTTCATTTTGTATAGGTTTCAAAATCTATTGATTTGAAGGATGTGAGTGTCTCACAAAGTATTATCAGTAATGATTAAGTAAACAAAAATGATGCAGTAGCACAGGTATATTATTGTGAATGTTTTCCTTGTCGGTATAGTTACAATTTTTTTCCATTCTTTGTAAGTTGTAGATGCAGATAATATCCCAAATGTTTTGCATCAATTGGACAATGTTGCTTCACATGGTGTAACTGATTTATACAAAGACTGTTTCCATTTTATAACTCTAAAAGAAGCAAGAGTATGTAACAAATTGTTCGATTCGAAAGAAATGAAGGAGGCTGCTTATAAGAATGTTCCAAAGAGACCATCTTTCACAGTGTATCACTTGTTATGTTTTCCCAAACAAATGGCTCAAAAATTAGGTACATATATGCGAAAAATTATCATTTTATGCACGTACATGAAGAAATACTTTATTTTAAAATCAAGAATTTTTTTTTTAGTCAGCTTACACAATGTTTTCCTTCACTAGGGTATTAATGCATACTTATAAGATTTACATTGAAGGGCACAAAAAGAAGGATTAGAGAATAGACTATACCTACCCATCATGTTTCAGGTAATGAACTTCATAATCGTTTCACCATTTTTTTTAAATAGTTATTTTAATGTTTGTTGAAATTATAAAATCATGAATGCAGATAATAATGTCACTTGTAGATGAGAGACTATTGAAAAAAATATCTTTAAAAAAAATGCATTAGTTGTTTTTATGCTATTGAGATATATTTACCTAATGACACTAATCATATCAAGCAGGTATGTAAATGATACATATATAATTCCTAAATATATATATTTGTTTCTTTAAAGATATACTGGTTGTGGTTAACATAAAAGAGAAACAATGGTATTTTTTGGATTCATGGATCCATCAGATAAAGCAATTAAATTAGCATAGGATCTAGCCAAATTGCTGGCAAGCGAGTTCAACACTGGTAAATTTAAATTTGCAGTTTGTTAACCTGTATTGTATCATTTTCACTTTTAATTCTCTCACTTTGTCATCATGTTATACTATTTGTTTACTAATTTGATTCTCTAATGCAATGTAATTTGCATTTTTAAGTACCCTTTCACCATGGTATTTTCTTTCCTCCCTTTTATTGCATGATTTTATTTGTAACACTCCACTTTGTCATCATGTTAAACTATTTTCTTCAACTTGAAAATCTTACATTTTTATATCCTTTATTGTGTAACATTTGCTTAACATATATATTAATTTAGAACTTTAATGTGATTTTATTTATTTTGCAAGATTATGAGAAAGATTAAAAAAATATACATGAATAAATATGAAACATAACATACTACTTGATAACACGAGACAATAGTGAACATTAAGATGGCTTCTTTGAAGAATTAGTCTTATGTTAACCTTGCAAATCAAAATCAATATTTCCTACTTATATGTATTTATCAACTTGGAATCACAAAACATAGTCAAGGACAACAACAATCACCAATCCACTTTTGGAGACCAGTCAATAGTCTTAGGATACTTCTCTAGGTTCTCCACTTCTTCGCTAAAGAAAACCTGCATTTCAAATACGGACAATTATTTGATTATTTGACAATAATACCTGAATTCAAGAAAAGTAAAGAAAAGTATTGATAATTAACTTTGATTTTTCACCTTCGATATAAGAATAAGGCATGGCACTTATTAGCTTTGTATGTGCTATTTTTGCATTACTATGACCAATATCCTTTAAAGAGTTAGCCATTGTACCTGGAGGGCTTGCAGCACAACCTTCATTCAAGTCGAAGTCTTCCATTTGTCCTTTCCTGACAGATTTGCTTTTGGGATCTTTAGGACAAGTGCCTTGTGGGTGGCCTATAGTATGACATTTGCCACAAGTTCGAGCTATTTCCCCCTTTGTTGCCCCTTGTGAAATTACAATCTGTTGATCTTTTATTATGTTATCTATTTCAAATAAGCCATCATATTCTTCATGAGCAAAGATGTCTTCATTGAGCTGAATATGTTCTTGAGACTCAACAGTCCACCAATGAAGAATGCAACCACTTGGCATTTCTTTCATATTTGAATATTTTATGACTACAAACATGTGGCGGCATGGAAAATCTACTGATTCTAACTTTATGCAACAATAGTACATCATTTTATGAGCATCATTTCTAATCACTATATACCAAGTTTGTTCATGTTCAACATTTTGTAACCAATAGTAGATATGTTCATCGGGACCATCAATGTTTTGTTTCTCAGCTTTTACAAAATACAATGACTCAAAGTTCAGCTCCCTTCGTAAGTGCTCGTAGCAATATCCCGTATATACATTTGTTGCATGCGACTTGATGTTGGAAAGAACTCCCTTCATAACAGGATATGTATGAACTATTGTATAATCACTATGTTCGTCTAGGTTCCTTTGTTCTGCAATTACTTGTTTTGTGTAATTGGACAAGTCCGTACAACTTTCCTTTTGGGTCGATCCTTATTTTTATTATTCTATGCATGGACTCAACTCTTTGTGTGCTCCTCATTCCTGAAATAGTGGACAAAGTAAATATCAAGTAAACTTTTCAAAATATGTATAACAAGTTATACATGATTTAAAAAATTTATTTGCATGCCTGCAAAAAAATCTCTACATAGATATGCTTTTGTCCACTTTCCCCTATCATTGTATAAATATAATACCCTCCTTTTTTGGTATACCATGATGGGATAAAAGTTCTCACCAACCAACTTCAAAATCTTTTGGAGTTCGATATTTGTCAACACACTTAATGGAACCACTTGCAAATTTAGAGCCACCATTTTTCCGCACATTTGTCATTATTTGCCACAAACAAAATGTATGACATGCTTATGGAAATAACACCTTAATGGCATTGGCCATCGCCTTGTCACCATCTGTCATAACAATTTCTGATTTTTGCCCATCGTGCTGCTTCCACCAACTATTCCAAAATCCAAATTGTAAAAAAAAAAAAAAAAAAAAAAACTCGTTCTCATGGACTACTAGCTCACAATCAAAAGTCACTGTCTTTAGATTATGGTTGATGCTAACAAGCACCACAAGTGGCTTCTTACATGCATTACACTTTTAGGTGCTATCAAATGTGAGAACATGTCTAAACAAGTTTTGTAATCTATACGTGGCATTTTATCACACTAAAATAAGTTCTCCAACCTACCCTCCTCATCCTCGGTGTACCTCAAGAAGTATGCAGGATCAACTTCTTTTCTTTCCCTCCAAATATGCCTAAATAGCATTGTCAACACTATTTTTAGCTTGATTTTTTTTATACTTCTGGAGATGATTTTTATGTCGTATTTTAAGCATGGAAGGTTTTCAATGCCTCCAGGTTGATTCGCTAAGGATCACCTTATACTACACGGGAATTTCGGTATCATACGTTGTTTTATTTTCTTGTTTTCATTCTCTAGAATTTTCCTATATGATATGAATATTTTTTTTAAAAATATTAGTCAATGTTTTAAGAATATGTATGCAAAATGAGAAATGCATTAAAAATTAATTACAACACCTAAATAAATCTCTTCATAATTCATATATATACAACACCCACACACATATAACCCAATTAAACCTCTTTATAATTTACACTCACCACATCTAAGTACACAGCCCAAATAAATCTCTTCATAATTCATATATATATGATACCCAAACACATATAACCCAATTAAACCTCTTTATAATTTACACTCACTACATCCAAATACACAACCCAAATAAATCTCTTAATAATTCATATATACACAACATCCATACACATACAACCCAATTAAACCTCTTTATAATTTACACTCACCACATCCAAATACACAACCCAAATAAATCTCTTCATAATTCATATATATACAACACGCATACACATCTAACCCAATTAAATCTTAGAAATTTATTCATCAAAATTAATCCATTAAACACTATCAATATCTCATGAAATTGGGTCCAAAAAAGAGAGTGGAAAGGAAGTAGAATTACTTTGGTTGAAGGATAGATTGTGGAGGATGAGGGTGGTGGTGGTGGTGGAACTCGCCGGTGCTGGCGGTGCTGGCAGGGGAAGCCGTCGTCGGCGCACAGAGAAGGCGGCAGGGGAGACAAAAACACAGGGGGGTCAGGGGGTCTCACGGCCCTTCTCTCTCTCATTTCACTTTCTTTTATTTTGGTTTGGCTTTAGTGCTCTACTTTCCTTTTTTGCTTGCCTAACTGTTTGCCTTTGTTTTTTTTTTTTTTTGCAATTCATTCAGCTAAGTATAGCCATTTAGTCAACCCAATTTAATGCCATGTTTATCCAAAACACATGGCTTAATCTCATTTGCCTGCTGAATTTTTCTTAATTATTAAGAAACTTTTACAATGCGGTAATTTCCCGGCCTTGCTCGGATGCCTCATAATTTATTGCATTTCATTAATCTCACAACTCCGGGATTTTATTTATCATTTTACAACTTTAAGAAAGTTCTAAATTTTTTTTTTATGTTTTCGCGAGCCTCACTGCTCCGAATAATTATAATCATTTACATAATGTCATATTTGCGATTAATTTAAGCAAGACTAGCTATTGGGGCATCACACAAGAAATCGATGAGGTCCTGACCATCGAACCTGAGTTGATCCAAGCTACCACTGATAAGATTCGGGTGATTCAGGAATGAATGAGAGCTGCTTAGAACCGCCAGAAGAATTACGCTGACTGAAGGCGCAGACCCATAGAATTTCAAATGGGAGATCAGATGTTTCTTAAAGTATCCCCAACCAAGGGAGTCGCAAGATTTGGTATGGTAGGAAAGTTTAGCCCAAGATACATTGGGCCATACCCAATTATACAAAGAGTTAGGGAAGTAGCATATCGGTTGGAACTACCGCCAGCACTTCCGAGGGTGTATAATGTGTTTCATGTGTCATAGTTACGAAAGTACATCCTAGATCGCTCTCATGTGATTGAGCCTGACCCCGTGCAGCTTCAAGAAGACTTGTCGTATGTGAAACAACCTGTGAAAATCCTGAACCGGAGGGAGAAACAACTCTGTAGGAAAATGGTGCCTTTAGTGAAGGTCCTCTGGGCAAATCATGAGATGCCAGAAGCAACCTAGGAACCAGAGCAGGAGATGCGAGACAAATACCCTCACTTGTTTTTGTAACCAGTTGCGTGCAAGTTTCGGAGATGAAACTTCTTTAAGTGGGGTAGTATGTAAAATCCCGGGAATTCGTTTTCATAGTGATGGGGTATGTCGCAATTTATTTAAGTTTTGAAGACGAAACTTTCCTTAAGGGAGGTAGTATGTAAAACCCCGAAAATTCATTTCGGGTTGATTTACTATTGATATGGACCGACCTAAGACTTATGGTCTAAGTAATGCCAAGTTTGAGAAAAGAAGAATTTTGTTTTCTCTACTTTTAATTTTTTTTTTAAATTTAATACTTAATTGGAGGAATTACTTTTCCCTCCCAAAATACCCTAGCCCTAGTCTCCCTCTCCTACTCAAACTCCCATCCCTTTTTCTTCCCTAGTGTGGCCGCCCCCTTCCCCCCTACTCAATTCTCTCCCTCGCTCCCTTCTCTCCCTCAATCCCTCGCCCTCTCACCACCACAGCAGCCATCACCACCAGCAGCACCGTCGCCAGCACCGCCGCCCCATCCTTCCTTCTTACTTTGCTTTTGGTAAGTGCTAGATGCAAAATTATCTCCCATGCATCTTCCATGCACAAAGGAGAAGAAAACTAAAGCCTTTTGTTATGTATGGTCTTTTCGGATCGAAAGTACGAGTGTACAACTTTTAATGCAAATATTACAAATTTTCAGATTTTCAATTTGAGGTGTGTGACGATTCAATCGTTCCCTTTTCAAAACCCGATCAAGGTAAGCATAGTGATGATGTTTCGATATTTGTTTTGAATAGAATTTTGATGTTTGGCTTGTCTTGGATTGGTGGGGGCATAGAAATTGATAGGATGGATGTAGGTAGTCGTATGACCTGACGTAGTGTAAATTTGGGCTAAAAGAATACCCTTTGGAAGTTGAATAGTTGGGCAGAATGCCACTGATTGGAGGACAGAACATACCCCGAATTTAAAATTTGATCCACGATGGCGTATTGGTCCAAAATTTACAAAATTTTTATGAAATTTAGGGAAGAATGTCCTTAGCATTACGGCTTTTGAATCAAGGAAATCAGATTTGAATTGAGTAAGTTATGGACTGCTTACTGAGTACTGCACAGGTGTGGGCAGCCAGTGATAGTGTGGGAACTTTGGGGAAATTGACCTACTCATGGGTAGATTTTGGGAAAAAACTAAACACAGAAGTTGTAGAAATGAATTACCCTTTCCAGAATAGGCAAGATCTTTGACTTTCAACATCGGGAACTTAAGATATGGCCTCTGGAATTTGGGCCCAGATTCTGATCGTTACTAGAATCGGGGTTAGCTA
This sequence comes from Carnegiea gigantea, assembly GCA_029747015.1. Taxonomy (NCBI): domain Eukaryota; kingdom Viridiplantae; phylum Streptophyta; class Magnoliopsida; order Caryophyllales; family Cactaceae; genus Carnegiea; species Carnegiea gigantea. The sequence continues at coordinate 146,837 of JAKOGI010001501.1, forward strand.
CTATTCGAAATTCCTAAGGTGGTCTAAAAGTCATCGAAAAATTATTCTAAGCTAAGGTTACAGTGGGGATGCATCTCATAAAATTGGGGACTAAGCACGGACATTGTCATGGTTCAGGTACGGATTATTAGGCCCGAGCCAGGAAACTGAGCCCATAAATTACAGATTACCAAGTAACAATCATGACCTAACCCTTCCCCAAATATCCTTTGAAAAACGTGATCAGTGAGTATGTTCAAAAATTATTTTGAATGTATTTTATGTTGATGTTCAGGGGATTATCCAAGGTGAATGTCAAATGAGATCTTTCCTATGGTATATGTGAAACGTTTTGCTAAATCAATGAGTGCATGGCTTATTAGGCTGATTGTGTTGCGAAAATAATGTGAAAATGATTTGGGGCCAGAATGGGTCAGGTTGGGATGTGTATGTTGGTTAAAAATCAAAGTTAACTATGAATGTGTAAATAAATGGTTGAATGGGTGAGACTAAGAAGTATTTCTTGTGTTATTGAAGGCCATTAGCCTTCCCCAGGTAAAGGCATGCATATGAGCGGCCACATACCGCCTTTGGGATAGACGTGGGCTAGGTTAGCAGTAACTGTCCATAATGACGGTAGGCCAGGGTATGGTTAAGCGGTAACCGTCCAAATTGACGGTAGGCCAGGGTATGGTTAAGTGATAACCGTCCAACTTGATAGAAAGCCAGGTTATGGTTAAGCGATTGCGTTAAATCCAAGCGCATGCCATAAGACCCAATGGGATCGCTTGCCCTTGAGAACTTGAAATTGAATAAAAGGAACTTGGATTATTATATACTCCTGGTAAGAATGTATAGATGTGATCTGCTTGTGGTTCCCTACCCCTAAAATGGTTTGAAAATAAATTGGTGTGTGTGTTTTGACTGTTTGGGCTGGTTGTTATTGAGTTTATCTCATTTTTGTAAAATATTTTGTTTTCAGATGAAGTGGATGAACATGGGGTTGGGGATTCGAATTAGTGCATGGCCGTGATATGAGATTTAGTTGAAATTAATCAGTTCCAGTTTAGACTTGTCTTAAAGATTGTGTTTCAATTAGACTTTGTTATACTGTTGTTAATGCTCGAACTGATGTTAAGATTTAAGAATATAGTTGCATTAAAGTTTTGTATAATACTCAGCCTGGTATTTCCAAGAAGGAAATACGGCGGCAACACCCCATTTAGGCTTTTCTACTGCCACGTAGGTTAATATTAGTAATAAGTAGAAAAGGAATTAGAAATTTGGGGTGTTACATAATGTCATAACATATGCTCCCTACCAACTCATATCTTGTGAGAAGAAATATCCTACTCATGACCCTGAATTAGTTACAATTGTCTTTGCCTTTAAAATTTGGAAGCATTATTTGATCGGTGCATCATGTCGAAGTTTTGCAAACCACAAGAGCCTCAAATATATCTTCACCCAAAAAGAGCTTAACATAAAGCAAAGATGATGATTGGAATTCATCAAAAAGCATGTCATTTTTGACTTATAAGAAGTACTTATTGGTGCTTATTGTTGAAACATACTGAAAGTTATTGAAACATGCTAAAACATACTTAAACATGCTGAAACATGATGAAACATACTTGGAGGAATTAATATAACGAATTAAGCATGGACGAATATACCTTAATTTTGTAGTAAAAGAAGATCAAACCTTGGCTTGAATCATTAGTCAAGGAAGGAACTCACTAAATGGAGAACCTTCATGATCTCACAGCCTAAGAGCCCTAGGGTTTTGTGCGGAAAACTCACTTTAGAGAACCCTCAATGTTTCTCTGATGTGTTTCCTCTTAGATTGGTCTCCTTTTTATATTAGATGAATAGTTAAGGAACTAGGGTTTCTAAGGTGGCTTAAGCTGTCGACTTATTGGGCTTGCACCCCGTATGGGTGTATCATGCCCTAAGTCCAACATCTCTCCCTCACACATAAGGGAGTGCTTATTTCCACCTTAAGAAAAATTTATTTTTCTTTTTATTTCTGCACAATCTTCATACTGGTCAAATAGATTGTGCGACCAGCATACTTGTGAGAGATCTATGCTATACATCTGTTAGGAATATATAGCCTCTTGTCAAGGACCACACATGAGTAGTTGGAAGCATGTAAGTACCCTAGATCATTTCAATCTCATTAAGATGTCTCACTTTGATCTCATCAAACCATCATATGTCATATTCATAATTATGATCCATATGTCATAACTGGTGCACCGATGAATAGAAATTAATGAGATTCTGTGAATGATCTTCCTCTTCTCACAAGACTCTCGACCAAATCCAACTCATTTGTCTAGACATGTCCCACCAGATTGAATCACTCATGATCCGTTGGCAACAAACTGAGATAATGAATATGGAATCAAGTCTCAAGTCACTGATTGGAGTCATAAGGGTAGTAATATAAGGCTATAGCCTTATGGGGTCTCACATGAATATAAGTAAAGATCTAACTCATATTAACCTGATTGGTCATCTCTTGCACACATGGGCGGAAACATGTGCTGTAGCATTCTCTCCTTTCCGATGGAGCATATGTCTTTTTGGTTTTTTAACCAAAATGTTGTACAGGTGATTGTTTGGACACCTTATTGTGCAAACTAAGTTCCCAAGTCTACTCATTAACTTGAACTCACATCTTGCCTCTATGAGGCATACTAGGTAAAATTTATTTTTACCCATGTGTTGTAATGACCTTTTGTCATTATCAATGCGACATTCATGATTTTAAGTTAATAGGCTCTCATAATTATCCTTGTGATAATTATACTTAAAATTGTGTCCCATCTCCAATTATTACTTACATCAATGGAGGCGATTACCCGTGTGAGAGGGCTAATCTCAAGTCTACCGGAATTACTTTTCACATTTAAGAATGCACAACAAGCACCCATAAATAAGAACGCACATTCAAACATTCTAATAATAAGTGTATGCAGAATAACTTATTTGAATTTCATAATATTAGATAATCACCTGTGAATGTTAGGAGAATAATTGGTGAACAACATGCCAGGGCATAGTTGTCATCTACGAAGACTATTAAGTTTGTATATGCTTAACAAGCACATCCCCTTATTAGGACTAGCTTAATGGCTCTACAACCATTTCCTTCATAGGAAGTAATTACATTCACTCTTTTTGTGTGCCATCATGTCATTTACAAAATTGAACCTTATGCCCAATCTGTTTGGTCTTATAGCAATACTCAAGGCTCTTGGTATATATGATCACAACTTGTCCTAGTGAACCATTACTGGACAATACCATTTGGTCCATCAACCAAATAATCCAAGTACCTCTTCAACCAAACAGACTCTTGCACTTTTAAGGATAGAGGCATAAGCTCTTCTTATAACAAGGTAACATATGATTGGTTGGTCCACTTTAGCACCATTGCGAAGTAGGAAGACATATGTGGAGGGTCATTTCTCACCTAAACCTACCACAGTCAAGGTCATTGCACCATTTTCGATGCAAGTTATTGCCTATGTACCAAAGCACATAATCAGAGGTTCCATTTAGGTACCTTATGACTTAAACATATGTCATTATGCTAGTCTCATGTTTAATTGATATCTATATAAAGATACGATGTCTAATATGCACCATATAATGCATTAGACTTATAACCACACCTAACAATGTAAGTTCTGCTTATTAGTCCTTTTCTAATAGAGTGTGGACACATTTTACTATAGGGTCTCACCTTTGTCGATGTGAGTATTAATAGGGTCATAGTTGTGCATATTAGATTATTCAAAGACCTTTTGATGTCATCCTCTTTATGAAAAAGAATAAACTCTTTAAATATGCTCTCAAAAACTTTATTTCAAGAGCATAAGCTACTTTACCCATCTTAATCATCTCAAAGTTAGATGGTAAGAAGGCCTTTTGCCTTACTTAGTAACTCTACACAATTTCTATCTATTAGTATGTCAGCCACATATAATGAGTTAACTACAAAGTTACTTTTCGACCCTTTGGTATCAATCATAGTGTAGCCACTAAAGATAACCACACTGTGGAAAAACAAGCATTCAAATCCAATGAAGAGACTTTAAGGTCACAATTGACCTCACATGTCCACAAACCTCTTGTTTGTGATCTTTTTCAGTAGAACTTCACTTAGATCCCTTTTGGGATTGATATTTGCATATCCATATGATGTGACTTTAGGTCCAAACTAGCAATGATAGCTAGATAAAGGTGAAATTAGGATAACGCACACAATAAGAGGGAAAAAGCTCTTTATAGTTGATCCTATCCTATTGTGTCTATCATTTTGCAACAAGTTAAGCCTAATGTCAACTGTGCCATTAGCCCTACAATTTAAGAATCAATATGTACTCAAATAACTATGTCCTAAAAGGTCAACCAACTATTCACCTTTATTTAGTCCATTTTATTTTCATTGTCTTAATCCACTTGTTCTTAGAAGGATTGAAAAGGGCATCTTTGCTCATTTTCACTTTGTAGGAGTGTTGCAAAAGGTTCATATGCCTCATTGCCCAAATGGCGGGGAGCAATACTTATTGACAACCATGTCTTTGCAAAGATTCATATAATCACAAGTCATTCTCTTTGGATCAATTTTACTCCTACTAAAACTAAGACCGATCATCTTGCTCCCACTTGGAACAAGAATAGAATTTGCTCCCACTTGGAACAAGAATAGGATCATTTCCATTCTCTCTTGATGATGAAGGTCGACCTTGATGATAAACTTATTCATTATCAATTAAAATCCTTCCACTCAAATGACGGGATCTGAATCGATTTGGAGAACTAGTAGGGATAAGTCTTAACCTTTCTTATCCTCCTCTAGAAATCCATTCTTTAGAATGTGATATATATTGTTTAAGTTTTAGTTGCACTCCTAAGTCTTATGGCCTAATGAGTAAAAAAACCTCCAAGGTTAGAGTATCCCACAAAGACACTCTTCCTTCCCTCTTTGGCACTTCCATAGGAGGGGTTGTGTTCAAGGATCGTACACCCCTAAGGTCCAAAAACTCTCAAACTAGTCCTTAATCTATAGCTCATGTGGAGTGTTAGCAACTTACTTTACCAGCACAAGGTTGAGATCATAGATTATAAGAAAAAGAGATATCCTTAATAGGAGATTCATAAATTTTGTGCAATTATTGATCCTACCATATTAAAGAGCATTCTAGTTTCTTTCTCCACAACAACATTTTGTTGTGGACTCTTGGGGATAGTTACCTAAAAAACTGTTCCCTTTTCATCACAATATCCTCTAAAATGATGCCAACAAATATTTTGTAATGATTTGATCTTTGAACCTTAACCTCTTGGATTTATTTGATTTCAACTAAACTCACATATTTTCTAAAGCAACTTATTGCTTTAGACTCATCTAAGGCCAAATAAACAAGACCAAATCAAGTGAAATATAATGAAACATGGAAGTTCTGCGCCTTATTATCACATTCATTGGACCATAAATGTCCAAATGAAATAAGTACAATGGAAATAAGGGTTTTAGTAGCCTTTAAAAATTAAATGGTTTTCTTATTATTTTTCTTGCCAAACTATGTTCACAAGTGGATTAGTCCACTTATATTTGCTAACAAAATCTATTTTTCTAGCTTTTGCATATATGTGCTTTTGACCCATATGGCCTAGTCTAGTATGACAAGTAAACATTTCACATCATCATAATTATGTGAATACGGAAAAACAAACACTTGGATTAATGGAACAAATATCCAATCCATTACAAGTAAACCATTTCTAATAAAGTAGAACCAAACTAAAGGTGTTCTTAAAAGAAAACTAACTAGGCTTTAATGTCATGAACATAGTCGAAGAAAACCAACGTAGCAACATTATTCCAATGACTCTTAGGCACAAGTAAGTTTTCACATAGGATAAGGTATCAGCTGCTATACAAGACTAGCTTGCATGTTCCAATTCATCCAATAACCACCTTGTTGTTGTCTCCACATGTGTCCTCATTGAACCATGTAAGAACCCATTGGAAGCCCAGTAAAGCTTCATGGTCCCTAATTCCTGCACCCACAATCCAAATAGGATTAGTTTTAGAAAGAAGAATATAACTAGCAACACCAAAACCTCCATGAGATTTTGCTAAGTACCTTCTTGGACTCAGTGCAATCACGGTCATAGTGATCGATTTGGTCAGAATTGAGGCATTTAGCTTGCATTAAAACCCTAATCCTTGCACATTTTTCTTTACCTTGTCGGTCATGCTCATTTTCCTCATTTAACTGAGCTCTGCGAATCCTGTTGAATTAAAGGTTGACATGTGCACTTTTTCACCTGTCATTTCAGTGGCCTATGTCGCTCTTCCTCTAGCTCAAGTTGTTGCCTAATGTCCTCCAAAGTAATAATATACTTAGTTCATGATAGGATAATCTAATATGACCCCAATCATTAGGCAAAGAACAGATTACGGCATGAACTTGTTGCTCATCGGTCAATTAATAGCCCATTTCAGTCAATTCACTAATCATGTTTAACATGTGCCTCAAGTGCTCCCTTATGGAGACATATGGGCCCTTTTTATAATTATCAAACCCAATAACAAGATACCTAAGTCTAATAATTGCGACAGCTAACATGATGTTTGTAAAATACAAAGCCTTTAGAATCAATACAAAAGCACACATATGTCCAATATTTTAGCATACATATATACATGTAACTTGATAATAACCGACAGAGTAATATACACAAACCTAGACCTTAGAGTTGAAAGTTCACATCTAGTTCCCCATCATCGCCATAGGAAGGAATGTTTTAGTGCAATTAACTTTGTCGTTCCATTCCAAGTTACCAGAACGCTGACCACAAATTGAAATATTTTAAAAAGAAATTCCAAAATTTTTAATCAAAGAGGATATGCCATGCTCAAGAATATTTTAAGAATTTATCATATATCCATAAATGTATGAGAATCATTTTAGGCATAATTTTCATGTTTAACAAAATTCTCAAAAAACGTATTTTTTGAGAAATTTCAATGTCCTCTCACCTAGCTTATTTAGGGAGGGTACATTTATAAATTTTGTATATGCCATTTGGAGGTTACATCATATGAAACATAGTTTTATAATATGTAACATAATATTCATGAATTTCAATCAAGCATATATATACTAATTATATATAGCATGAAATTCAATTGAAAAAAAATGAGCCAAATATCATAGAGATCTCACATAATATTTTCACTCAAATTAAGCTCAATGATGTTAAACAATATGGTCATCTCTCTCATGAAATTCAATAAGATTAACTATGCTCAAATAAAAGATTCTTAAGGAATCACATAATATTTCATTCTAACAAAAATGATATCAAATATTATGCCCACAAAAAACATGTAATATAAAAATACATATATGCTAAGTATCCGATGAAAATAACAATTATATTTCCTAAAAAGAAGGAAACATGGCCTGGCCAACCCACTGATCAACTATAGTCAATCCTTGGTCAACTAGTGAAATACAATTTAGAATTTCTTTTATAGAACTAAAACCGGAAAAAAGGAGAAGTAACAGGCCATGCGCAAAGCATGTGACGCCCGGGGGCCCTCTTCCTCAGGCCCTTCCTATGGGTCTCACGACCCGGCTGCACACGAAAAGGGCCACAGCAACCCATCGGCCAACCCCACATCAAAACACTATCTTTTCACTCAAATTGATCTAATCAAATCACTAGGATCTGTCCTAAACTTGTTTTAGGACTGAATTGGACCATCCATTTGCCAAAAAAACTAAACAAAAATGACCCAAAATCGAGTTACAATGCCCGACAAAGTGCGCAGTGCACCTGTAACTTTTTGCCGAATTCCGACCAATGTAGGCATTTTGCAGTACATATTAGAGGGCTTTTGTTCAAAACTTTATGAGCAACAAAAGGCACAAACAAATTGCAGAAGTAGTTATCAAAAACGAATCAAAATCGAGTTCAAAAGATGAATCCTAACCCTATAAATGTTTTGCCATAATTCGCCAAATTCGGGCAAAATTTCGACGGCTATTACAGAATTTATTTGAGGGCTTTTTCTAAGGATGATGTGCTAAATCTTTTTCATAAATCAATTGCTTGAATTAATCGAAAAATTGATCCAATAAATCAAAAGGGGTTCGAAAAGTACGAACCCTAATCTTCGAAATTTGACTCAAAGGTTCTACAAATTCCACCCGTAAAACAAATTGAATTGCTTCAATTTTCTAAGAGATATCGGTCGAATTTACGAGGAGAATATAAAGCATAAATTAATTACAAAAAATAACAATCCCAGAATTGGTCAATAATTTGAGCACTTCATGCGACACAAACCCTAATGTTGCCGGAAAATTCTTTGCTAAACATCAATTGAATTTTCCATTAAATCATCTAATAAATTGAGGGCTATTCATCCAAATCTAATGTTCAAGGCAATCCTTGCATCAGTTTTGAACAATATTGATTGAATTCCGCAATTTATGAAAACAATTTGGGATTTTCACACATGAAACCCTAGAATTTTGAAGCACAATTACTCCCAAATTACGCAGCCAAATCATGCCTATAATATATCAAACTAAAGATCTCATGCATCAAGCTCTATCAGAATCCAAAATTTCATGAAAAATTATGAAGGATTAGCACATGAAATAATGACATGAAATTTTGAGTTTGTGAAGCAATGAAGGAAATAATGAAAATAAGCATATAACCATTAATATGTTTAGGGCACAAATTATGATAAAACATCCAACTTAGAATTGGCTCTGATACCAATGAAGGAATTAACACATCGGATTAAGCATAAACAAATATACCTTGATTATGCAGTGGAAGACGATTGAACATTGGCTTGAATCACTGGTTGGGGAAGGAACTCACTACACAAAGAACCTTCACGATCTAACTGCCTAATAGCCCTAGGGTTTTGGGTAGAAAACTCACTTTAGAGAACCCTCGATGTTTCTCTAATGTGTTTCCTCTTATATTGGTCCTATTTTTATATTAGTTGGACAGTCAAGGACCTAGGATTTCTGAGGTGAATTAAGTCGTCGACTTGTTGGGCCTACACCCCTTATTGGTGTATCATGCCCTAAGTCCAACAATATTGAATGGTTGAACAATAGATAACTAAGTCTTTTCAATAAGTACTTAATAGTGTTGAATTGTATTGAATTGTGCTAAATAATGTTAAATTGTGCTGAATTATGCTGAAAGTTGCTTAATTGTGCTTAACTTTGTTGAACACGGATGATAAGTACTAATGATAAGTTGAAAAGAACATGCCCAAAGATTAAAATCTCAACATTCAGTATTCCCCAGGTAAAGCGAACATTGTAGCCGATGACCCTTAGCTGAAAGGCCTGTCATACTCTAAATGCACTCTTGGTGACTCAAGCTACCATATAGGATGACTAACAAAAACTTGATGTTGAGATCGTCTTTCGGTGAAAGTAAGGTTGTCTCATGAGTATGGAGGTGTAATCACACATATTTGATAAGAACCGAGGGGCACAAATGACTGATCCTTATTTTGACAGATTGAAGAATGATGTCTCCAAGGGTAAATGTCCCAGGTTTGTGGTCCAAGAAGATGGGATACTTAGCTTTCAAGGTCAAATATGTGTGCCAAACTACAAGCAACTTAAGGAAAAGGTCATGAATAAAGCTCATAACCTGTCTTATTCAGTTCACCAAGGCGGTAATAAGATGTATAAAGACCTTTATCAAAAATTTTGGGGGAATAATATGAATTAAGAGGTAGCAGATTACGTCTCCATTGTTTAACCTGTCAAAAGGTTCAATTTGAACATCGTCACCCTATTAGGGAATTGCTGTCACTCGATGCTCCCACATGGAAAAGGGATTCTATCTCTATGAATTTTGTGATAGAGTTACTAACCACTATAGGGAAGATAGATTTTATATTCATAATTGATCAACCCACCAAATCAACTTACTTCCTTACGATTAAAAAGAATTGGAAGCCGAGAGACTAGCACAATTGTACATTAAAGAGGTGGTTTGATGGCATGGTGTTCCTAGCAAGACCGTCTTAGACAGAGATTCTAAGTTTCTATCTTACTTTTGACAAAAGTTGTAAAAAATATTTGGCACCAAACTTAAACTCAGCTCTTCATACCACGCTGAGATAGATGGTCAAACCAAGAGAGTGAACCAAATTCTTGAAAGCATGCTCTGAGCATCTGTTTTAGACTTCCAAGGATCATAGGTTGAGTGGTTGCGTTTGGTGGAATTCTTATACAACAACAGCTGCCATGCTACCATAGGGATGCCACCTTCTGAAGCTTTATATGGGGGGAGGTGTTGAACACCTTCATGCTCAGGCGGTGTCGTTGAAACTTTGGTAATCAGACCTAAAATGATACAAGAAATTACTGACAAGATTCGATTAACTCAAACTTGAATTAGAACAACTCAAAGCAGGCAGAAAAGGTTTGCTGATTAAAAGAGACAACTGTTAGAATTTGAAGCAGGAGGCAAACTCTTTCTTAAGGTGTCACCCACCAAGGGCACAAAAGATTTAATCAGCATGGGAAATTGAGCCTGAGATTCCTAGGACCTTATGATATTATAGAAAAGATCAACAAAGTTGCCAATCACATAGCTCTTCCTCCAAAACTTTCCAATGTTCATAATGCCTTTTATATCTCGCAGTTACGAAAGCACATCCCTGATCCTAGCCATGTCTTTCCCACACTACTAGTTGAGCACAACAAGGACTTAACATATGTTGAGCAACTAATAAAAATCCTCGATCATTGAGAAAAGAAGTTATGTAACAAGGTCATCCTACTTGTTAAAGTTTTTCGGGCTAATTATAATACTTCGGAGGACACATAGGAAACGGAAGAGGACATGAACTTGAAGTGCTCTCATCTCTTTAGGAAAAAAAGGTAATTATCACTGTGAAGTCTTCGGAACAAAACTTTCTTTATCTGAGGAAGGATGGAATATCTCATGAAATAAAGTAATTATCATCATCATCATCATCATCATCATCATCATCATTGTTGTTGTTGTTGTTGTTATTATTATTATTATCATTATTATTATTATTATTATTCGTGTGGGTTTACTTGATGGGTTAGATCATATTGGGATACTAGACTTGTGATTGAGCCCAAAGTGACCCAAGGATTGTGCCAGCCAAACATGGGAATGCATAAAATTGGATTATTGAGAATACCCCCATTTAATAATTGTTTTAGCTAGGTAATTAGTTAATTACAATGTACGACCTTGGGAATATTACCATTAATCAAAATACATTCTCCTAGCCATTCCTAAACCTTTGTGTCAAAGAAGAGGGAGGCTAATCTAGCATCCAAGACCTCTACAAAAACCCCTTAATCCTCTTCTTTACTTCAAGCCGCCTCACAAGCATCGTTCCTTTCCCTGATAAAAATATGAATATCTCAACCAAAATTTGAGGTGCCACCATTGCTAGTACAACTGTGGTTGTGTGCTTAAAGACCGATCGACAGACTATCCATTCATACCTAGTTCGGAGCTTTTGATGTCGATACTTGTAAGTATGAAATAGATTACCCTTTGTGCATGAACTATGATAATTTCCTGGGCATGTATGATTGGGAAGGGCCAAGAGTTGTGACTACCTAGAAAGAATTTTAGAATAAAATTGAGTAAGATTATATAATTGTACAACTAAGTCTTAGTAAGAGGTAAAAATTTATTATGTTTCTATATGTCAAAGCTTTACTTTCATGGGAAGGAAAATAAGAGGTCGCATGGAAGGTTAGAGCTTTCCTATTCATGAATTGATGCCTACTGTATTCCATTGAGCATGTTTAAGTACTTGAATTAATATAAATTTTATGATATTAAGAGGCTAAGGATCATCATAGCTTAAAGGTAGTATGAGGCTTTCGGGACTTGTCAAATTGCTTATTTATGAAGTTAGCTGATGTATGATATTAATACCAGGGCCTTAAGACATTCCATATTATCACTCAGTTTAAATAATACTATTGAGTGTAAGATACAATATGATGGCTATGCCTTTATGCTTATGTCATTTTACTAAATCTATGTGGCTAATAAAGTGGAACATGAAATAATTATTTTAGTTGTTTTGGTATATTAATGATGGGCCCTCTTACTGCTCTATTGTATATTAACCAACAAAGTTTGGCTTCCCGATCAGCCTAAGTATGCACATTATGTTCAATGATCCTAACAGAGATTCAATTTCTTATTCTTAAATGCTTTATTAGTAGGGCGTTAGTCTTCTAATGCTGGGCGCCACCATAAGATAATAAATAGAGCAAATGGAGCTAATAAAATGAATTTAACTGTACACTAAATTACTTTTGCTATATGACACCATCTTATACTAGGCCCGTTTGGCTTCCTACCTTATGTTTTCTATTTTAAGGTCCTTCTGAAAGGGATCACATTTTGGAGAGAGATCACATGTGGAGTTTGTTAGGCCTACCTATCTCTAGTACTATTTCTTTGAATAAGCACTAGTCAATTAACATTTTGAATCAAAGTACTTAAAAAATATTATGCCTTATTTGCTTCAATATAGTTTGCACTATATATAGTGCCTTGTGCCTTTTTCAGAAACATGGTGTAACGCCTCAATTGAAACAGGCTTATGCTAAATAGTATAAAGAAGTTATGCTTTAGAACCTCTCATTTTGCAGGTATTACAGAAGGACTAGTGGAGATCACACATGAGTGGGTCTGTATAGAAGATGGTGACAGAATAAGACTACATAACATATCATGACTATACTAGTGCAAAGGTTATACAACTGGGAAAAGATTATGCTTATACACTGGGAAAGAGACGTACAATGGCAAGAGGTAGACACATTTAGTAGATGGACTATAACAAGAGGATCATAAGTATTGCACTTGAGTGGGGGTATAGAAGATACTGATGGAACAAGGCTAGTAAGATGTCATGACCATATGGGTGAAAAGTTTATATACATAAGAAAAGAGTGTGTTTATGTACAAAGAAAGGGATATGTAACATAAGAGGCAACAGATATTCACTAGAGATAGACGCATGGTAGAAGATTAATGACCAAAGGCTCGCGAAGAAGACACGAGGATGGATGAGGAATGGAGATGGTATAAGACTAGTCAAGCATGCGTTGGTTCATGTGAACCTCGGTGGTTAACTAAAGGATGATTTATTGACTTTCGTTTATGTCCAAGTGATCCCCAAGCAAAAAGATTCATTGTGCCAAATGTGCATGTAGAGCTAGTTCTTAAATAGATAGTGGAGTACATGAAGGCACCCCTTAGTATTTTATTGCTATCTATTCATAGTCTTCACCAAGTAAGATCATAAGCATACCTAAAATAAATCTCAAAGTGAGGTATATATGGACCGAGTTCACAAGCACTCTATACATATGTAAGGCACATATATATAGGACATACAAAAAAATACATGACAAATATACAGGATGTCTAAAGGAAGGACACAACATATGTTCAGGTTAAGACCACTTAGGGATAGATGAATATCTATCATAGTCCCTAGTCGAGTCGCCAATCTACAGGGCCCGGATTATAGTGAGGGGAAAACGGGGGATCCCCTCTACGGGTCCTATGTCGGGTGAGTACATCTCGATGAAGAGATGTCCCACTATAAGGAAGAATTACTTTGGGTTGAATTCAGTCTCTACGGTGAAAATGGAATGATTGGATTCATGACCTTGCTATGATCTAAACAACGATAGGGCTTTCATAAAACAACTTAAAACCCATTTTCAAAAACAAAGATGACTCATATTCCTAAGAAAAGACAAAATCAATGAAAACTATTCAAGGAACCTAAGATGTTGGGTTCGAGGTCTTAGTTAGGAAGCGTGAACGTCAAGGACTTGTAACTTCCTCCTTCCTAAAACCAGGCTCCTATTGACATGTTGTGTCCTTTTAGATTTCTAAATGTTGGCCAATTGCTTTTTTAAAGTGAATTGCTAGCTAATGAAAAGAAACACATATGCATATATATATATATATATATATATATATATATATATATATACATATATATATATATATATATATATATATATATATATATATATATATATATATATATGTAGAAATGTAGAAATTTACATACAAACACCCAAATCAAAGACTTGGGGTCAACATATTTGTTAATGTATGGTGGGTTTGTGTTCAAATGAGAGCCGAACTGTAACAGCCCACGACCACCCGCCATTGAGGTATTGTCCGCTTTGGGGCTACACAGCTCACACCAGGGCACCCTCACCCTGAGTCTAGTGCACTCCTCACAGTTTTGTCCTCAAAAGGCGCCTCGATAGGTTGAGGTTTCCCCACGCTTATAAGGTGTGGTTCGTTCTCCTCAACTCCTGATGTGGGTTACCTTCATCCACCCCCCTCTTAGGGGCCCAGCGTCCTCGCGGGCACATCGGGTCGGGTCCATGGCTCTGATACCACTGTAACAGCCCACGACCACCCGCCATCAAGGTATTGTCCGCTTTGGGGCTACACAGCTCACACTAGGACACGCTCACCCTGAGTCCAGTGCACCCCTCACGGTTTTGTTCTCAAAAGGCACCTCGAACCATGCCTTATAAGCATGGGGAAATCTCAACCCATCGAGGGGCCTTTTGTGGATAAAACCGTGAGGGGTGCACTGGACTCAGGGTGAGCGTGCCCTGATGTGAGCTGTGTAGCCCCAAAGCGGACAATACCTCGATGGCGGGTGGTCGTGGGCTGTTACAGAGGTATCAGAGCCATGGACCCGACCTGATGTGCCAGCGAGGACGTTGGGCCTCTGAGGGGGGGTGGATGAATGTATCCCACATCGGGAGTTGAGGAGAACGAACCATGCCTTATAGGCGTGGGCAAACCTCAACCCACCAAGGCGCCTTTTGAGGACAAAACCATGAGGGGTGTACTGAACTCAGGGTGAGCGTGCCCTGGTGTGAGCTGTGTAGCCCCAAAGCGGACAATACCTCGATGGCGGGCGATCGTGGACTGTTACAGTGGTATCAGAGCCATGGACCCGACTCGATGTGCCAACGAGGACGCTGGGCCCCTGAGAGGGGGGTGGATGAAGGTATCCCACATCGGAAGTTGAGGAGAACGAACCACGCCTTATAAGCGTGAGGAAACCTCAACCCATCGAGGCGCCTTTTGAGGACAAAACCGTGAGGGGTGCACTGGACTCAGGGTGAGCATGCCCTGGTGTGAGCTGTGTAGCCCCAAAGCGGACAACACCTCGATGGCGGGTGGTCGTGGGCTGTTACACGAATTACTCTACATATTGATCATTGTAGCACTTGAATCTACTCTCGGATCAAAGCTTTACGTAGTTTTGATAAGGACTTCTTCATAAGTCTATGAGTTCAACTAGGAAATATTTAGCGATCGCTTTTCCTACCTAACAGTCACGTCAACAAACTTTAAAGATGACTCATGTCTAGAGTTGAATTGATCCCAGTGAGAATAGAAAGAGTTACTTAGGATCTTAGCTCTATATTCGAGGTGATAGGTGGCTGGATGGGTGGATTGACCCAAGTCTAGCATAATTATGCTTATCAGAACTCTTAACATTTCCATTTTGACTAAGAAAATGATTCCTTTAAGGTATGGAGCAGGATGGATTTTTGTTTAGTCAATGGGTTGGTGTCCAGTGATCACTGGTTCCCATAAACTTAAGATAGAGTCCCCACCAATCACTTGTTGCCAACTGAGACGATACGATCAGCTATTCAGTCCCATCTAAAAATAGTCCATTTGGAGGATAATGATTGAGTTGTGAAGGCTCTTTGCGTGAAGATTGATGTGGACCATCCTAAAGATCATATATGAATGAATTTCTTATTATAGCCTCAAATTTGATGAAGGGCAACAACCATACACTAAAGAATGTGTCGATAAGGACAAGCATGCAAATATATATAGATATATACAAGCAGGGTTAAGTCTAGAAGTTATTATTCAGTAGTTAGTGAAATTCATTTATAACTTGTGATTTAGGTCAAGATGATTCTGAAGGGATAGTTACGATTATCGTCGTAACCCTAAATCACTTTCATGGGCCTAGATATGGTGCCTTTCTTAGGCTCAAATTAAGAATGAGTTTGAAATGGTTAAGCTATCATCGTTGCCCATGCCCCACACCTAGTTCTATGTGCCATGAGTTTGGTTTGATTAGATACTGATTAATGGTTCTAAACGGTTCATTTCATTATTTGCCAAGTTGATTTATAGCAAATGGACTTAGTCATGCTCAAAGATAGAAAATTTTATAATTTGAACTTTTGAGTCAAGGATTTTACTTAAACCGAATTATTACAAAATAATTTATAAATTAATCAATGTAATATGTATAAGGTATTCCCTATATACAAGAGATCTAAAAAAGATAATAAATGTCATAATCTCTATACAAGTCATGCTCCATTGGCTCCGTGGAGGAGTTATTAGCTTCAATATGTTGTCAAGCATGAGTCTCAATGGATGGGAGATAGCCTAAGCACCCAATTATTTAAAGAGATTTGATTTATTTGAAAAATGACCTATGTACAGTCACAAAAGAAAATTCTGGAACTTGGATAAAATGATCCCAAAAGCTTTCAAAAAAATTGATGAAGTTAAAGGACCCTATGAAGAGCTTAACTACAGAATTTGATTGTTTTTTCGATCATTAAGCTGGTAAGAGTGAATCTAAAATTTCACTGTGTTATACCTCTTATAAAATTATGAATGCCAACTTTTAAAAAAAATATATCGTTTCAAAGGAGAATCCAAATAAGGTTATTCCAAAGTCTAAACACTCCTTATTAGGTCTAATTTTATTGATAAATTTGTGGACTTATGATTCAAAGGGATATGATTCAGATATAGTAAAAACTCATGTGATAAATCTGAGTTTATTATTCTGGACATGGTGTCGTTATTGCATTTACGACAAATTATTGAATGTGAAATTTGAAAAACTTATTATGTAATAAAATAAACTGACCTAGGAATGTGTGAAGATTTTATTTAAATTATCTAGACCATTCAAAAATTCTCTTAGATTTTTCAAAATGAAGGGTAACATCTAAATTGTGGTAAAAAATCATTTACAAATCTATAAATTTGAAGTTTCACATCCCATAAATTATAGAGAACAAGGATATATGAAATAGCAAACTACATCTAGAAGTCTATTTTATTACATATGGAGAAAGTATTTTGAGAAAAAATCTACAAAGGGGCAAAAAAATGAGAAAGATGGCAAGGTAGTCTGATTTATGACAGTTAGATACTTGTAGAAAAACAGGTGTTATGCCCAATTTAGACCCATGACCACCTGTTGAAAAGATCTTTCGTGGACATATCTATTGATATAAGGAAATTATAGATTGGACTCCAAATGAACTAAAAAAATTAGCTCCTAAACATGACCTATGAAAAATGCCTAAATTTTTCAGTTTCAACCTCCTGACTTCAACTTGCTGTTTAGTGAACTTTAAGCATGATTTAGCCCACTTATGTCAATTTTCTTGAAACAAAATAAAAAATCAAGGACGTGAAGGGAAAGAGGAAGTGAAAAAAAACACACAAATTTGCAAACAACTCTCAAAGTCACTTATTCACTCATGAGATAATGCAGAACTATTGTTCCAAACCCAAGTGGGGGGAACGGCCGTGAAATCTCTAAAGGGACGGACGGATAAACTCGAGATCAAAAGACCATGAAGAATTGGCCTAGCACAAAAATAAGAGGAAAAAAACAAGAAACAAAAGTTACTACGAGATCAATATCAACAAGAAAAAAGATTAAGCAAAATAACAAAATAAAAATGCAAAAAGAAGATTAAATGAGCAAAATATATCCATACAGGTAAGAAAGAATATAATAGTTAAATATAAGACTCCGAAAGGTTCAGCTAAAAGTAACTAGTTCTTGAGAGAACTAATTAAACTAACTAAACTTAACAAAGAAATTTATGTAGTTATTTGAGACCTTTCGTCAAAAGTGGTATAAAAGTTTAGAAAAATTTAATTAGGACTAACTAGCTCTTGAAAGAAGTAATTTGAACTAACTAAAGCTGACTAATGAATTTAAAGCTAGTAAACAATTAGAGATGGGATGAAAGAATTGGGAAAATTTTGAAGAGGGATAAGAATCGTATACTTAAAGGAGTAAAGGGGAATTATAGACAAATGAGGTTACACCACTAAAAAAAACCCTAGCGGCATTTTTTTGGAAGCAATAAAGAAAAGAGGGGATAAAAAATAGGGAAAGAGTCGTTGAGCAGTGGCAAAATTACAAAGATGATTAAAAATAACAATTCCAAAATTTAAAAAAAGACATGATTTTCCTAACCACCTGAAAACAAACAAGGGAGGAACCAATTACTTTGTAGGGGAAGCTCTCACCATACACCATTTTCTTTTTCTATTTTTTCAGAAATAAAGAAATAAACCAAAAAAAAACTCAAAATTGGGGGGTTTGGATTTGGATTATAGGTAGTTGTATCTCTATCCTTTTTGTTTTTGTCATTTTTTCATTTTCTAAAATTCATTTCCTTTCTCTTTTTTTGGGTATGGAGTTGGATTATAGGTATTTGTATCTCTGAACTTTGGGTTTTATCAAATTTTATTTTTTAACTTTGTCCCGTATTTCAGTCCATATTTGATAGGCGATAAAGTGTCCCATTTTATGTGTCTCTTTCACCTACTTTTAGCTCGTATAATAACTTAATCTTTAGGATTTTTACTTGTTTTATTTATGTTTTGTAGAAAATAACGTCAAATCAAGCAAACGCCGTGAAAAGGAGCGAAGACGGGAAAAAGCGAAGAAAAACAGCTAAAACCGGCGAAAAACAACAGAGAAGAACAGTGCACGGCCGCCCTACAGGAGAGCACGGTCGTGCACCGGTGGCCGAAGCCACACACGGGCAGCACGGCTAGGCGCACGGCCGTGCGTGCAACTGTGCGGCCCGACATGGCTGTGCGTTGGGCCCAGCTTTTGCAATAAAAGGCCTTTTCGGCCAGTTTTGACGGGGGGTCACTTGGGGGGTTCTTCCAGGCGATTTTTAGGGTAGTTTAGTTTAGGTTTTAGCCAATAAAAACTCCATACCGTGCACTTGCGGTATTTTTAACTTATCAAGTTTTTAGCACCGTTACCGGGGAGTTGGCGTCTTTCAATATTGGGGTTTCCTTGAGCATTCGAGACTAGGCCTTTTTTGGAAAAAAAAAATAAAAAATCAAAAATTTTAAAAAAAATCGAAATGGCTATTTTTCATTTACCTCAGTTTGAGTCTGAACCTTTTTGGCACTACTTGTCTAGGTTGAATGATTATCGTGCTCAATATGTGCTTTTCATGTATGAAAAATGAGAAATATGCGATGTTGTGCTTGAGGGGATAACACATGAGACCCGAGCCACCCTTGAGTCCATGTGTCATGGTGATTTGTGTTCCTTAGACGTTGATGGTATGTGGGACTTATTTGAGTCTTTTGCCTGGTATCAGTGGCACCATGAGATTGCTAGTGAGTCTTTTGAGTGCCCTTCCCCCGCTTCTTATGATTTTCATGCTTATTCTCCTCCTATGTGCTCTTATTGTTCATCTTTGGACCATGATGCGAATTCTTGTCCTTATTTTGATATTTCTAATGAATGTTATGCTAAGCTTAATGTTATGATAGGGATAATGAATGAGTGACTTGAGTGTTTTGTTGGTAAGATAAGGGAGACTGACCTATTGCGTGACACCGACCTGAGTCCATCTTTCCCTAGACTTGAGGTCAGTCTGTATGATGATTATGAGTCTTCCCTTCCCTTAGAGCCTGATTTTATGACTGATTCACCTTTGACTAGCCTAGAGGAAGTGATGGTTCGTTCCTTGACATCCTTACCATTCGTCGCTCCATCCTTACCTAGCACACTTAGAGACACTACTGAGGATGTCTTGCACTTACTTTCTTCTTCTCCCCTCTCTTAAGCTCAGTGCACGGGGTTAGAGATAGGTGAGTCTCTTGTGGGTGACGCTAGTTGTGTTGACGATGATTCGCTTGATTGGTTGGGCGATATTGCATTGTTAGAGCCTTCTTCTGAGGAGTATTATAGTCATGATGTGAGGGTTGGTGCCGCTCCTAGCATTGAGCATACTGACCAGATTCACACCGAGCTAAAGTCCCCATTTCATCCCCCTTCCTTCCCACCACCCCCTTTCACTTGCATGCATTTCAGGAGTCCCTAGGTGATATTAGTGAGTTTGATCCATATTGTGCCTGCCTAGCGGACTCGCCTAGGAAAATCATGTGGAGTACCTTCTTTGATCATGATTCTGATTTTTCTATGGCATTTAATAAGTTTAAGAGGGCACTAACTCTATTTGCTATATTTTTACTAGTGTTCTCTTGCTTACACCACTTTGAGATGCATGCAAAGGCACACGATAAGCTCTTACGAGCTTTGACGGCATCCAAGTTGACGTCGCGAGTCCTGAGTGATGATGAGGAGTGGCTGATGCTCCTCAGGCCTCCACAGCACCATCCTAGGGAGGCGTAGTTCGGGTACAATCAGTACCCGACCTGGTATACTCGTTCTAACTCTTCTCCCTTCTTTTTATTTTCTTTCTTTTTCTTTTT